>JAJMHE010000001.1:600000-1172838 GCA_030582895.1 Candidozyma ruelliae
TTGTTGGAGTGGTCAAGGCCGAGGGCGTGCTGTGCAAGCACACCGGCACCAGCGACAAGACCCGCAGCGCCGGCAAGAAGACCACCGCCAGACGACTTGTGGTCGTTGTGCGCCTTGCGTGCGCCTGCCTGGTAAAACTCGTCAAGGTCGGTTCCAGAGTAGTGGTTTCCAGAAGAAGCACCGTAGTTCTTAGCATCGTACTCGGGACCGGTGTAGTTGGCACTGCGGGAGCCAGTGCCAGTCGAGTAGCCAGTCTGGCCGTGTCCGGTGTGCGAGTGCTCGCCAGAGTTTGTGGCTGCAAAACCGGCGGCTCCAGCGCCAGCTCCAGCAAGCGCACTGCCTGCGCCATGGCTGGTGCCAGACTTGGGGTCCAAAGTGCCTCTGTTAGACTTGTGGAGCTCGTCAATCTCACGCTGCGTGGTGTTGATGTTCTGGTCCAAGCGCTGGATCTCGGCGTCGTAGTCGAAGTTGTCCAGCGAGGGTGGCTCGCCCGCAGTCACCGCGGACCTTCCAGCACCATGTCCAGTGCCGGAGTGCGAGCCAGTGCCAGAGTGCGAGCCAGTGCCAGAGTGCGAGCCAGTGCCAGAGTGCGAGCCAGTGCCAGAGTGGGCACCGGCAACTGAAGAACCAGCACCAGCCAAGTGGTGGTTGCCGTGGTTGCCAGATCCATGATTCTGGCTGCCTTGGCCCAATTCCTCATAGGCCTGCTGAACACCGCCCTCGTTATAGGCAGAACGGTTCTGGGAGTGCTTCTCGCCCTTGTCCACACCACTGCCCTGCTGCTGAGCATCAGAGGCACCCTGGGCGCGGCCCTGGTGGTAGGTGTCCTTCGCATCGCGCTGGCCCTGAGCGTAAGCCTGCTCTGAAACTCTCTTCACCTCACCCTCGTACTTCTCCTGCTGAGCATAGGCATCGGGCTTGGTCTTCAAGTGCAGTGTCGAATTGACCTGCTGCTGAGTCGCCTCAGGGTACTTCTCCCCACTGTGGTACACACCGCCCTGGGTGTCGCGCGGGTCGAAAAACTTGCCCTGGCCCTTGGCCACATGGGCCTCGTCGGCGTACCTGGGCTTGCTGTTGGCGATAACATGGTCCTCGTCAGCAAGGTCAGTAGGCTGCTTGCGGTTGGCGTAGTCTCCGCCCAACTCCTTGTCCAAAGGCTGGCGGGGCACACGGGGAGGCAGCGAAACAACGTTGCCCTTGTTTGTCGAGCGAATCACATTTGGGTTCTGGCTGTGGTTGCTTCCATGGCTTCCATGGCTTCCTGCCACTCCAGTGCCTAAGGCAGCGCCCGCTGCGGTGGCCGCGGCAGGGTGCGAATCGCTGCCAAAAGTCTCTCCTGGGGCGGCGGTGCCGGTGGTGTTTTTTCCGCGCGGAGAGCCTGGGGCAGACTCCTCGCCCAGCGAGTTGTAAGGGCGGCCTGCCTCGAGGTGGGCCTTCCGCTTGCCGGCTTTGTACGCCGAGTTCACCACTTTTTCGTCCTCGTGGTCCTTGCCACCGAACGTCTGCTTAATTTTGCCAATAATCCCTTCTGCCATTTCGTGAAGGTATGATGTGTGTGGAGGAGACGGCGCTGCTTGCTTTATATACTGGGGCGTGAGCAACTGAGGCCGACAGGGCCTCGCGAGGTTGCTCCTGGCGTGGGGTCCACCCCCGGTGGTCCTAGGGCCATCGGACTTTTCTCGGGTTATCAGTAGCGCATGGTCACTTCGGCCCAGACTAGGGCCAGAGCGCCCGATAGAAAGCCTTTTTCTTGATTTTGTCTCGTCTTGTTTTGTCTTCTCTTATGCTCTCAGCAACCCCGGTGGCTGCAAAATGCGATCAGGCCTGCGCAATGGCTGAGCATGGGGAACCTTGCTGCCGCAGCCCTTGCTGTCAATCTGCAGCGAAGGTTGCCAGGGCAGAAAGGACAAAGCCAGAGAGGCATGTCCAAAAAAAATACATATATACATATAATACGCAAGGAACAGATTTAAGATGTCTCAAATCGACAAACCATGAACTACCAAAACTTCGTTGTCTCATCATGCTCGGATCGGCGAAAGCTTATTTGGGTTCGCTGGGCTAAGCGAGTGCTCGGGTAGGTGACTGTGCCACGCTCGCAGCGTCGCTTGAAGCAAGTGTCCCGGACTTGTGAGTAGCGCTTGAGTAGACGAGTGGCTTTCGTAAATCGAGGAAAAAGGAGTTTGTTAACATCTTTAACGAATTCGAACTCTTTTTATCCAGAATTTGAACCTCAGATCTTTACTTTAGCCGTATTGGGTGCTTGTTTTTTTCGGACCCCGCCGTTGTGCGCTGTGGTGACCAAAGCTCGTGTATAGTTTGCTTGCACGGCTGCCACAGTTGCACGCATACTGCAATGGTGAAATACTCTTTTAGTCATCCCTGAGAGTCAAATCAGCCGTTTCTGTAGTTGGCATTTTTTTTTTTTTCACGTCTCGTGTTAATTACTTGACATGTCTTATCTGGTTGGCGCTTGATTATCTCTTGGAGCCAATCAAAACTTCTTCCCGGCTTTGAAAAGATTCTTTCAAGCCTATCCCGCCCAAAAGAATCAAACTTTGCTTTTAATCCAGCTTCTCAAGCAATGGCCTTTTTACTACCTTGTTGATTTTCTACATAAATACATCCGTCATCTTCTCGATTCGGGTTTGTTCGAAAAGTCTGCGGAGAGGCTAATCCTGGCATCAACTGGCTGCAAAATTTACCTCCACGCACAGACTCCGTTATCATCTTCATCACATTTTGTGCTCCTGGCAATGAGACCATCAGCTTCATCTGTATTTGTTATTAAATCGGAGTCCACACCGGCAGTACAGCCATTCAGATTGAAAGAACCATGTCTATTTGACGATATTCAAAAATACACTGTTCAATCATAAATCTCAAATCTACAAGGCAGGCTTTTGAACACGATGCTCCATCTCGTGTTGGAGTATTTACTCGTCTATTCATGTCTAGGTGCAATCGATGGGTGTACACCGACTATAATACAATGCAGTCATTTTGCACAGCAGCTCACAGTGGTTCGTTGTGTATGCTCAAATAGATGAGCTTACTGACACCATCTGAGTTTCTCAGGGTGAATTAATGTCTCAACATTTAGAAAGCGATTGTGAATGATTTCAGAGCTCCAATAATGATGATAAAGCTTCTTGTTGATCTGCCTCTCTCCTTCTTATTATCCCTTCTCCGCCTCGAGACTATCGATACTCCGGCTTTCTGTTCCCCTTGTTGTAGACCAACCTCGTCACCAACCACTCCAAGCTTTCCTGCAATCCTTGGTTCTCCAACACAGACACCGGCAACAACTTCGAGTCTGTGGCTTCTAGCTGACTCACGACATCTATAAACACTCCCGTCTTCAATGACACCAAGTCCACCGCCTGCGGCAAGTCTTGCTTGTTAGCAAGCATGAGAATCGGCACATTAACACTATCTCCTCCCTCCACTTTCCACAGAGAGTCGTTGGCAATTTCCATGAGCGTATCGTAGCATTCGCTAAATCTGTCGGTGTCTGTGGAGTCTATGATGAATATGATGCCATGGCACGAGCGGTAGTAGCGGGACCACATGCTTCGGAGGGATCGCTGGCCACCCAAATCCCAGAATTTAAGGTTTATATTCTTCAAGCTGGCTGCACTGCTGCTAGCCTTGTCTCCTGGCTTGAAACGGACGGTAGTGGTGTTTTGACCCACTGTGGGCAATATTCGCCTTCCCTTCAAGATTTTCACGGTATCTGAAGGTTCTCTCGAACCGGCACTTGAAGATTCTTCTTCATGTGACACATTGACCGCCACTTTGGACCCAGCACTGGCATTCCGTTTGGACTGCTGCGCCAGGCTCTCGTTGGGAGCCGGATAAAGCAACTTGATGTGCTCAAAGAACGTCGTTTTTCCGGCATTGTCGAGTCCAAGAATTAGCACATTGTACTGTTCTCGCCGACTGTATTGCGTGTACAAAGACAGCGCTAGGTGGAACATGACAGAAGCAGAATTGGTGGTGTGAAAATGATATGTTTGTATGCCGTTATGTGTCTTGGATCGGCGCGGTGCCGTTGAGATGCCGATGAATTGTAGGAAATGTTGTGAGTTAGGGATCGGTGGTAGGATGATAAAAATTGAATTCTCCTTCGGCACTCATGAAATAGAAAAGTCAGGATTCTCTTGAACATAACTTTCTTGTAGCAAATATGGAACATAATTTGTGTCAGACTCACAGGCGTTTTCGCAGCCAGTCCTACACGAGTACTTTCGGCAAAAGTTGTGAAAAGCTCGAGCTGTTACAAACAATATTTGTCAAAATTACGAAGTAAGTCGAGGTACCGGTGGTAAAGATTGCAATCGGTGAATGGTACGAGGAAACCCTGTTATGCATCTTTCGTTCTTAAAAAAAAAAAAATTGATTGTGCCCTGTACTGGACATGACATAAGATCATTCGTTACACTTCCGATAATTTGCAGCAATTGAGGAATACCCCAGGGAAAGGCATGGGCCCAACTCTCTCTCTCAGGTGTCTAATTGCGGTAAAAAGGAAGAGCAAACTGTATAATAAATTTTTACAAAACAGCTGTGGATTCACTTTCTCACACTTACATGGCCGAGCTTCTCAGACATTGTCCACATCTTGCTTACGCCCTGCGATCATGAACACTCAGAAATAAATATGACTTCTAGGTTGGAGGGACATAATTCTTTTTTTTCTTTAGATTAAATCTCGGTTCTCCCTCCCATCCGGGGTGAAAAGTTTCGGATCATCACCATCTCTTATGGGCCCGCACACTTTGAGATAACTATCAGAAACAGGCGATTGGGAAATTCTATGACAGAACCCTTTTGAGGACATAAAAATTTGTGCTGTCAAATCTGATCTGAAGAAGCTTCCTTCAGAATCGAAATCTGAGCCCTAAGGCCGTGTCGTTGCACCCGTGCCGCACATTCGTGCGATATATATAAGAGATACATCTTCCCTCATTTTTTCAACCATAAAACTCATCGAAAAAGTATGTTAACTTGAGGCTCAACTGATGAATATACAGATAGGGACAACTGATTCAATATGAAGAGAGTTGTCATTCGATAGTAGAACTTTATTCTGATACCGCTTTCAAAACAACACATTACTAACAAGTAAGGAACCTTGACTTCGTGTTGTGCAAGCCATTGATGCTTCAATGACAAGAGCAGCCTTCTTCGTAGTTGGTGGCTACTTCTGTTTATGAAGGCTACTTCTGTTTATGAAGGCGACTTCTGACTAATTCAGATGTGATGATCCCAAAAAGCACGTTTGAGCTGGCTATTCCGACTCACCCTTGTTGAATGGGCGCGATCGAACCTTAAACTCAATCGAGTTTCCAAACTATCGCCCTCTTTTCTTCTTGTAAAGAACCAGCATCAGGTAGCCATGTAACGAATATCTCTGAAATCCGATCGAGAGTCGTGACAAATTTCGGCAATGGATGCGGGTCACATAAGCTCAACATCTAAAGCCTCTTCGCATGATCGAACTTGGTAAAATATTAGATCGCCCATGCTATTATCAAAAGGGCGCAAAACTGCGTCCCCATTTTAGAATATGGAACCCTTCAACGAAAGCTAGCATCACCAGGGGAGCCATGGCACGGAGCATACTGTTATAAGATCATGCATTAGCCTACAAGAACAAATACGGTGAGAATTATAAAGCTTTAGCAAGCTACGTTTAGCCTAAGCTATTAGTGGTTGGATTGACCATAATTTGAACACCGAATTTTCCTAAGTATCATTCACCTCTTTTTGGTGGCTGCAAATACCACTCGCAGTCGCCAATAACTTCATTATACTCGTCACTTCAGCAAAGTAGATAAATTTTTCGAAAGCAAGTTCAAACCGACATATTCAAGCCCTCTATCTGTAATCTCCTATGAAATATTGCTTCCAAATTGCAATGCCCCTTTTGTGTATCACCACAACATAATTAGCCTCGTCACTGTCGCCTGCAGTACAACGCCCCTAGATAGGGTGTTTCTACGTCCATAAACATCTTGCATCTACACCGTTATCCTTCAATGTCGTTCAAACTTCCATCTTTCGATTTCAAGTCGATCCAGGAGTCGCTTCCCAAGGTCGACCTTGACAACATCACCAAATCTTTCCAAAACAGCGGCAAGGCTGTGCTGGAGTACTCAGAGCTGTTTAAAGAATCCATTCAGCCATTCACCACCAAAACACAGAATTTGATCTCCACGCAATTGCACCAAGTGCAGCAATTGGCTCAGACGCACATCGGCCTGAACATTGAGGTCAGCGAGTTGCCAAACGACTACTTGGACTTGGAAAAGAGCTGTGACTTGTTGTTGAAGTTGTACACTGACTTGATTCAATACTCCAACGAGACCTACGGCGTTGTGAGTTATGACTACCCTCCAGGTAACACTGCAATCCTGAAGATCCGTGAAGCTAATGTTGGTGGCCTCCTTTCACACAAGTTCAGTCAGTTGAAGAACGTGTCTACTCCTCAAGAGATGGAGAAGGTTCTCTTGGGAGGCGGAGACGACAAGTCTGAGGATGATCAGAGTGTGGAGGTTCAAACTGTCTCAGCCAATTTGCCCAGAACCCTCTATGGCCAATTGGCTACCATTGCAAGCAAACACAGCGAGGAGTTCAAGGACTCTTCCAGCACCTTGTCCTTTGCCCTTTTGAAGATCTCCTCTGTGTACACTGAGATCGCTACATCAAGGTTGGAGCAGGACAAAAAGATCATGGATCAGTTGAACCACGCTTTGGTGACGATCTTGAACGAGCAGTTCATCAAGGTCAACGAATTGAGAAAGCGCGTCTACAGCGCCAGACTGGAGTTCGACTTGGCTAGATCCAAGAATACCGGCACAGACCAGGACCAGGAGGAAGACGACGAGTTGATTGCCAAGGAGGACGAGTTGGTGAGTGCCACAGAGGTTGCAGTGTTGGAAATGAGAAAGCTTTTGAGACCCTCGAAGAACGTGGACCTCTTGAAGGTGTTCATAAAGATCCAGAAAAAGCACTTGGAGGTTAGCGCCAAGAAATTGGGCTCCCTTTTGTCGGAGTTGGACAAGATTGAGTTCAAGGACGAAGATGACGACGAATAGGTGTGACACCGAGCATTCAACTTGGAATTCGAACTACCGGCAACGAAGACCTGCTTTCTTTGGGAACAGGCGCTTTCGATAGCTATCAAAGGGTAGTATTTTATAATCATGGCACAAGGTTGCAATATACACATGAATAAGGAACTTTCAGAATTACGTATGCTGAAATTTGACTATCTATGCTTCAAGTAGATAAAGCTCGATCGATGATTATATTGAATAGAGCCGAATCGCCGATGGCGTATGTAAGAGTTTCCTCGAGATGTTCAATGGGTCAATCCTACTTGTACATCTTTGTGCGCATAGGAATACAGAATCTTATGGATAAGCGAATAGTCGAAAACAAGGCCCATCTTGTAAGCCCTATCTTACGACATAGAATCCAAGACTCCTTATTCTACAAAGAGAAGCTATTCTTGACTAATGAACTGTCAATTGTGCCTGTTGTGGTAGAACACGTTCAGTTCATCGGAGGTACAGATCAGAATGAGAGACCCAGTCCATTTCTATGTTGTCTACTAAGACTCCTAGAACTCGAGCCATCCCAGGAAATCATAAAGATCCTTCTTAAGCAAAACGGCTATAACGAGTTCAAATATCTTACTGCCTTGGCTCTCTTATACTGCCGATTGGTGTGCAACACTCGAGAGATGTATGCGCTATATGATGAGTACATCAGCGATTACAGAAAACTACGATTTCAGCTCAAAACTCCAATATTCAAGAATGATCGTCCAATAAGGTTCTCTGTGATTCACATGGACGATTGGATCGACCAATTGAGCGAAAACGAGCGAGTGGTGGATCTCACATTGCCATACATGGCACCTCGCAAGGTGCTCGTCGAAAAGGGCGAGGCAGATGTGAGAATCTACGGCGTCGATGACTACAACGAGAGCGACAGCTACGAAAGTGACTCCGATTGATGACAAAGTGCATTCTGAATTCAAAATACTCTTGAAAGCTAAGCAAGCATATTCAAGAGGGCTATGCGATTTATCTCAAGGTTCTTTCAATGGGTTTCAGAGAGAACACGCTCAAGATTCGAGGCTATCCGAGTCTGTGTTGTCGACTCTGCAGACATGTGAACCACTCAAGCTGGCCTAATAATCGCCTCTTGCCAGCAAGCACACAACAATAGGAGGATAAAACTTCTTGCCACGATTTATTCCTTGAGGAAGCATTGTGCTATCAACCGCTCCTTTTCTGACACCATCAGCCTCAAAGCGCTCGTCAGTAGCCATTCTGTGAATAAGCAGTCTATCATTGCTGATGGATCCACTGTTATTAATCAGCTAGACACAAAAAACTCCATAATTTATGCAATTAATTCCATGAGACTGATCTTCTCCAAATTTCCTCCAGCTCTTGTTCCTCCTGTCCCTTGCTCGAACCTCCACCATTTGCAGCCAATATCAAATTCACGATTCACGTCTATTCTTGGACCTCTATGACCACCTTGGGATTCTTTCATCGTCTCCAATATAAGCGTATTTAGCAGACAATTCCTTTCTAAAATTGCTCTTTCGTTCAATCCCCAGCCATGTTGATTTTCACCTCTTCCACCAACTCTGATGCTACTGCCTACAACTCGCGCATCCAAAAAATTCATCGCTCACTTGTTTACTTGAACTCCACAATCAACATGGAAGAAAGCACGATCTTCACTGATTCCTTGCTGGAGCCAGCTGAAACTCAATTTGCTCGAGTTTTGGAAAGCTACAAACTAGGCGTCGGCATTGAGGATCCGTTTTCCGTGGTCAGAAGCTTCACATCAATCTCTGCTAAGATTGCCTTAGCGCTCAATCAGAAGAGGACCACAGATCAGTCATTGCAGGAAGAGTTTGACAATTGGAATCTAGAGACAAAACTATGGCATCTTTTCGAGTTGCTTTACTCTTTCAGACTTTCAGACAACGAGGTTGTTGAGGCTCCCTCCTACGCATCATTGAAAACGAAAAGAGATGCGCACTTAGCCAAGAACCCAAAGCTCAAAGAGATGCTTCTCATCATTCAGTGGCTCCAGTATAATTCTCCTGGTTGTCAATTTCCCCCTCTCACGGACTTGCAAAAGCTGAAATGGTTGCAAACCACGATACAGTGCAAAACCCAAGCATTATCAGCCATAGCTACTACGAGAGACTTATCATCCCAAATTGTCTCCAATATAGACTCTGATGCCCCGCTACGTGAGAATAAGGGTATCGCAAAGGAGGACATGGACGCCGACTCGGTTGTCTATTCGCAGATCTATCAAATCCTCCTCACTGGAGATTACCAAGGAGCCATAGATCTCGCCAACGAAACTAGCAACTATACTTTGGCACTTATATTTTTGGGTGCCATCCAAGACTATGTTGACCCTCAAATCGATGGGTCCAAAGATGAGGAAGACATGGACATTGATCCTTCGGAACCATCTGGCATTCGTCACAAACTCTTGTGGCATCAAACAGTCTACCGCTTGTCGCAAGAGAAGAGTCTCAATCACTATGAACGGCTTATATATGCATTCCTCAGTGGTGGCGACCTCTCTGAGAACGTGAAATTTGCTGAAAACAATTGGGAGCAGAGTCTACTTGTCTACCTTTACCAGTTGCTAACATATCATGTAAGGGTCTTCATTCAAAGCAACCTTCCCGACAGCGAAAAGCTTGATGCAGTGATGTTACCCTCCGCTCAATTCGATTCTGTGGACGGCATTCTTAATACCCTTTCCAAAAAGGAAGATCTGAGTAAGAACCCCTTCCGTGTGATCATGGGAAGTATCATGATCGATCAACTCAATATATTTTTGCATAACACTACCAGATCAGGACAAGAGGAGATAGCACAGGATTATCAAATCCTACGAATCTTGACACATTTATCCGTGTTGACCGTCATCCTCAATCTCAATGATGGATCCAAGACGCCGACTAGGATCATTACGCGTTACATTTCGAGATTATCAGATCTAGGACTTGAAGATTTGGTACCTGTCTACATGACTTTCATTCCAGATGAGAAAGATCTTCGTGAGTGCTACTCGATCTTCTTGTCTACTATCACTGACCCCGAGAAGAGAGCTACCCAACTCAATATCTTGAACAAGTTCGAAATGGATCAACCTGGTGATAAGTCTCCCGGTAGCTCCACTACCGAAGACATACCTGACATGGACAGCAAAGTCTGCAACGTTTTGAAGAGAACAGTGGAGAGAGTAATGCTGGAAACGGAAGATCATTACACACAAGAAGGTGACGTGCTTGTTGCCGACGACATCATTGACCCTGTAGATGTGAAGCTTTACAGATCAGTTGACTGGCTTTTCGACAAAAGCATGTTCGAGGATGCGATCGCTGCTACCAAAGTGCTCATGCGTCGCTTCCTTTTAACAGGAAGATTGAAATCGGTGCAGGCCTTTAGTGAAAATAAGAACTTCAAGTCCTTGTTGAAAGACTACGACTTTTACATCCAGACGAAGTCACTGGGAGGCAGCAGCCCACCACCCACCATATCTGAGGAAGACAGGCAAGAGCTTTTGCAATATCAGGAGCTCGTCGAGACACTAAATCTTTTAGCTCAGTGGAAGAGCTTCGTGGGAACCGATGTCAATAACAGCCAGTTCTCTGATGGATTCTGGAAATCCAAGGATTTGGAGAAATCAATCGAGAAGACTATATCAAATATTCAGCGACTCATCAATAATTGGTTCAAGGACATTCTCGAATCAAACATAGAAGAGGAGCTTCTAAAAATCTACAAAGAGTACAGAAGTATTTATGTCCCATACTTCATCATCGAGCTTTTGCAAGTCCTTCAGCAATCGAGACGCACTGATTGGAAGTACATGCGCAAGGCTTTCCACATCATGAATGAGGTGGCAGACGAGAGGTCCAACGACTACTTGCAATGCTTCATCTCTTGCGGCAGACTTAACGAATTCGTCTCACTAGCAGCCGAACTTTCAATTGTCGCAAGCGAGAGAGGAGTGAAGGGCATTTTCGCATGATTATTATTCGCTCTATAAGTGCAACTTATACAACTAATTCAAGGCGGAGGCCTTCTCGTACAACAAGTCCACCACACCGGACAAGTTCTTTACCAAGCTCAAAGCAGCTTCGTAGGAGGCATCCTTGCCGGGCTCGTCATAGATAATCAACCAGCCATTTCCCTGGTCTAAAACTCCATAAAATACCTTGTCAAGAATCATTTGTGACAACTTGCCCTCCACTTGCTGTAAGTTCAAGCCAATGCTCTTAGAGATGTGTGATAATTCCACCACACTGTAGGACTCAATGATCTTGAGTAAGTTCTGTTCCAACAAATTGTCGTACAATGCATTGAAGTGGTTTTTGATGATTGGGTCTGACTTCAATTCCGCTGAGTATGTCAATAAAGCGTTCTCGAACTCCTTCAACGATCTATTGGATGAGGCAGTAGCAATGGCCTTCATGGCATCAATATCCTTTGACTGGTATTTGATGACATTTTTATTCCCCAAAATCGTGTTGACATCGTCGATCAAGTTCATCATGATCTTTGTAAGCAACATGTATTTCAAAACAACGATTGCTCTTTCATCGCTCTGAGAGTTGAATCCCTCGAAGGACTCGTAAAAGTACGAGAATGCTGTGTTGTAGTCTTTGTCCTCAACGTTCAAGATACCACTTTGGCAGTCTAATTCTGCTTGTAAAATTGTGGGGCAGTATATAGAGTTGGCAGATGTTCTGGCACTGGTCAAGGCGGCTCTGGATTTAGGTATGTTCCTCAAAGCATGATATATCTGTGATTCAACTAGCTGAACTTCAACCAAGGAGGATTTATCGTCCAATCTTTTGTACTCCCTCAACAACTCCGTGATGATCTTCAATCCTTCCTGATACGCTCCCTTCGTGTAGAGCTTGGCAGACAATTTCAATTGCAATTGTTGCCTCAAGAAGGATAATTTACTTTGTATGGCCCATTCAATGGACTCCTTAATAGATGTGATTTGTAAGTCGAGAGCACCATTAATAGCGTCGAAATCGTCCACAAGCGACTTCACGATTTTGGCGGTTTTAGACTTGGCAAAACCACCCAACACTGAGCGGGAATCGCTTATCAATGTGTGCAACTTCTCTGCATTCTTTAATTCCTGGTAAACTTTCCCGAGCTCGAGTATGGCAATCTCCTGGTCTTGCAACAATCTATTTTTCTTGTTCTGATCTTCAGCGTCTGGCTTGGCATTGATGACAGACCAATATTTAGATTCAGCTTCTTCAAAGTTCTTTTTGGAGGACGCAACTCGTGCTTGTTCGATCAATTCAATTTGTTCTGACATGGCACGTTACAGTATGGTTTATGCGTGAAGTTGTTCTGGCGATTTGCCTCTATCATACTGGATTTTGTGCCGGACACACCCACCACTACTTGTAGATCACATAGAATTGATACAAACTAATTAAATTTGCTCGAGAAGCATGAAGCCCTTAAACTCCAAATACGAAGCAAAAGGATCCTTGCTTTTCCGAATTTAGCCGTTTGGACCGTCTTACAAACATTGAGTCAATGAATTCTCAAGCCACTCAGAGGGAGGATCCTTATACCACAGGAGGTGAATTAGACTTGCCACAAAGTCAGGACAAGGGAAGACCAATTCCTCCTTTTTTAAAGTAAAATACTACACTTTTTCTTCCTCGTGATTATTTCTGGTGCATTGTGTATTGAGCTTCTCCACCATATATTAGTGGGTGCGAAAAATTCTAATTGAATCAAGCATGCTTAAAGTGGGTCTTAAACTTGCTCGGGTGTCTCCTCTTCGAGGGACTCTTTTAGTGTCAAAACCTGCTATTTCCATACTTGCTATTCGAGGCTATGCCGATTCGCCGTTCAAGGTCGACTATAAGAAAATCCAGGAGGAGAGGGAGAAACTGAAGCTTCCTAAGTACAAGCAATGGGCCCTCTACTTCCAGACAAAAGAGTTCAAGAAGTCCATGACAAAGTACTACGTCGGAATGTTCGGTGTGATGCTTGTGGCCATGTACTATTATATGAGGGATCGTTGGTACGAGGAAAAGCAGTTGAAGCACATTGCAGCGAAGTATCGTGAAGATCCAGCATCGCTCAGTGAGTACGAGTATTTGAAGCTCAAAAAATTCACTGGTGACAAGTTGAAACCTCGTGAAGAGAAGAAGTTCAGATTGTACCAAATGATGAGGAAGGAGTTCAGAAGGAAACACATCTTCGACACAGGCCTCATGTTTGAGCCATCACCTGCCGATTTGCAAGAATGGTACTCGAAGCAAGCCAAAAGAACCACCAAGACCGCTCTTGCCGATTCTGATGATGAAGAGGAGGAGAACAGAACGAAACTCACGAACTCCTCAAATCCAGGTATAGTGCCTCCTCAGGACACTACCGATTTCTTCGAGGAGAAGGCAGCCACTTATGACAAGCAGATCAAGTGGGAAGAGTTTGGCGTCATGATGGGAAGACGCAGAAAGTGGTTGATGCAGCAGATCAAGGGTGACGTTTTAGAGGTTTCGTGTGGAACTGGCAGAAACATCCCCTACCTCAAATTGGATGACGTGAACTCCATCACATTCATGGACTCTGCGAAGAACATGGTCGAGGAAACTCGCAAGAAATTTCATAAGGCATTCCCCGGATTCAAAAAAGTCGCTTTTGTCACAGGCATGGCTGAACACTTAGCAGATTTAGCTACCAGCGACGATGTGAAGTATGACACTGTCGTTGAGGCGTTTGGTTTGTGTGCTCACGAAGATCCAGTTGCAGCGCTCAAGAATATGGCCAAGCTTTTGCGTCCTGGAGGTAGAATCGTGCTTTTAGAGCATGGAAGAAGCAACTGGGATATGATAAACAACCACTTGGATTTTCGGGCGGAAAAAAGAATGAAATCCTGGGGATGCAGGTGGAACTTGGATATTGGTGAGCTTATTGACGACGCAGGCTTGGACATCACCTACGAAAAGAGAGTCCACCTTGGATCCACATGGATGTTGATTTGCAAGAGACCGGAGGACGGTCTTGCAGTTGAAGAAAAGCCCTTTATCAACAAGTTGATGGGCACGGAAGTCCCAAAGATCAAAAAAGAGTAGATAGCTGTATATAGTTTTGTGGGGATGATCTTATAGGATGTTCACAAGTAGATGCCCTCGTCTTCGGCCTTTGACGCTGCTTTGCTTCCTCTTTTGACCAATTCCTCCTCGATAGCAGTGACACGGGCTTTCTGATTGGTTATGACCTCGAGATTCTCGCGAATTGTGTCCTCATATAGGGAATTGCTTTCAGGATCAGCGTTTGAGGTGATCTCTTTCCGTAAGTACTCGTTGGTCTCCTCGAGTTTCAGTACTGAGTTGTTTAGCTGACCTAAAACAGATTGAATGTTTTCATCAGTAAGGTCTGCAAGAGCAGATCTGAAATTTTCTATGCTTATTGGCGTGCTATTTGCAGACATGGTAGTAGGTTGTAAGTGTTCAAGTGCGAACTCCACATTTAGTGCTGAAAAGTTGCAAAACTTCTCATCATGCTTCGAAGAGGCCCTCTACAATGGCTTCGCTTTGTAAGCAATAAAGCTAGTGCAAATACAGTTAAAGTGGATGAACTAATACAGCCTATACATCCGTTATTGTTGGCAAGAGCCAAGGCCATGTCTAAGGAATATACCAGTCTTGAGAAGAAGATGGAGAATGGATCCTTTGATCAAGATACAAGCATTCGTTTTTCCCTCGTGTCTACCGTTTTGGACAACTATCACAGATATAACCTTGACATGGAAAACGTGAGAGAGCTCGTTGAGATCATCAATGACGAGAGCTCAGATGCGGACCTAATAGAAGAAGCTCAGAAAGAGCTCAAGGAGATCGTGCCCAACGTCGCGAGAATCACTCTGAATCTACAGAAAAGACTATTACCACCCTTGAGCCACGACGACAAGCCTGCCATTTTGGAGCTTCGTCCCGGTGTGGGGGGATCTGAGGCCAGTATATTCACCCAAGATTTGCTCGACATGTACATAAACTACGCCAATCACAAAAATTGGCCACACAAAATCATGAGCAAAACGGCTAACTCAGGTGCCAACGGTGGACTTACAGAAGCGATTCTCGCTATCGATGCCCCGGGAGCATACAACACTCTTCGACACGAAAGTGGTGTTCAGAGAGTACAACGTGTGCCAGCTACAGAGACAAAAGGACGTACACACACTTCTACAGCTGCCGTAGTCGTGCTTCCCAAGATGTCTGAGGGTAATGAGCAATCATTGAAGGAAGACGAGCGCCAGTTTGCGCCAGGTGAAGTGCGTATAGATACCATGAGAGCAGGAGGTAAAGGTGGACAGCACGTCAACACTACCGACTCTGCCGTGAGATTGGTCCACATTCCTACGGGTATTATTGTGATGCAGCAGGACGAGAGATCCCAGCCACAGAACAAGGCCAAAGCTTTCCAAATTTTGAGGTCTCGTTTGGCACTTATAGAGCGGGAGAAGGAGATCGCAGAACAGCGCAAGATGCGTACAGACCAGGTGTCGACCACAGACAGATCAGATAAAATCAGAACCTACAACTATCCGCAGAACCGTGTCACTGACCACCGTTGCGGGTTCTCCTTGCACGATCTCCCTGGTGTGATGTCAGGTGAGAGACTAGACGAGATAATAGAGAAAGTCGAGGAGCACGAGTTTGAGGAGCGTCTCCAGCACCTCATAGCCCTGGCAAAATAGTGTATATAGAAAATTCATGAGGTGCCATGCTGGATCACTTGTGGCTGCAAAATCGAGGTGATGAACTTCCTGCACTTGATGCCTACACTCTTCAACTACCTACTACTTCTTCATGAGCTCCAGGAAGCGTGCAAATGGCGAAGATGGCTCCAATCCCAAACGATCACGAAGCGAGGTGCAGAATACGCTATATCTTAAGAACTTAAACGACAAGATTGCCAAACACACAGTCAGACACACCCTATATCTTCTATTTTCCACCTACGGAGATGTTTTGGAGATTCTCATGCCACAGAAGATGCGTGGGCAGGCTCACATTGTATTCGATAGCAAGCAACTGGCAAACAATGCCTTACGTGGTCTCCAAAACACTATCGTGTTTGGCAAAAACCTACAAATAGACTACGCGAGGTCGAAATCGAATCTTGTCAAAGCGATAGAGAAGGCGATAGAGGAGGAGACATAAAATGTACCCGTCTTTTATTTACCTGACAACTTAACAGCATCCTCAAAAGCGTTCATGACGCAGTCTGGCACACCCAACTTGCCCAAAGCAGTTCCGCCCATGGAAAACAGGCCTTTGCTTTTTGCTTCTATAAGCTGCTTCATTTTGTCCACATTTTCGAGGAAACCAACGTTGTACTGTGGAATGCAATCCCTATGCAAGTTGTATGAAATGAGCAAATCGTTGTCGCCAACCTCGACTTCCTTGTTGGCTTCGGATGCCTCATCACGAACGATGATATTGTGGAATTCGTTCAAATCAACGTGCAAAATTTCAGAAAGGACCCTGCGTGCTGTTCCAAGATTTATCTTGTTAGAGGGCACTCCTCTGCTGCTGAAGAAATGACCTCCCATCATCAACGTGATCTTATGGTAAGGCGCCTTTGGCATCGTTTTCTCGTCGAAGAATGAGACAGCGTCCAGCTCGCAGTCCGAGTCGTAAATGACTCCAAGAAGCGACTCTGGGTTTTTGTTGCGTATAGGCACCAAAAAGCCAAACCCACTACCGCCTTCGGGTATCAAGGCCTTCTTTTTAGTATATATATTGGCCAAGAAGATGGTGGTATGCTCAAATGATTTGAGCACCTCAGAAAGCTCAGGCCAGTCAATCATCTTGGCAAGACCAAGCGTACTCAGTGTATATCTGACATGGTCAAATGTACGATTCTCTCCATCGATAGTCAACTCGTCTTTTAAATTGGCGTGCTGAATGGCTGTGCCGTAATGCACCCTCACATTGCTCTGTTTTTGAAGGAAGTCGCTCAATACTCGAGGAAACACCTGAAGCCCATCGTGGAGTCTCATGATCGGGAACTTCTTTAGTTTACCAGAAAGGGCTTCCATCTTAGCCTCCGGGGCGATCAAGGCCTCGTATTGAGTCAATTGAGTGGAGAGGCTTGCTGGAGGTTTCTTAGACTTGATTTTTTGCAACATTCCCTTCACGATCGAACCGTGATCTTTCTCGAGCTTGACTAGTCCCGGTAATGTAGCGTTCACACTAAGCTTACCCACATCACCACTGTAGACACCATGCATCACCGCACTGAGCACATTGTCAGCAAGGGAAGTGGATCCAAACCTTCGTAGAAAGAAATCTCTTATTGACTCGTCCTTTATGGGCTTTTGGGGCGGTTTCCGGAAAGGTTCCCTTGCCACACTCTTTAGCATGCCGTTCGTGATATCGCTTAGCATGAATTTGACAAAACTCCCAAAGGAGTTGGGTGTTTGCACGAGATTGTTGCCCGGATCTAGAAGCCACTTCCTATTAGCATCAGAAGATGATCTCATGACCTCGACCTGTTTGCCGTAGCCCAATTCTCTTAAAATGTCCACGATAAGCAATGTTCCATCGCTTACGCCTCTTAGTGTTCTGGGGCCCTTTTCCAAAACGATATCCTTGTTGTCCTTGGTGTTTTTCAACTTTTCAGTAGAGATCCAGCCTCCAGGTTGCTTATTCTTCTCAAACACAGAAATCTGGACATCAGGTCGGAGTTTCAGCAAAAAGTAGGAGAATGTCAAGCCGGACACGCCTGCTCCAATCACAGCAACTTTGCCATTTTTAGGTATTAGTGACATGGGCTACTATACTATTGGATGAAAAGAAGTGTCTTAAGGTGCACAGAGTACCGGTGCAGAATCGTACTACAGTGAAAAGACGTTATCGCTAATGCGCACTCGTTTATTCGTTTCCTAGATACAGAATCAGTATGCACGGCGAGGCTTCATCTGTTTAGGATCACCTAGATCCACAGACAGAACTTTGCCAAGTTCGGTGAGTTGGTCGATCCTTCTTGAGGTCGCAAGTCCTCCTGAATGGTTACTACCTGCATTTTCGTAGATTGGTGCATCGTCATCCTCTCCATTCAGACTTTCGCAGCCAAGAACAGGCATCAACTCCGAAGGAGAGACGTCGCCTATATTCTTGGGGTAGTGTCTCCCTCCGAGATCGTTACTTGACGACAGGGATGAAGTGTCATTTGTGAGGGCTTCACTGGCAGAGTCAGAAGTAAGCACCGACAGTGGATCTCCGTCCTCAGCACAATTACTTTCTCTTCCGAGATTGGAGTTTGCCGACAGAATGGCGTCTGAGCGGTCAGAACTATGCAAGCTTGATGGCGCAAATGAGCTTCCGAGGGAAGCCTTTAAAGTTGACGTTTTTCTTGGCTGTGTGGGAGTGGGGGAGTCAATCACCAAATCGTCAATAAGAAGCGTGGGGACATATTCGCCGTTCGAATCTGGTACTGAGGACTCGTACAGTGGAGCAGGACCAACATGACTGATGGAGTTCGCCCTGCTGAGAGCGTCCTCACCCACAGAAAACGATCTCATAATTGGTGACGCCGATGCTGAGATCGCTTCTTCAAAAGAGGGCAAGCGATCATTACCTTCGGGATTGAGTGGCTCGATACTCACTCCGTTTTTGTTGTAGGAAGGTGTTCTGAACGTGATTTCCCTCTTGACTGGAGGTGGTCGAGGAACCACTACGTCAGAGTCAATTTCATCGTACTTGGGAAGCTGCATCGAGTTCTCGTCACATCTCGCACTAAGCAATATGAGTGGCGTATCAACAACGACTTCGTAGTGGTGCATGCGGTTGTTATCTTTGGGATCGGGCTTCGAGATTCTGAAGGAAACTTGGAGTCTATGGGAGATCTGAATATGACGGAAGTTCGAGTCAGGAGCAAGAGCCCTTTGCACGGATGTGACACCTTGGTGAATGCCATCTTTGTTATGTTTTTGATCATCCAAAAGCGCAGACGAGTCTAGCTTTAACACGTCCATCTCGTCGGATAATCCAGTGGCCTCGTTTGTCAAGTGACTGATGTGGGTCTCCAAAGATCCAATGATGGGTGAGGAGGGCCAGAGGTGGCCACTCAGGGCAGAATCACGATGTGCGCTGAAGGACCGTCTTGGATGCGAGGAAGAGACAGTCTCCTCCGGCTTAGCGACGATGGGGCCCTTATCTGCCTTCGATGTAAGAAAAGGAAGTGCAATGTTGATGTCAAGTGGGGAAGCAATCATGGTCGACCGTTCTGGCTTTGCTAAAGGATCGTCCAGGTTGAAGTCGCTTTTGGGCTCATAGCACGAGAAAAGCAAATTGTTATCTGGACACTTGATGACTTCCTCCTTGAACGGCTCGGCCGTGTTTGAGTAGTTTGTTCTGTATTTGGTCTTCAACTCGCAAAGATGTACGACCCTCTCGCAATTCTTCTTGTCGGCCATATTTCTAACTAAGAATGGATCGTCGCCGTCATACTCGTACTCTTTTCGGAGGTCCCTCGAGACATACGTGATGCGCTCAAGTACGTTGAACTTGATTCTCTTCAACACAACGTCCTTCATAAGTGGAATAAGCTTGATATTGATAGTATGCTCGGAGCCCAAGGGCACATACTTTTTGGGGAATATAATGATATAGTGCATGGCGTCGTTCCAGATCCTGTTGACGTAGATGGGTTTGTCGGCCATGGAATTGGCAAGAGAAGGCGGTGTCCGGACCATGGGTAGGTTGTAGTATGAAAACACCTTCGTCTTTCTGTTGAGCTTGTCACTGGTTTTGGCCATGCTCATGGTCAAGCGGTGCACCAAGGAGCCATTAATGGAAGTGACCGAAGCAGGCATGTCTGGCGGAAATGCAAGAGGCAAGAGAAACACGTAAAGACCAGCTTTGTATGTTTCCGGAATGCCTGCGGATCCAACGGACATGGCGTCCGAGAAGGCCGGGTGTGAGGAAGAAACGTCCACCGACTTTCTGGGGTTGTTGAGTGGGTCTGTATCGTCGGCCAAGTCACGAACGTTAACCAAACGGTACTTTTTCGTTCGCTGGGCGAGCTCTGACGGGTCTATCTTGCGAATCTTGGCGTCATTCGAATTCTGGGTATTGATGTAGTAGTCTGCGTCATTCATGGTGGTGTTCCACTCCAAGGCGCCAATTTTGAATTTTTCCTTTTGGTGGTAATGGTTGTGGAGGTCGCCTGTGGGCCATAGCGTCAGCACACACAGCTGGAAGTCAAATTTCACCTCCCTGATGACTGTCTCCTTGGTGAGCTCGACAATGAAGGCAAACACGTGCGGAATCGGCGTGTCCGAGTCGATCTTCGTGCACAAGTAGTTTGGCGACCTAAACGGCTTGATTCCAGGCTCTTTGGTATTGGGAGAGGTGCCCAAAGACGAGTCGTGGTCCAGATCAAACGCTGCACGTGCGTCGTTTTCCAAAATCCCCTCGAGCTCCAGCCCCGTCTCCATCGGAATGTCCAGCCCGCCGTTTTCCACGTCGTCGTACGTGAAGCTGGCCAGCAGCGCAGCGGGCAAGTAGATGCTGTCGTTGGTGTTGGAGAGATAGCAGCGGATCAGCTTGGACGGCGGGCCCAGCGTGGCGTTATTAGTGGTTGCAAGCGGGATAGGCAGCTGGAGCCCCAAATCAGCAAGCAACGTGTCGAGCTTCTTCCCGACAACGTGGGAAGTCTCCTGTTTGATAAGTTCCTTGGCCTGACGCTTCAGCACCAGCCGCAGGTGGCCGGCGACCTCGGAGGAGGCACCGTTCGACACAGACAGCGCCCTTAGCATGCTGATCAGGCTCATGTGGTGTATCAGGTGGTGGTTGTCGTCGTTGGTGACGATGGGCCTGTTGGTGGAGGTCAGGGCCCTTCTGCTGGCGAAGGACAGGCCTGGCGGATCGAAGAGCGACGGCTCCGACAGTCGGCGCGAGGAGAGCTTGCTCTTTATTCTGTCGAACATTTTGGCGTGTTTTGCCCGGAAAGAAACGAGTACTCTTGTGTGGAGAAGGGTTCTGGTTGAGGTTGATGGATAATGTCTGAGCGGATCAGGGCCGGGCGTGCAGGACAGGCAAAGAGGCGGTCCCCCAGATCTGGGCACAAGAGGCGGTCCCCCAGATCTGGGCACAAGAGGCAAAAAAAAAAAAAAGTTCGAAAAGTCAAGAAAAAGAATAGATATTTGAAGTCCTTCAGATTATGGTGTGCCTTTTATTTACGTATTTTAACCAGCGTGTGGCAGGTATTTATGCGTGGTGGACCACTATCGCACGATAAGGCAGGTGCGGAGGTTCCGGTTGCTGGTTGCGAACGCCTGAAGACAGCCGGGCTGTACAGCAGAGCAAATGGGAGAGAAAAAGGAAAGAAGGAAAAGATGGAGTTTGCAGAGGTTTCATCAATCCGCAGAAGATCAAAATTCTCGTTTTCGAGGACTGGAGCTGCTCCCGCGATAGGCTTATCGGAGTGCATGGTCTCCAAGAACACCACCCGTTTCCAAGATTCGAAAGGCTGAGAGGTTTCGGGCGCAGGTGGGATTTCTGGGCATCTTCGGAAACAGCGTGAAAACCGAATTTGCAGCTTTTGCCGGCCCTTCCTAGCGAGACGTCAGATCTGCGCCATGGACCCCGGATGCAGCGGGTGCAAAAAAAGTCCCCAGTGCGCTCGGCACAAGACATACCGAGCAGCCCTTGACCGAGTTTGAAGGTTTTGGTTTTTTTAAATCCATTTTCTTTTCTAATCATACCCCCAAGAGCTTTCCCCACAGAATTTCTTGCGAGTTGGTCACCAAAAGTTAAAAGCTTCCTTGGCAGTACGAGGCTGAGACAATGCCCAGCACCAGGCGGAGAGCTCGGCACGCTCACTAAGCACCGAAACCCAAAACTCCAGACCCAAAGCCAGATTGTCTCGACGGAATCCACGTCGAACCACCCCACGCACGTCTTCTGTTTGATGGCTGAACAATCGGCTTAGCTCAGCCACACCAGCCTCAGCAGCCCCAGCGGGGCTTTTTCGATCTGGTGATCTTTTAAGTGATAACGTGAAAAAAGTTTTGCAAGTTTTTCAGGCTTTTTCATATCAGCCTCCAAGTAAATCTTGTAGCTTGCTTCTGGAGATCCGCATGGCGTACTAATAGACAATCGTACCGTGCATGGCTGGCGGACGCCCAGTGGCTTCTCCTTTCGTGACTGGTCCTTCTGGCGTGGGGCTTACCAGCAGCAAAAGACTATCTCAACCGCTGAACTCAATTCCGCCAAAATCTGTCATTCGGCACCGCTTCTTATCTCACCAAGTGCTTGAACCTTATCCTCGACGACCCCCGCAACTGTGGCTGCTAAAGTGAATTTGAAAAGAAACAATTGTTGTGATAGCATGCAATTGACTATATTAGATTTCCTATCTCTCTGCTGTCCGGATAGCAAAAGCCCGCAGATGCTATCTCCTTGTCGCAGGCCAAATATTCAGTCAATACACTCCTTTCAATTTCATGCTAGCCTCGTAAAACTCGTGTCTACGTACTTGCCATCCTGTAGCAACACCGTGACGTACCGGGGCACAACCTCGACCTGAATAGGCAACAAGGGGATGTTCTCTCCATCCACTGAAATGTAGTGTTTCCCGTTGTCCTCGATACGAGGCACCAAACGGTAACCCTTGATTTTGGCGTGAATAACCTCATCGGAGTGAACGTGCCCACCCTGGTCAATTTGCGTGAAAAGCTTCAACATGTGGAAAAGAGGTGCTCTGGCATTGGTCACAAGCATGTCCATCATCCCGTCCTGGGGCAACGCAGCAGGAAAGAATTGGGCCTGGTCAGACATGTATGGCATTTTGCCCACATAGAAAATATTCACGTTGTCGCTGATGTCCGGAGACATCTTCTCCCACTGCTCTGGAACATCCTCATTAAGCCTGGGGTACTTCAGCTTGTGCACGCCTCCGACGCTTTCCACGACCGGGGTCTTCAGGTGTTTCTGGAAATGGGTCTTTACGTCGTCTCTATCACAGCCGTAATGTACCCACAAGTCACAGGGGTACTTGGCCTTGGTGAGCACCTTGTGGGCGACTCCGATTTCGAATCTGATGGGCCCCATCCATCGGAGACTCTCAGTGCCGATATCGGCATCTGCAATTGAGCCATACGCCTGGGACACGAAAGAGATTCTCGTGCGTTCCCTGTTATTTTCCATTTGGGTCACTGCCATGACGTCCATTTTGACTCTATCCGCCTTCAACATGCAAAACGCCGCCATGGCAGCGTCGTTGGTGCCGTGAGTGCTCAAAGAAAGCGCATTGCCCGATCCACACGGAAGCTGTGTTATCGCTAGTTTCTCAAACGCTGCCTCTCCCGCGTCTTCACGTTCGTAGATTCCATTCATGATTTCGTGAGGAACGCCGTCTCCGGAGCAGCAGGCGATGATGTCGTATTTCGACTCGTCCACGCTTCTCCCGATCTCAAATCCGTGGCCCTGGTGCGTGGTTTCCTGGTACGTGATATTGACACGGGCAGCCTGAAGAACAGGCAAAATCTGGGTTTTGTAGATCTCTCGGGCTTTTCCCTTTCCTCCGAAGCTGTTGAGCACGAGGAGCACTGAAGGTGCCACGATACTCCCCTTGTACGCCTGTTTCAACACAAATTCCGCTACGTCCTGGACCTCAGCGCCGTAGGACACGTCCAAAAGCATATTCTTGACCTCGATGCTTTTTCCGGCCCGTTCCGCATAGTACACCTTCACAACAGTCTCGTCGTTGGCCAGCTCACACCAGAGGATATCTGAAAACGGAATATGGTATATTCGAGAAGTCTCGGTAGTCTCGGATCCTAGACAACAGGGCAGGAAATCTGGACTTTTCCCGCTCGAGGGAGAGCCCGCAAACTGGATTCCGTCATCTTGGATGGTGCCCTTTTGAACAGTAGACGAGAGTAGCATTTGCGATGACATTCGGCGAATTGATAGGTAGCGATTGAAAAGTGCTCTTGGATAAGAGCTTATGAACTTTGGGAGCGACTCTGCTAATTTATTTTGGGTGCTATTCCGCCCAAAGATCTATTTTATTACCTGAACTGTGTAGTCTCACAAAATCACCACTGAGTTTTTCAAAGCACCCCCACTAGTGGTATATAAGAGGCCGCCTTTGTCTACCCTCACTATGCGCACTATAGTTTTAGGTGCTTGTGCTTTTTTTTCCGCTTTGGCGAGGGGTGGTATTAAAGTCCGATCCAGGGGCAGGTTACGTGATTCCGTTTAATTGTGTGTATTTCTGTGACTTGAATTTAAGCTTTTGCTTGGTCTATGAACTAAAGCTAGAGGCGTGAGGCGCCATTGTGTTGTAACCTAGAGGCAGACGCGGTGCCATGAGCCAGGTGCCTACTCAGCGTAGGCGCTTCCACGCCAAAATAGGCGCCATACAAGCTTGCCAAGGAACCACACGAGTCTGTAGTTTTTTCGATCATCTCGAATCTTGATGAATTATGGCGTTTTCATTCCTCGTCCTCGAGGTCTTCCCCACTTAAGGTGAATGGCTCCGGAAGAGGCGCCTCGGTCATGTTCAACTGCCTGACAGTCTTGATAACCTCGACCTTCTCGTCTGGCTTGGTGTCATGCAACACGATAATTCCTCCAAATCCGCGGTGGCGGCGAATGGGCACGAAACGATCGTCCTTGATGAAGGAAACGTAGTTCACCTGCGCTGGCAAAACTCTCGACAAGTTGCTGATCTTGTACGGCGTCTTCAGGTACCTGATAGTGGCCTGTTCGTTTGCAATTGGGGTTTCCTCCTCCTTCTCGTCGGCCTTCTCTTCCTTCTTATCATCGCTCTTGCTCTCCTTCTTGTCATCCTTCTCACTCTTCTCTTCCTTTTCCGTCTTGACTGGCTTGATGATCTCCTTCTTCAAAGTTTTGTCATCGTCCACGTCCATGGCATCGGACTTCTTGTCGTCCTCTTCCTTCTTAGCTTGCTGCTTCTTCGCTCTAGCTCTTGCTTTAGCGGTCGTCGAGAGAACGGCCTTGGCAACCTTGTCGGGCTCTTTCTCCTTTGCTGTCTCAACCTTTGGAGGGTACTGGAAGTATTCAGGAGAGCTGTGCACGTTCAAGTCGAACTTTGGTGCCTTCAAGTCTTCCTTCACGCCAATTATGGCAGTTGGTGCAAACGAGAGAGACAAGAAATGAGCCAATGGGAACCAGTACCACGACTGCACGAACAACGCAAGACCAACGATGGCTTTAACATTCAAAGTGTTAGTGTTACCGTTCTCCAAGTTGATTGTGACGTTTCTTCCACCAGCATCAATGATACCTTGAGCAGTGGCAGCACCGAATTTGGCCAATGCATCCTCGTGTTTGTTCTTGATGGTGTCAGCGTACAAAGCGGTGAACTCCTTGACCTTAGGGTAGAGAACCTCGTTTTGTTGGATGAGAATCATAGCAGATGCCTGCAAAGCACCCTGTCTGACGAAGTCAACTGCATCGCGAGTCAAGGGCTCCAAAACCTCAATAGCAGCGGGCAAAGCTCTGCCAGCACAAGAGATACCCAAGGCCATGGCAGTACCATAACGAACGTGAGGGTTGTGAGACTGCGACAACAAGTCAACAATTTGTGGAGCGGCATGGTAGTCACGAACGAGCAAGAAACCCAAACTCATCACGGACGCTCTTCTAACATCGTCAGATGGGTCAGAAACAGCAAAATGCAAGAGCTTCTTGATAGCACCATTGTTACCGGTTCCAGCGTAAGCCATGGCTATGGTGAAGGCACCACCATATCTTAAGATAGGATTCTCTTGATCGAGAAGCTTGTCTATTATTGAGCTTGCGCTGTCTTCCTGACCGTAGTTCAACAATGCAATACCAATGGCCAAACCACGAATGATGTTCTCATGCTGAGTCTCTTGTGCGTAAGTGAACATATCGTTGATAGCTTCGGCATTACCTGAACCCAACATCACCAATCCCATAGCAAGACCAGCAGCCTGACCAGATACAGCAGAGTCAGAGTACAAGACAACTTTCAAAGCTTCGTAGAGACTCTCGCTGTTGGTTGCCATACCGGCAACACCGCTTCCTAGACAAGCACCATGCAACATAACATCAGTGTCATGACCGCCTGCAGCATTTCCGTGTTCGTCAATGAACAGCTTCAAATAATCAATAGTTTCTCTGCCGTGGCCGGCGAAGATCAAGCCCAAGGCGAACAATGATCCACCTTTCGTGTGAGATGCGCCGTTAGATCCAGGTAAGTACGGCTTCAAGATGGTACGTCCCTGAGACAAGTTGCCCTTGTGTATGACACCCAAAGCTGCAGTGGCAGAGAATTTGGACCAGTTGGAGGCCTTTCCAAGCCATTCTAGGTTTTTTCTGAAGAACGAGTCGTCAGTGGTACCCATGTGGAAGTAGGCATTAGCGAAGGTAACAGCGGAGTGGAAAATCGAGTTCCTTCCCTCCAAAAGGTTCTTCGTCTTGTTCAAAATCGTGAGGTCGATGTTTTTGTTCTTGTACAAAAAGGTGATATCCAAATCACATGTAGGGACACCAGAAAGAATGTGGAGCAATCTAGCTTGGACTGGTTGCGAGTTATCGAAGGCCTGGTCTACTGTCAATGCTTCAGCGACCGAATCTACCAACTTTTGGGATGCAGAGCTCACCAAATCGAAAGCTCCTTGGTATGCAATGAGTTTCTCGTCCTTGGCAATAAGCTGCTTGAAGACATGAACAGCCAATTTTGAGTCGTTCAACTGAATGATGATCTTGAACACTGTGAAGAAGTCCTGGTGATCTTTCAAGGACAATAACAAGTCGATCAAGGTGTTCAACAAGTTAATTCTGAAAACGCTGTTCGATACAACAGAATTGGCACAAACCAAAACATAATTGATCAAGGTCAATCCGTATTCGCCATCGCGAGAGGCCTCATTCTTGATGATGTCATTGATGATGTCGAGACGGAAGCTCTCGAGGGCAATTCCCAAAGCAAGCTTCAAGTCATTTGCTGCGACACACTTGGCCACCATCTTTTCGAAAATGAGTTGAAGCTGTGGGCTAATCTCCACTTGCTCTCCAAGATACTTCTTTTGCGACAACTTGGAGTATATGTTGATGCACTGGGATACAATGGTCTCAATGTACTGGGACTTTTCTTCGAAGTTGAAATCGTTCTCGGCTCGAAGACCATACTTGACTGAAGCCTCGTAGTCACCCAAGTTATAGTAGACCTTGGAAATCACAAGAGCGGCCAAAGAACGTTTCTCAAATTGCGGGTTCTCGTAGAGATCTTCCAACTCTTGGAGGTTATTTGCGATCTCAGCCCAAAGCTGGTCCACCACCTCGTTCAACGAAGTCAAGGCATACAGTTGTAAGGAAGGGTCCAGGTCTGAAAGCAAAGCCAAATAAGGCGCTGCTGAAACCAACGCCATTGTGTTCTAAAGGGGAAAGTAATAAAGTACAGTGAGTTGATATATGAGGTTTGAGTTTCGGTGGATACCTATCGCCACGTTATGCCGCGCACGACCACCGAACCATAGAGAACCAGGAACAGAGGCAAGGTCAGTGTGTCAGCAAAATTTAGAGAACTTTTTAAAAATGGATTTTCCGTATTTTTGGTCAGAAGATGTATATCTATGAGCTATTTGTTGATCGTTTTTGATCAAAGGTAGACATGGCTGACAATTGGCTGCAAAATAGTTGCCATCCTGCAAAACAGACACAATTCCTAACATATTCTGTGATTAAAGGACTCCGAAATCCTTCTAAAGTCCCTCTCGGTCCACCGTATGTGATATGCCTTTTAGTGGAAACCAGCATTCATGAGATGTGCGTTAGCCTATCGACTTCAATACCGTAAGGGCTCCTCGTACTCAATCTAGATAAATAAGAATTAACCTTCCATAAACAAAATCTTTTCCTCTTCTATCAGTCCATCATCTTCCTGTTACTTCCTTATCCACTTTGTCCAGTGACTTCCTGACCTTCAGCCCTCACGATGAGAACGTACACTCATGAGGCCACTGAAGTGAAAGAGCACCAAGCTATAGTCCGAGAAGCAGGGCCGAGTTACCCGATAAGCGGCTCCTCTGTTCATAAAATATCTTGCCTCATGCTTTCAGATCCTAAAACGGTGGCATAAGTGAATCAAAAAGTGAGTACCAATGGCTGCAAAATTCAGGCGCGAGCTCAATTATTCGAAATCAGGGTGATATCATGACATTGCTTGAATCAAATGTTATCCTTCTCTCCAGTAGTAATTATCCACGACAGTATCTTTGTGTTCGAGTTGAAACCTCAATGTAGCCCTATTTCCGGATTGAGCATATTGAACCCTTATCAGTGCGTCAGATTACCGAGAACGATCCGAGCCACACTAATAATTCTTTTCACTACAAGTCTATTTTACACTACTCATGACTGTTGTATATTTCACAACCGTGTCTGAATATGACAAAGTTGTCGAAGCGCTGAAGAAAGCTCTCACATTCATTGAGTTCTCTGCTACTTGGTGTCCGCCTTGTCGTGCTGTGGCACCATACTACGAGAAATACTCAAGCGAGTATCCAAAAGCTCGTTTCTATAAAGCTGAGGATACAGATGAGGGAGACGATGACGTGCAAGCAGTGGATAAGAAGGCACAGGTCACGGCTTTTCCAACTTTCATAGCTTACAGAAATGGGAAAGAGAAAGGTCGTTTTCTCGGTGGAAACGCCAATCTTCTAAAGAAGTTCATTGAGTTTCACTATAGCTTGGAGGATTAGATCCTCAAAGCCTAATTTGGATTTACCGTCTCCGTCAAACCTACTACATTTCAATGTCAATTGAACTGAACGGTTCTCAGAGGCTAATTCTGTGTTGGATGGTCCTTTTATTGGCCTCATTTTGTGAAATGTCATTTTGTGAACATTTGCAATCGGGTATTTAGTGAAATCAAGTCGTTTGAAACGCTTATTCTGACTAGATTGTTGACTAATGACTCGATAAGTGCCACTAATTGGCATTCTCTTCCAGTTGTTACTCATAAGACCAGGTATTAGAACGACCTACTCTGCAGATATAAATTACTTATCATCTTTCTGTAGGGTCTAAATAGAGCTTCAAAACCTATTATCTGTCTTTGGAAAAGCCATCTATGCGTTTTATGTTCTTCTTACGTTGCCAATCACGTATTGAGCCTACCTAGGGTACCCATCAGTATGAATACTTACTGTCGAGGAGGGTATCATGTGTCAGCTGAGACAAGTGCACAGGAGTATGATTGATGAGCTCAACCCGATTCTTTTGTAGACATTGTGGAAGATGACTCTACGCTTGACTTAGATCATAGTGTACAGTTCATTTTATTACGAAAAAAGTCTATATGGGATCAAAATGTGTGAAATGAAGACATAGACAGCCGACAAGCTCTATGAATTAGGTGTGCTTAATACAACAAACGAGTAGCAATCTTGTATGGTGTTTGCTCTAGCTGCTCGTACAACGACTTGATATCCGTCTGGTCGACCTCGGAGATATCAGCCATCAAGTAAGCAACATCACCTCTGGAGTCTGTGAACTGCTTCTCAATATTGTGGTTGGACAAGATATTGTTGACTGTCTTCAAGACACCAGGAACGTTCTGGTGAATGTACAACACTCTGACACTGTTCTCCTGGTCCAAATCGAGGTCTCTCAAGGACACTTCTGGGAAGTTAACTGCACCAGTGGAGTTACCCTCGTTGATGTATTTTGTCAAAGAGGAAGCAACCTCAATGCCGATGGCGGACTGAGCTTCCTCAGTGGAACCACCGATGTGGGGAGTCAAGATAACGTTTCTCAACGAGCACAACTCTTCAGCAAAGCTGTTCAAGTCATTGGAGAACAAGCCCTCGCCGTTCTTGGCTGGCTCGTGTGGGTAGACGTCCAAAGCGGCACCAGCGATCTTACCAGCCTTCATGGCCTCAATCAAGGCAGGAATGTCAATGACAGTTCCTCTGGAAGCGTTGATGACGTAAGCACCATCCTTCATGGCAGCGAACTGTGGAGTGGACAACAAGTTCTTGGTCTCAGGAGTTGCAGGAACATGCAACGTGATGAAGTCAGCTCTCTGCAACAATTCGTCCAAAGTGTCGACCTGCTTAGAGTTACCCAAAGCCATGATCATGTTGACATCGTAGTAGATCACGTTCATACCCATGGCCTCAGCCAAAACGGACAATTGGGAACCGATGTGACCGTAACCTACTATACCCAAAGTCTTACCTCTGATTTCCCAACATTTGGAAGAAACTTTGTTCCAGGTGCCGGTGTGCATCTCAATGGAACGGTCACCCAATTGTCTGGCCAAGGTGATGATCTCGGCAATGACCAACTCAGCCACGGATCTAGAATTCGAGAAAGGAGAGTTGAACACAGCAATACCGGCCTTACCAGCGTATTCCAAATCCACCTGGTTGGTACCAATACAGAAGCAGCCAATTGTGACCAAGTTCTTAGCGTGCTGGAGGATCTTGCTGGTCAATTTGGTCTTGGATCTGATACCGATGGCGTGGACATCTTTGATCTTCTCGATCAACTCATCCTCAGGCAAAGAGGTCTTGTAAAATTCAACCTGGTAGCCCTGGTTGCGGAAAATGTTGATGGCAGTGGCATTCACGTTCTCCAACAACAAAATCTTGATGTCACCAGTGGAGAAGGGCTTCAATGCCTTGGTAGGTTTGGTGTAGATGCCTCCAATCTGACTCAAATAGGACTGAGTGGGGGAGGTGGAAACGGCATGGGGAGAGCCCGATTCGGAAAACGACATGGCCCTCTGGAAAGCGCCTGCAATATCCTGGGGATTTGACATTTTGATGTTTTGGTCGAAGAAGTATGTGGTCGAATATAATCGATACCGTTACGTGAGTAACAGCTTTTTTTTTCATCTACACTACTGTGTCGCTGATTCCCAAAACGCACGTGACTTCGCCTAAGCTTTTATAAGGCCCAAATTAATGAGTCACTGGGCCTTTGGGCTCGAGGCGTAGCAGTGGCTTGAAATGGTTCTTTTTGTTTCGTAAGTTTGTATTGACATTACTTGAGCTCCCACACCTGCCCCACCACCGTTGCAGCGGATGCACAACTCTTATCGATAAGAATGGGGTTCCTGGTACAGAGTCAAATTGACTCGGAGCTTCTAATCGCTGTGTGCAGTATGATAACTCCGCTTAAGCGCCCCGCATACTCGGACTTGCAACCGAATCTTTCAACGGTTTCTTGGGATGATTTTGAGAATTTCGGTTATTTTGAAGGTAGGGCAACTCACAAATATTGAGGATGGCCCCTGGCTTTCTTTCTGATGATTTTCAAAGCACTTGCGTCAAGGAGACATCCAGAGGCATTCAATTCAGCGAGGTTTTTGCCAAAACATGATGACGATAGGCCCTTATTTCCCTTGAAAATAAGGTAACACTTTCATGTTATTCTCTTACCTGGCTCAAATCGTCCGGTTACCTTCCCCAATTCCATACTCAATTGGAACGTGTGAAACTGATTAAGGTATGTAATGCCGGTGAAGATCGAACAAAGCGGAACATTTACGAGAAGTGAGCTCCTGATGCACATCTTTCTACTTCCTCCATCAATTCGGAAGAAGAAGCCGACATCAAAGCGACCTGGTATGTTTAATTGCATCACACTTCAATGGCATCTGGTGTATGCCTTGGATTTATATGCAGTCCTGGGAAATCTCTTCACTGCACTGAACCGCTCATTTTGCAGGTGTTTCTCAACAAGCCTGGTTAGCTCAATCGGTAGAGCATTTGACTCTTAATCTTCTAAGGTCAATCAAAAGGTTGCGGGTTCGAGCCCCGCATCGGGCTTTCTTTTTATCTTTCACTTGATTTCTCAAGTGAAGTTTTATGTTGTTTTTCACGGTGCGCAGTGAAAACCTTGTCAGACAGGTTCTGATCAATTGTCGTATTTTTGATTCGTGAGATTCTCTTGAGGTTGCAAACGCGCTCCAGAGGTAAGGACTATTTTGCGGGCTTAGAAAAACAGGCACTTATTCTTCACCTCCCTTCCCAATTAATTGACAGAATTTCTGATGTAGCCACCCGCTTTTGAATGTACCCAGGGCCATAAGATGAAAGCGAATGTTGATTGTGGCTCTTGTCGATCTAGAACCACTCTCATTTCTTGGTATGTTTCGTATGAGCGGCTTCTACTACACAATACTGTTTCGCAATCTGGGGTGACAAGGATGACGGTTCGAATAACAGTCAAATTGCCTGAAAATCGTATTCAGCAAGTGGTGCTTCAAGTCTTGAAACATTCTGGCCTTCCGAATATTCTATATTACAAAATGTCTCTTCGAGGCTCGTCTAATTAGCCTGGCGGAGCCTATCTCAGTTCCACGTACCATGCACTACCAGATCAATTCTGATCTGTTCCGCAAATCTGTCACTGATAACCCCCATTACTCCTCAAAAGCGATAAAAGGCCATTGGCCTATGGAGATTATAGAGTAAGTTGAATTTTGACGAGAATGTCAAATCAGCCCCAAACACCCATTGCGCCGCCAGCTCGCAGTGTATCTCGCGTACTTTCCCTATCGCTGCAAAATCACGAAAGTCATGTCCAGGTGGTTTGTCGTCTCAGGCCTTTAAGCGAGGGTGAAATCCAAAAAAGTGGCTCTGAGAGCCCTGTGGAACTAGTGGATGAGCAAACCTTGTGTATAAACCACAAGGAGGCCCTGAACGTCTTCACTTTTGATAGAGTGTTTGGTCCAGATGCAACACAGGACCAAATATATGATCTAGCGGCGACAGAAACAGTTGAAGAGACATTAAAAGGATACAATGGCACGATTTTTGCCTATGGCCAGACAGGAGCTGGCAAATCGTACACCATGTTTGGCGGGCCCAATTCTCCTGGAATCATCCCCAGAATCAGCCATCACATCTTCTCCCACATTGATAATTCCTCGAGCGATACGGAATATACTGTCGAGGTGTCGTGTATGGAGATCTATATGGAGCAGATTCGGGACCTTCTAAATCCAACAGCCACAGAATTCTCGATACATGAAGACAAGGATAACGGGGTATATGTAAAGGGACTCTCGCACGCATATGTGACCAACGAAACGGAATTTGAAGAAATTGTGAGCCTTGGTAACAAGCACAGAAGCATCTCTGCTACCCATATGAATACAGACCTGTCCCGTTCGCATGTCATTGTTCGAATATCCATCACTCAGAAGCTCGAGCAGGAGATCGTAAGGTCAAATTTGTTTCTCATTGATTTGGCGGGTTCAGAGAAAATCGACCGAACGGGTGCAAAGGGACAGAATCTAGAGGAGGCAAAAAAGATAAACTTATCCCTCTCCTCCCTAGGACAGGTAATCAATTCCCTCACAGACCCCACTGCCACCCACATCCCATATCGTGACTCAAAATTGACCAGAATTCTACAAGAATCACTCGGAGGAAACTCTCGAACCACTCTTATCATAAACATCTCGCCAGCGGTCGCCAGTGCTGCGGAGACGATCTCGACACTTCGATTCGGTGCCAGAGCAAAAAAGATCAAAAACACTGCCCACGTCAATTCTGAGCCATCTATCGAAATGCTTAAGGCTCGGGTCAAAATGCTAGAAGAGATTAATAAAACACTTGAAGACCAGCTTTCTGCGAGGAAAACAAACCCGTTATCAAGTCCCAATGTGAATTTACTCACCCCTCGTGGAGCTACAACGATATCCATGGTGCCCGAACGGTCAAATTACTCTGCTGATGACATTCAGCGAAAGAACAAAAAAATCGAGGAGCTTGAGAAGCAATTATTAGACATGAAAATGAACCAGGTCAAGCAGCAACACGAAGAGGATCTGAAACTCTTCAAGCTAGAAACTGTTCTCCACAGACTTAACGATAAGCTCAGCGACGTGGAGCTCATCAACGAGAATCTACGCAAGCACCTTCTTATCAGCGAAAAGATAATAGAGTCGCGTGACGTCAAGATAGACAAACTACGGCAGTTATTGGGAGAGCAACAAATCTATGTTCAGCTGGAGAGTCAACACTTCGACAACAAGCTCAGGAAGCTCAAGGAGAAGCTTGACTCTCAAGAAATTTCAGACGAGAGAACCCCAAATCAACGGGCGAGTACCGTTCTCGAAGATCTTTACTCAGCAGCGCAAGCAGATGGAGAAGCGCATCAGAGCGATACAAATTCTGAATTACGGAACCCAGAGGGCCAATCACCACAAACGCCTAAGTATGGCCTCAACCTCAGAATAGTCAAACCGGTGCGAGGCGGCGGGTACCTCGCAAGTCAATAGATCTTTATCATTTCCGTTCTCAGATTGACATTTGCAGCCAATTGGCTACACAATCTCCTCCTACCTCGACATTTGCATATGATTCGATCATTTAATATACGATAGGTATGAAAAATTCTCAAATCCTATCAATAAAGTATAGTTCTTTTTCCTTCACATTTTCCTTCCCTGGCTTCTTTTGTGCTTGAGCGCTCATTTGCCGTGCCGCTATATGGAAACCCGAAGACTCCTGACACCCAGTATAATCGCACCCCACAAATCGCACTAACTCTCTACAAGAACCGTTTCCTTACTAAGTCCGAGTCACGAAGTCAAGTTGATTTCCATGCATTTTCTCTTGTCACTGCAAAGCAGTGGCTGCCTCCAAGGTATGTATATGCCATTTTGGGAGATTAAAACAAAATGCTAACAGTAGTGTTGCGAGTCAGAGAAGGCAAGGAGGGGATCAGAATCAAAATGAAGGGAAAGTTCGGGATAGGTGGACGTTCGAATTTTGTGCAAAAGATCAAGGTATTTCTGATCTTGAACAAGCAGTACATTGCCGTTGCTCGAAATGCTGGGCTCGTGCAGTTGTATGAGAAAATGCTGAAACCTGGAAGAGACAGTGGCAGTTGCGTTTACAAGCTAGTCAAGGAATGGAAGAACTCGACCACGAGTCGGAGGGATCCCATCATTGGTATTGGGTCTTTCCGCAATCAGTACATGTACACTTGCTCCGGAGAGGGAAAGCTCGTTGTGCGTGATTTGATCAATGACGATGCTGACGATTCAGTTAAACTGTTCGTGATCGATGGCCCCTTGTCGTGTCTAACAGTGGAGGCGATGCCTCAGTCTTCTCATATACTTGTTGCAGCTGGTGGGAAGGGCAACAGCTTGAAGTTGTACGATTTTGACTTTGCTACCAGTGACTTCATCACCAACCTCGACAATCTTGCCAATCTCGGGGGCCATCTAACAAGAATTGGTTTAGTTTCGTCTGTGCCTGAAGGACACTCTCTTCTAAGGAGGACTCTTCTGATCCGGAATTCTTTTGTTGACGTAAGGAGATTGGTACCAGTAGCGGATTCATCTCTCAGTAAAGCAGAGGTGATGAAAGGGGACCGGAGTGCTTACTGGATACTGAGCGTCTGTTTCTGGAAACAGGGCTTGATGAGGAAGGTCTTTGCGGGTACCCAGTTTGGCGAGTTACATGTCTTCGACGTTGTCAAGCCTTACGAGTTCGACATGCGACCTCTGAAGGTCCTACAATTGTCCCAATTCTCCATCAACTCCTTGCAAGTGTTCAACCACGGTCACTATCTTGTCTACACCGACTCCATGTCAAAGGCAGGTGTGATCAACTTGAAGACTTTGCGAGTGGTGAATTTCTATGACTACTTACGCATTGGCCCAACCCTATCATCACGCATTTACACCTCCAATGAGACCGCCTCCAAGGTGTCAGACTCAAGCAGAATCTCTAAATTTTCCCCAATATATTTGGTGGCCACCACAATCGATGGAGCTGTTGTCATTTACAAACTTCTCGACAGCAATGAAAAGAAGCTTTGTCTACGCTCGAACTTTGCAGAAGTGATACCCAGTTTTGATTTTCTAGAACCCGATTCCTACAACCGACTAGATAGTTTATTCGGTGACAAGTGCTATCAAGAGACTAGCGGTCCAAAGCAGGTTGATGCACTAATGTTTAAGAAGCGCAAAGCCAACGATGTCTCGACAGATGCAGACTTTATGAAACATGCCTCAAGCCTGTCGGCTAGAGGTCACGATACATTAATGAACCATAATGACCATAATGATGGTATTGAAAACGATATCAGGACAATGAAACTTGCTAATTAACCTGTTTCATTTTGAGTGTTCTCGCTAGCGGCAAATGAATATAGCGAAGCCTCTTCTATCTCATCATCATCCTTGCCCTCACTGATTTCCTTCCACGATGCTATAGTGAGGATAACAAATCCAACAATAACAAGCGCATCTCCAGCAAGCTGCATTACGCTCAAAGCGTTGCCAAACATGACCCATTCCACGACACCAATCAAGAAAATTGTGACTAAAGAACTCACCGATGATAATACCGGGGATGTTAATGCCATCAAGGAAAGGAACGATGCACTGAACGTCAAGTTTGAAATAATGGACCCAAAGATATATAGCCAAATAACACGCGTGTTATCACCATAATTGGTCAAATTGAAACGATGAATGTGGAAAATCTCCGCAAAGAGCACCAAAACCAACAAAAATATGACGGTGAAAACACCCAAAAGTGACATGACGAAGTTGGAAAACGTCAGCTGGCGTCTTGGTGTGACAACTGCTGCTAAGTGGGAAGGCACACACACGTACTTCTTGTACAAAACCTCGTAATAACCATACAAAACAGCACCCACAGAGATTATGAGATTACCCCAAAATCTATAAGGATACTGCTCGTCCGCGTCAGATGAGGAGTCTGATCCAGAGTAAGCAACGACGAAGACTCCAGACACCGCAATGACCACTGAACTGGCCTTCAACCAGGAAAATTGTTCGTTCAATAAGGGGATTGCAAAAGCATATGCCGTGAATGCAGAGCAGTTGTAGATAGCGGTAACGTCTGAGGCGTAAGTCATCGACATGGCACCATACCAAGTGAAGCCTGCTGTGTTTAGCACCAAAGAAATTAAACCAACTTTGATGGCCACATATTTGAATGAGGGAGTTTTGAAAAACATCCTGATGCAAGTTGTTAAAGAGCTAGTTTGGGGAAGATGTGGGTTTTTTTCCACCAAGGCACCCAAATTACTGGTACTTTTATCCCCATTCACATTGGGCTCATACACCAAGATGGACGAGTGGTACACGTTGTGAAATTGTTTGACGAGACATCTTTTGAAATAGCCCCAAGGATGGAATTTGGCAGGAGAGACAGCTGGAGGTTGAGCACCAGCCTCGTTCTCTAGAAGAAAGGTGTTCGAGTTCAATCTTTCATATCTCACGCCTTTCACGTTCCTAGCCTTGCCTATAGTTCTGCAAATCGAGACAAATAGCGCTTGAAGAGGCCACAAAGTCCACCACGAACCGTGGGTGACCAATAGTAGAATTATGGGTTCAGCAAACCCAAGCTGGTATGCTTGAGAAGTGAACTCAGTTTGGCACAAAAACGACAACAAAGAAAGAAGGAAGAGCAAGCCAACATAAATAAGTTTTGTTTTCGACGCACGTTCTTGGGATGCAACGCTGGCATTGCTAGCGCTATTGAGTTCTGTTATCGCCATTTTCAGCCATACGGGGTTCTGAGCAGATAGTAAGTGAAAGTGGGCCTGCTGATAATGTCCACTGTGAGATGTAGGAACTACGTCACAAGTCACGTGGTTCTTGAGCCCGTTTTTCGTATGATGTAAGGAATTTGAGTTGGAGGCACAAGAAGGAGCGAGACGGGCTTCTTTGGATCTTGATAACTCAAATAAATGGCGTTTGCTTTGTTGGGAGCTTGAACTGCTTAACGCGGAGCCCGTTCGTCATTAGCAAGTGATGAAATGCGTGATAAAATTGGAATATAAGAAGTAGAGAAGTAGTTTAACGATGCATTCTTTGCTTCACTGGAAGAGAAAGCGAATGATTCTTGCTTCGTTCTCATCAATCTTGTAATCAAGTTGCAACAAGGCAGCTCTATTTGGGGTGGCTGCGAAACCAGGTTTGCAAAGTGCGGCGGATTGATGTCTCCGCAAGTATCACCCTTACCGAAGGTCGAGGAAGTTTACAGCATATTCTTACTTGAAGTTCAATTTTGTTAAGCCAGGTTACGAATGTCTTTGAAATCTTTTCCAAAATTGCAGGTTTTTGGTGAGTCTATTGTTCATTCTGTGATTTCTATTTTTGCTCGTACGACGGTACGTTACCCCACAAATGAGAAGTTTGGCTGCGAAGTCTACAATTAAACTTGCGAATCAAGAAGGAAGACGTAGATAGGAAAATCATGATTGTCTTGATCCACCTGATGTGAAATATTCAATCACTGAAACTTTTCTCGTAAAATCACGGAATTTTCTTTGTACGTCTTGCATGTTTCTGTTCATACACTCAACGGAGCTTTCAGGTAAGGGTCCTCAATTTTTGCAAGACATTCGAGAATTTACGAGCTTCAAAGAATTTGTAGCTCCAAGAAATCTCTGACTGTCCCCTACCGAGTTTCTTTTCTCGATGTATCGAGAGTTTCGATCCCCACCATTGTGGGTCATGTGTCAGCTCTCAACCCCCATTAGTCACCAGTAAAGGCTGCAAAACCAATCTATAGAAACTTAGTCCAGCTACTCTTTGAGCTTACAATCCAAACCATATCTTTCAAAACCATAATAGCTAGATACAAGGTCCGGGCTTCCTTATCGGGCTGCCAATCGAGAGGTACGGATCCTACCACCTATAGTGCACTCCCAGGAAGGTTAACTACAAGTCGATACTGACTTGCAGTGGCAAACTTCCATTGAGATATTGTTGCTTTTTTGATAACCCCCTATCTTCAAAATGTCTGGAAGCCTTCACGACAATTCCGATTTCGGCGAAGAAGACAATTCTCCCTTTCCTCACCAACTGGGACTTGCAAGCCTCATTCAGGCCCAGGGGCACGATAAGGTCACGTCGAAGTCGGACAAAAAAACGCAAAACGGACTCTCAAACTTGCCGGACTCCCCCGATGATGATCTAGACGATGGTAACGATGAGTCAATGCTTCTCTACAGAAGCGACAGAGAGCAGTTTAACACAGTGCACATCAACTACGAAAGCAGGGTGGCCAAGCTCCTCAGCCTCGAGAGCAATGCCAAAATATCGATAAGCGAAGCAGGCAAATCCAATGAGGGAATGGCCACCTCGCTGAAAAAATACGTGGTGTATACGATCAAGCTCGTCAATCAGGATAATACCAATGAGGAAATCCAGACTCGGAGAAGGTACTCGGACTTCGAGAGCCTACGGGATGTCCTCACTAGGATCTACCCGTTATTGCTTATTCCTCCCATACCGCCCAAGAACTACTTCTCATTGCGAGTCTTCAATGGCTTGGTTGGTAATGGGGCTGGCAGTGCAGTTCACAATAACCACCAGACGGGCAGCCCACCTGATTCGCCCAATGAATCGGGAAACACAACGTCATATACCTACATCAACTCGAAGCATCTCAACAAGAACAAGCTTATTGAGCATCGGAAACGCTTACTTTCAAACTTCCTCAACAACTGCTTACGCATACCACAAGTGAGAAACCTTGAATTCTTCGCCAAATTTCTAGATCCCTCCGCCAATTGGAGTGACGAGATTGAGTTTATTACAAGCAAGTTACCTAAATCAATCTATCAACTGAATCCCGAGAACGGCTTGAAAACAGATGACATATACGCAAGCTTGCCTCTACCTTCAACGCAGCACAGCTTGAGTCTTCAATTCCTCAAGCCATTGAAAAATAACCGGAACTTTTTGGCCAGCACGACGAACAGATTCCTTAACACCGGGTCTGAACCATCTCAAGACGCACAACAAAGTGGTACCGCGGAGTCGGAAAACCAGGCAGAATCACCGGAAACGCCACACATCAAATTCAAGACCTCAAGCTTGGACAATATAAACAAAAAAATCATGGAAAGCTTTATTGGGTTGTCTAACGATTACAACGAGCTAGGAAGTGCTCTCAACGCGTTCTCGTTGATCCTAGCCGATTCTGTAAAGCCAAAGGTGGGCAAGAACTCGGACGAGGACGATATTAAACTTGACATGATAGTTGACAAAATCGGCACGGCATTCGACAGATCCTATCTTGCTATCAACTTGCTCGTTAGCGAGCTGGAGACGAAGTTTTCCGAACCACTAGGCGAAGCTGTCCAGTATGATTCGATCCTCAATTCTGTCGTGAGATATGAAGCTCGAAAGGAGAATCAAAAAGAGCTCATAGACACAGAGCTACAGGAGAAGAGGAAAGAATTGTCTCAACTTGTCAAGACTAGTAACAATGGTGAGAACGCTGGCACGATACCTCACCCAGTCAATTCTAACGATGCTATGCAGCAAAACAATGTCAATGGAAAATCCAGCGGAAAAGACCGCCTTAGCCTGTTCATGAGCATGGGTTCGCTCAAGAAGATTACCAAGTATGTCAGTGACATTATCGATCAAAATCCTGAGGAGACCAAGCGGAATCGTATTGAATATTTACAAAAAAAGATCGTGACCCTTGAAAAGTGCCAGACGATCATGCTCCAAGATATATCCTTCATTACCAACGAATTGGAAAAGAACACCAAGCGCTTTCAGAATAGAGAGTTGAAGACTATCTTCCAGATCTTGCTCAGCTACAACAACATTCTTTTGTCATGGGGAAAAAAGACTATTGAAATTTGGGAGGAGATCAAAGAAGAGCTTGAGGCTCTCTGAATTAATTATATGTTGTCGAGATAGTTCTTTGCCTTCTCTCCCCATTTGGCGGCACCCTTGTAATTGCCTATATCAGTTGGCATGAGTTTGATAGTAGTGGCGAGTCTCTTACCGTCCTCTGGGTATTTCTCAGCGAACTTGGAGAATGGATGGAGGTAAGTTCTTATAGTGAAAACAACTGCACCGGAGGAAGGCAACTTCGTGAGTGTCTGACGCTCACTACGGTAGTGAAGATCCTTCTCATCAAAATCTGGTTCCGGGTCTTTGAAATCATGTTGATATCCCTTGTTGTCGTCGTCCACATAGTATCTATCGTGGGTCTGGATGGAGAAATTGGATCTGGTGACCAACTCACAGGGCTTCAAGCGGTCGAAGAAACGGTTCATGGAGTTCTTGAGTTTCTCCTCATATCCAGGGATAGGGGCGTGAATACTCGTCAAGGGCCTGTCAAACTTATCCAAGGGATCGAAGCCAGCAGCGAAACCAAAAATTCCAGCCTTGAAGAAATACTCAGTACCGTATGTTTCATCTTCACGAGATGGGTCCTTCAAAAGGATAATGAAATCCTCCTGAATCAGCTTAGCCAAGGCTTCCAAAAGTTCAGCTCTCGAGGGGCCCGCCGAAGAGAGCGGGACATAGTCGCCTGTGATGGTGTTGTGGATGCCCTTCTCAGTCCTCTTGAAGTACATTGGGTACTTCTGGCACATGTAGGTCATTGTGATATCATAAAACTCACGAATGGCATGGTCTGCCTCAGGCAGCTCAAAAAATGTGCTTGACCTCAAATCCTTATCGGCAGGGTACTTGGGGCTTGTGTTGGTGAGGATCTTCCACTTCTCCTCGAGCTCTTCCAAGTATGTGTTTTCGATCAAAAGCCATTCATTCATGGGCAACTTCAGAATGCCCATGGTCAACCGGTACTCCTTGTCCTTGTAAGGGTACGACTTCAAAGACTCCTGAGCTCTCCAGTCGAAATCTGGTGCCACTGGATCCACATCAAAAGATAAGGGTTTTGCAGCCGGTTTTGACCTTTGAGCAGGCACCGGCCGTGCCTTTCTAGAGGACTTCTTCTTTCCTAAAACCCATGTTAGAAGTACACCAGCAGCGAGAGCCAAATATATATGGAGAGAGTTGAACTGGTCCATGCGCTTGCGAAATCTGGGGTCTGGTGTTTTCCGGCCGATTCGAAAGCTTTATAGTGCGGAATTATGAGTAGCGGCTATCCATCGTGCAAGGCGTCTGTGCGGTAAGTTATACCGAAGAATGAAAATACGAGAATTTACCGGCCGATTTCATGCAAGGCGGCCGTTGGCACAAGGCAATTTATAAAGTGACTCATATTCGTCGCACAATTTTGTATATATTTCCTGGTGTTCTACTGCTGGCGCCGATGCCTCAATTTTTTTGAGTCATAGCGGAATAGACCTGAGAAGACTATCTTCTGCTACCTTGGACAAACCATCCCTACTCCTCCTCAAAATTAATTTTGTGGGGGATGCTTTTTTCTTTTTGCTTCTCTTAAGGTCATACGGAAGGCTCTTATGTCTGCACCGTTATTCGTCTCTATCGTCCAATCGGAGTTCTATAGCGGGAGGGCGAACCCGATGCATCGCCGGAACCGGGAGAGGCTCCGAAAGCGCACATAAGTTCATGCACATGAAGGGGCACATTGCATAAGGCTGTTTATATTTTTACGTTTGCTGAGCTCGGGGGTGGAAATAATTTTCCGGATCTCCAATTTTGTGTCAGATGGTATCTGCATTAGTAGCATAGTTGGGGGGTGCCCCTGAATTCGGCAATAAATGACCCGCCAAAGGGGTGATGCGGAGGGAGAGTATCTTTCCTTCCCCATGAAGAAAAAATTCTTGAATTTTCGACAAACTCCACTCAGGTTTGACAATACAGGGTGTTACACTTTCCCACTGCTACCACCCAATGGCTGCAAATTTTAGGTAAACCCGTACACCAGCGAAGAGATGCCCCAGATTTGTCTTCTAGATGCAAATCACATCTTCAAGCTCGGATGTCGCCCCTTGTTGATGTTTTGGCGGACATTCTTCCAGCTTCCCAAAAAGCTGCAATTGCCTCCCAGCTCGCAGATGACATCGAAAACACGGAGAAAGCGTCCGCATTGAGCGAGCTCATCGGCCAGATTGATGAGAAAACAGTAAATGCTATATCCCCAAAAATTGAGGAGTACTGCCTCAAGTCAATTTGCAATGGAGATAAGAGTCGAATAAACTGTGCTGTGAAGTTTACAAGTTATTCTGAACAGGCTAAAAATGCAACCTTGGAACGAGTATTGAGCCTTCTCGAAGGATCATTGACCGGCATTTACGTTCTTCCCACCAATGAGCTTGCCTTGACCGGCGAGTCGTTGGAGAAGGACGACCTCCTTCACCTCATGGAGTTCATGTCTCAAGTGTATGTGAAACTCGACCTCAAGGCGAACGCCACGGCACACAAGATAGATCAGGTCTTCCTTTTGTTTTTAGGCCATGTCGAAGATGAGATCTCTCGCCAGTGCTCCAAAACACTCCGTTGGAGGGCAGAGTCTTTGGCTCAAGCTGCTTGCGAGGAGGAGTCGTTTGCAGAGTATTTATGGACCACGATATTTGGCCTTTTGAAGCCATGTGGGACAAAACAACACGCTCGTAATTCGTATGTGCTCTGGCTTTGGATTGTTAGCGCTAAAACCGCCGATTTGCCCAATAACACATACTACCAGAATTCAGTTGTTTGCAGGGAGGACTATTGGAAAATTCTTCAAAGCGGTCTCTCTGGCAACTCGCATGAGGTGAGGAAGTTTTGCTTGTCGATTTTGCAACTCTCGCTCATGGCCATCAACCGCTCAGTCGGTACTGAGCTTTTGAGTTGGGACATGGACAATAAAGAAGAGCTACTTGAGGAGTGGAGCACCTATGCCACCCTTTTTGAGATTGTTGGTATCGATACTTCCTTGCATCAAACACAGGGTGCTCAAAACGAGATTCTTGATCTTTTTACTTCGAAGTCGAGGATTCACCCTTCTTGGGGCTTTTGTCTTCTCTGTACCGGGTTTCAATCCTCCATGGACTCTGTACGTAAATTTTCCGCCCAGCTTCTTCTTTCTATAAGTCCTGAAGACCTCCATACTTTTCAGTACGGACTACCTTTCTTGGAGGGAACTTTCTTGCCCTACATGCTTCAGTCCTCCCACTTCACTGTGAGGCCTAAAGGTCCGTTCACAAACGAAACTACCTGTCAGTATGGCGAGAAGTTGGCGAGCTTCTTGGCAAACTTGCTTCACAGTTTGAGTACAGAGGGAGAGCTTCGCGTAGTTTGCTCTTCAATTATTCGAGTACTCGTTAATATGAGGGAAACATTTGATGCTGTGAAAATATACACCGCTTTGGGGTTAATGAGAGGGCTTGCTGGGAAACGAATCTTGTCGCACACTGACCACGACCAAGATTTGATAAACCTTTTCGAGAACTTCTCTGAGGGTGAACTTTTTAGAAGGTCCTTCCAAACACTTCTCCTCAAGCTTGTTTTGTGCTTTAGGTCTGAAACCTTGTCAGAGTTCTGTGGTCTTCTCAACAAATTTGTCAGCTTCAATGGTACCAGCATAGTCTCTCAAAACCATGAAAGGATTCTTACATACTTGGCGGCAGAGGGTTTCGACGAAAGCCGAATCACACAACATCTCCAAGAATTCGAGATCTCCAACTCGACTCTTCTTATCTATCTTTTAATCGTGAATAAGTGTTCCAAAAAGGCGGTCGAAGATATTATAGTATCAGCGGATGATGGCGACATCCTTGCTCTAGCAAGGTTCAAAATCAGTCCTGGACTATGCCCTGTGCTTGATAAAAGGCTCGAGGCTGTCATCGTGCGTGCGTTGCAAGGAAATGACCGTCCCGAGATTTACGAAGCATTATCGTTGGTCACTCTATCTAAGGAATTTTCGAATTCCAATCTCAGCACGAGGGACCTTTGGACGCTGACCTTTGAGGATTTCCAATCTCAGAAATTCGAACAGCTAGCCTTGGCCGTCAACAAGCTCAAATTGGTTAACACTGTACTGCTTTGGACCCAGACCTCATTGAAGGTTGAGGATGTGATTCTCATGAATGCGGCCATGTTTGAAAATTCAGACAATCTTAGAATTCGTACTGATTACCACAAACTTAAAGAGTCAGCTTATGGTCAACTCCACCTCCAATTGCAGAGGATCGTCGAGAGGGGGCCTCTAAACTTTAATGGAATAGAGGTGATCTCATCTCTTCATTTGGGCTCAACCAATTCCACCATCATACAGTCAATTTGCAACATCACATTGACCCTACTTGAGAAAGGCATCCTTGACCAGGAGGGGATCACGACTGTCATATTTGGTCTTTGTGAGAGTTGGGAAGAAATATCAAATGAGAGACTCAAACTATCAGAAAAAGAGATGCACTGGGCTACCATCGATGTGATGCTCCACCCAAGGGTTTTGAAACAAGCCGCCCAGGAAGAATTTATCAATGATGCGCTCGCAGCATTTGTACAATCCATAGTGGAGAATTCTTTCGGAAGAAGAGGTCTTATTCCTCGAATGGTCCAACGTCTTTCCGAATTTCAGGTTGCTGACCCGGAAAGCTTTGAGAAAGTTCAATTCATTCCTCAGATTCTCTGCCAGGTGGCATGCCATCGTCAAGTTTCATCGCATGCATTTAAAATGGAAAGTGTAGTTGGGACACTTTACGACGAAGAAATCATGCCATCGTCGGCCAACATCTACGAGAAGATCTATGGGCCTGAAGAGGTTGCAGGAAAAATCTGGCTATTTGCTATACTTGATTCCATCAAGACCGAGAGATTCGCAACGAGTGTTGTTGATTGCGTGTTGAACGAGGAGGACACCTTCCGAATGGTCAAGATCATTAAACAGACAGACGGCGCCGAAGAGTATGTGAGGTGTCAGTTGGCCAAGGTAATACTTTCCGTCATTGATTGCATACCAGTTGATGCAGTTGAACAAAAATACTTTGATCAATTCAACTACTTCATTGAAAATGATCCAAGTCCACTCGTAAGAATCTACTTCGAGTGGATAATCGCCCTTCAACTACACGAGAAGCACGAGTTATCTGAAGTCTATTTCAATAAAGTTGCGAATTCACTAGAATCTCATGAGATCAAACCTACTGTGGTCACGATTTATGAAAGGATCTTGTATTTGATGATTCAGTCTTTGGATAAGGATCGTGAATCAGAATACTTGACTAGGCTTTTGACCATCATTATACCAGCTGCTTCTACAAATAAAGCAATCACTCGACACTTCTCAATGTCTTTAGCGACATCGGTTCACGAAGAAATTGAGCGGAAACAACTACCCTTGAACAAGGAATTGATTGCTTTGGTCGGCAACATGTACAAAAGTGCAATTGCCTCAAGCGCTTTCGGACAATATAGAAGTGGTGACGCTCTATTATGGGACATAATTAACGATAGAGACCTAATCAGTGTATCTGGTGGTTTGTTATTGAGATTATGCGACAGAGATGTTGAATTCATCACGAGGGATCAATTTATCAAGTACCTCACGACAGAGCAAAGAGCTTTGTTGAATCATCCAATCGGAGATGATCGTGTGGAGTTGTGGGTGGCCAAGATCAAGGCGGACCAAAAAGCTAGCAGAGAACTCGAAGAGGCCACTTCCATTTCGCAGATGCCTTTACAAACTAAGAGCGGTGCTTGGAGTGCAGTTATTGACATGGACGAAAACTACGATAGAAATGACATCAAACGCAGTGATCTCATTGTCGTTGCATCTTTGGTGACTAAGGCGCCAAATCTTGGAGGTATTTGCAGACTTTGCGATGTCCTAGGAGCTGGGCTCATGACTGTTTTCGATATGAAAGTGACAAAGGCTCCAGCTTTCAAGAGTGTGGCTGTCACCGCTGACTACTGGATGCCTATGCAAGAGGTTCTTCCTTGGGATATTCGTGACTATTTGAGAGCTAAAAAAGGCGAAGGATACACCTTGATCGGTCTTGAACAGACGGATAAATCCGTTGTCCTCAACAGCGATCTTCAATTTCCTAAGAAGGCGCTCATCTTGCTCGGAAGAGAAAAAGAAGGTATTCCGGGAGAACTTTTAGCTGAGCTAGACTTCTGCGTCGAAATCAATCAAGTTGGTGTTGTGAGGTCCATGAACATCCAGACAGCGACAGCAGTCATCTGTCACGCCTATTCTCTGCAGCATTGCTAGCGAACGTATTTTTAATAGAATTTAAAACATTGCTCCATCCTGTTCCGCCAAGTCTTGCTCCACAACCCCATCAAGTGCAGATACAATCTCTCCACAATATTTCTTAGCTAGAGCCAATGCTTGTAGGATAGTTGCGGGTTGCACACCTTTCAAATTCAGATTTATCGAATTGGTGGCCAAGTTGATGTTTGTTATGGGCGAGATAACGCTATCATTGAACCAACCGAGTATTATTCCACTCTCCAAGACCTGCTCCTCCTCCTCAGATGGCTCGATCACAACATTGTTTCCAGCTACGCCAAACGTGAGGAATAATGGTGGTTGGAACTTCTCAGTCTCGAAAACGTCCTTGAGATATTTGGCATTCTCCCAGTCATCTGAGAAAGTAGGCTGCTCCTCGATTTCAGTGTCGTCGGTCTCGGAGACCAAAAGTGGTAATCTCGTAGAGGCCAATGCAAGGTAAGATGTCATGCTGATCAATGTCAAAGGGTAGGAATGGTGTGAGACCACAATGCAATCAATGAAGAGCTTGTAGCTGTATTTTGATGTGAGATGCAAGTATTTGACGGGAAAGTTTCTCTCAAAGAGCTCAGTCATATTGAATTTCAAGTTCAGCACGAAGTTTGAATCGTCACGGAAGCCGGTGATGTCAATATCGACTTCTATCAAGTTGGGCTCTTTCGCAATCAACACAACCTTTGATTTTACGCTCGCAATGCATTCACTTCCATCTGCCATTCTTATTCTGGCAGAACCATTTGAGCTCGGTAGAAATGCTGTCTTTGCTTCCAAAGGTCTAAACTGATGAGCTTTTCTACCATCGGGTCTCACAGGTGGCTCTAAGGCCAATGAATCATAAATATATGATCTTTCTGCCGGTGATAGGATCATTGATGTATGATCTATTTTCTATTGAGATTAGAGAGATTCAAGATGAGCATTCACATACCCAACTAGATGCGCACTGCAGGAAAGAAACGGCTGCAAATCAGATTCGAGGGCGAAGGTAGTCCAACCGAAGAATACGGTCAAGCAATAAGTTTGGAGCTTTTTGGGGCATTTTATCATGATTGGTCTGCTTCTCAATTCTGAAGGAATCTTGGGTTGATCAATTTCACTGGAAGGATCGCATTGCTGGTGCCAATGGCGCACTTACAAACTGAATCAACATACCCTTTGAAACGAAATTTTTTTTTTTTTGGATTGACAGAATAGTGTAAATCACTCATTTTTTGGTCAAACTTTCTTGACAAGGTCTGACTCTTGTTTCAATGATATGGTTCTGGCAGAAGTGAGTTGCGCACGCTCATCCAAAAACATTATACCAAATACAGTTTAACGAGCATTATAGAGATCCATAATCGAATGTCGCTCTTCTCCGATATCTCAGAGCCAGGAGTTGCCATGTCCAATTCCGACTCTCGGGGATCCTCGTGGTACAAGAAGTCGAACAAAAAGGTCATTCCAAATCACCTAGTTCCAAAGAAGAAAATTGGCTTCCAGCTCTCAGCTGTGACAAACAACAAGAGAGATCAGCCCAATGACAGAAGAAATTCCAGCAGGGCTGACAAGGGCTTCGAGACCACAGACTTTAATGTCATTACATTCGGGAACAAAACTCACAGAAACAGCAATGCTAGCTTCCAAGACCCTTCCCTGCTAGCATTAAAGGACCGAACTTTTGACGGGGCTGTCGATAACGATGATTTGCCCTTGTACAGCTACAATGAAGACCTTCCTCCCCCACGCTCCTTTTACGATCTCAAAGATGAGGCCAGTGCAGCCAGCAACAAACCAATACAGCAAACCGAATCTTTTATTACGAAAGACCCCAAGAGCTTTCACAATGCTTTCGAAAAGGCCGCCGGTTCGAATACTGAATCCAAGGCTGATGATAACAAGATCTTGAAGAACCCCTTGCAACGTAGTGAAGCTGCCGTTCTTGTGTTTGGGTATCCAGAATCTATGGCAAACCAAGTAATCGCCCATTTCCTGGAGTTTGGAACGATACTTGAAGAATTCGAGGCTGCCAAATCTGCTGCTACCTCCTCACCTGAAGAGATTTTCCAAGGTCCAACCACTGGAGCATTTATATCCTCCAAGCCAAATGAGTCTATTCATGGAGCCCAACCCAGCGCACCTATCTTCTGTGGAAAGTCTTGGGTGAAGCTAACCTATGATAACCCTTCTTCCGCAGCTGACGCACTCCAAGAATCTGGCTCCGTATTCAATGGCGCTATCATTGGTGTTGTGCCTTACACTAAGGACGCTGTAGAGAAGCTACAGAATCGCAAATTAACAAGCACCGAGGACATAGGAGGAGGACTTCATGGTGTTCCGTTGGGCGACCCCTCGAGCAAGGTCGACAAGGGAGTCATTGGTGACTCAAATGACATTCAAGGCTCTTATATCAAAAGACTAGAAGTTAAAGACGGGTCTGAATTGTTCCTCAAGGCACCAATTAACGGAGACTCGCTAAATCTGACCGATGGCAAGAAATCCGAGAAGAAGCTCGGGCTTGTTGGCACAATATCAAACTACCTCTTCGGTTTCCACGATTTGTGATAAATAGAGTCATTTGCATTGTATATTAATCCTATTCCTATAAAGTCATTATTGCCACGGCCTCTTCGAAGGCGACGAGCTTCGTTGTGGAGAGCTCGATCTGGGGGGAGATGGCGATCCCCGATGCGTAGGCGTAAAGTAGTTCCGAGTGGGAGATGTACGAGAGGGAGAAAGCTGGGTTCTTTGGCTGAACGATAGCCGCGTAGGCGTTTTCAAAGGTGAGTGTCTAGGAGAATGGGGCCTTATAAACTCATCGTGGCCCGTTCGATTAAGAAGCGGAGTGGACAGTGTGAGCCAGCTTTGATAGGCATCTTCATTGTAGCGATCCCGCGCAGAAGTATATAGATCCGCAAAAGAAGTGTCTTTTTGTCTCGAATATGGATTGAGGATCTGTGAGCGGTGGTGGTTCTCTCTTGACGGGGAAGCAGAGCGAGAGGCAAACTGCTTGTCAGCACGAACGCCCTTGATACGCTTGCCATTGATGTCATGCGTGTAGAAGGCGTTTTCGTTCTGAAGATGGCCTCTGGCGTCGTCATATGCGACCATTGAAGAAGCAGCCATTGGGCCGTAAGTTGCATCCACAATAGCATTTTTCTTGAGCACCGAGGTGTGCGGAATGACATATTTGCGGTTGTATTCATTGAATGTCTCCTGGTAAATGATCTGTTTGTCGCCTATGAGCAGTAGAAACTTGGACACAAGTCCGAAGAGGGAGATGCTGGAGGCCAAGATGATCAAGAATAATTTCCAAAACGCTGCCAGAACCACAACCCGAATAGCGAGAAGCGTGAGGGGGCAGAATGTTACGGCAAAGTGAAGTTGAAAGAACGAAGGGTCCCATACTCGCAATACCCAAACGTCTTTTTCAACCACCACATCGTAGGTTGTATCTTCATCAGAGTCGTCAGAATAGTCATGCAGGGTGCCCTCGAAATACGACACGATTTTGCCAAAGAAGCCTCGGCCGGAAGCATTTGAGATCGACAGCTTTGCAACATTAGACGCTTTAGGCCTGGAGGACTGGGTAGACGAATTGAGGAGTGTGTAGTCCCGATTTGACAAAAAGAACACCACAATTGCGTTAATTAAGGATGCTGCAATCAAAATTGCAAGCAACGAGTGCACGAGCAATATCCAGCGGCCTCCATTTGAGCTTTCTGTAGACCCAGCAGGGTAGAATATAGGGTCTGAAGAGCCTGTGATGGCTCTGTTTCTCACCTGTTTATACACACTTGGATCACTCCGAAACAAGTTGTTCGCTTTCCTCAGTCTCACGCCCTTGTTGGAATCGGCGACCTTGCAAAGCAAGGCAAATAGCGTGGAGAGAGCAATCCCCAAGGGCAAGGTGGTGTGCACATACTCGTCCCAATCGATGGAAACGGCAGCTTCGTTGATGGCCAAAATCACATCAAGCGGATATGCTTTTATTTTCTCCAGAAGTGGCACCCTTCGGGCCAGTCGCTTGGCCATGTTTGGGTTTGGTGCGACAGTATGTTAAGGTATTTGTTTGTTTTTTCGCACCGTTGATGTAGTATTTACGTCTACATCAACAACCACTACACAGTGCCAGCTCCTTTGAATATACGCCAATTGTGATGGAAAACGAAGACACATTGGCTAAAGCAAGGAGGAGAAATGACATTTTGCACCAACTGCTTCGAGCGCTCATGGACAGTAATCGAGTGAACCACGCCAGAGAGCCTGAGAAGAGGTTGTTTGAGAAGAATGGCGCGTTGGACAAAGCACCGAGGATTCCACCGCCCGAGGACGACCCCAGCACGGGGCCTTTGACGTTTTTCGAGGAGCTTAGGAACAACATACAAGAGATCAAGAACCAGAAGTACGTGCCGCCTCGGAAATCAACGGAGGATCAGGCTCCCAAGGCGAACGGTAATGGAAAGCTCAATGGAGCCAAGGATGAGGAAGTCTGGGAGCTGGCTGGGCCCGAGACTGACTCCAAATTCGTTCACCGGGACATGCTTGTGCTGAAGCTCGAACGGCAGGGGATCACGATAGAAACGTTGGAGTCAGAGGTGAGAAAGCTACGGTTGCAAAACCAGCAGTTGCGGGAAGCGAATCACGGGCTCCGCGAGGCCGTTTGTCGAAAGAAGACGGAGGGAGTAGAATTCAGAAATGACAAGCCGTTTGCAAAAACGCCAAAACCAGAGAAACCCAGAAGCGTGGGGTGGTCGAAGGTGGCTCCTGTCCCATCTTCAAAACATCCTGAAACTCATCTCGCGCGCCAAAAGCCAGAGCCTATGGTTCACCAAAACGCTGTGTATGAAAGCCAGGCGCGGGCCGAGGAAGCAGAAAGCAGATTCCTTCAGCAGCAGCTTTTAGCAGACCAGCTTCGCGCGGGATTGACCCAGGTCCATGCCAGGTACAAGGAGGCCAAGCGGCGGTTGGCAGCGAGTTTGGAGATTTCCGCGTTTCAGGAGCGGGTGATCTTGGGCTTGAGGGAGAAAGAAAAGAGGAGGGACCGAAAACGACAGAAAGAGAGGAGACAGAGGAATCTAAGCCTGGAGTCCACTGCCGACTTGATTCGAGGGCGCACTGGCTGCGAAAGCGACTCAGACAGCGAAAGCGAGAGCGAGAGCGAGAGTGAGAGCGACACCCAAACCACAGAAAACGGCTTTTCCACCACGCAGCTTATTCAAGGACCGCTTCGCCCGCTTGACCCTTATGGCCACCTCAATAAACAAGAAAAGCCCTCCTTTCGGGCGGCGGCTTTGGCAGTGCTTTTCGCTGTCAGGCTTGCTCGCACCAGGGACTCTCGAATTTAGCCCAGACTATCGTGCCTGGCCGGTGAGCTGGGTCCCACATTGTTGCGAAGGGTGGGGCACGGACCGCTTTATTTTCTTGTGTCTTGCGGGCTTGCTTTTTTCTTGACAGTCATTTTGTTTCTTTTTATTTTTTTTTTTTTTTTTCGTCCTGCCTTTTTTGACGGTGGCGTTGCCTGTCATTCACCGCTCCTGCCCTTTCCCTTTGCAACCTCACTCCCAACCTCGCCTCCTGTTTGTGCCTGTCGTCCCGCTCGACCCGTCCTGCCGCTTACCTCCAAGCGAGCCAAAACTCCCCCCCAAACTGACAAAAATAGCACTGGCGCCGCCCCCTGGGTCGGCGTACTGCACACAGCCAGAGGCCCCAAGTCCTGGCCCAGCCAAAATAGACCTAGACCTCGAAAGCCCTTTCGGTCGCATGCTGCCACCGCAGCTTTGTGATATCGTGCATTACCTCGTTTGCATCCTTCATAAGCTTCAGAGATTCCTCAACGGAGTCGTTGCACAACACAACACACTTTTTTTTTTTTGCTGATTGGTGATTTTCCCAAAATCCACGATGATGCAAAACGCCATTCCCTCCATCGTCACAGAACCGCCTCCCCGTCTAGAAGACGTCAATGTCAATGTCAACGTCAAGCCCCAGTCGAAAAACCCGGGTATATCCGTCAATACTCTGTCCAGAGGCCTCCCTACTTTCGTGATGAAGTCTCCCGTGGCCCCTTCCAACGCCGTGAGCCCCACCGCAAGAGCACATTTCAACGATCTTCCCGATTCAGTACTTGCTGTAGACGCTCGCGACGCCACAGCAGTGTCAAAGTTCACTGAAGGCAACTCCCTCATCATTGACATCAGACCTTACAACACCTACTCAGCCTCCCGCTTGGCCAACGCCTACAACATCTGCATACCCACCACCCTCTTGAAACGACCCACTTATGATCTTTTGCATGTTACCAACACCTCCGCCTTGCCCAGAGACGTCAAGGACAAGCTTGTTGCCAGCAACGAGCCCCTCAGCATTTTGGTTTACGACGCCAACAGTGGCTCTGGCCACATATCATTTGGATTGTATCAAACGGTCCAGAAGTTCCTCAAAGACTCTCGTTTCACAGTCGCCTACCTCGATGGAGGTTTCCAGGACCTTCCAGATCTGCTCAAGGACTCGTCAAACCAGCTGTCTGACGCTACTCCGATTTCCCCTGAAACCCCACTGCACCCGCAAATGGCGCAAACCGTTGTGGACCCTAATTCGAAGGATCTCCCCAGCCATGCGACTGGCACCGAGTCGAGCCGGGAATCGTCTCCCTTCTTGTCTGGCTTCACGTTGCCATCCGCAACCGCGTCGAATCAGAAAATGCTCATGTCTATTAAGAAGACTTTGCCCAAAATTGATACCTCCACCACATATTCCTACAGGTTCCGCCTACCCGAGGACTTTGAGGCTAAGAAGGACAAGCTCCCGAAGTGGTTAAGTTTCTTTGCTGAGTATTGGGGCTCTGACGACCAGAACAATAGGTTGGTGAGTGTCTTGAGTGAGAAGTTTAACAAGCTCGAGAAGTCTGAACAGATCCGCTTGAGCATGGCTATCTCGAATACCAATAACAAGGAAAAGCCTTTGCCCTCTGCTCTTTGCAATGTCCTTCATTCAGAGCTCAGCAGCGGATACTGCTCACCACTGGCGCCTTGTCCTCACTGTGACAAAATTCACTACACTATACCCAAGGGAGTTGAGTACGGCTACAAGAATAGATACCACAACATATGGCCCTACGAACACTCCAGGGTGAAGCTTATTTCGTCTCCATCGTGTACCTCACCCTCTTCGACGTCAAAGAAAGAAAATGGTGACGACTACTTTAATGCGAACTACATCAAGTGCAAACAGCTTTCAAAGACCGAATACATCGCTACGCAGAGCCCCTTAGAGGCTACAAAAGAGGACTTTTGGAACACTGTTTGGTACAACGAAGTTAAAGGCATTGTCTGTCTCAACAAGCCCTCGCTTTTAGCACCCACCGCATACTACGAAACCGACCAGTTCTTTGAGAAAAGCAAGCTTGCGGTCAAAATAAAGGCAACAGAGAAAGAAAAGGGATTCACAATTCGGGAAATGGATCTTGAAAAGAACGGGAGAACTCGCAGGGTGTTCCACTTTGCGTTCACCGATTGGCCCGATTTTGGTGTTCCTGACAATTTCGAGGACGTGTCGAAGCTCATAGAGCTGAAAAATGAAAAGATGCATTCACTCAAGAGGCAGAGCAAGGGTAGCTCTGCTACGAGCAACCTTGACTTGCTTGTTCATTGCTCTGCTGGCTGCGGTCGCACAGGATGTTTCATTACACTCGACATGGTTAATGAGTGTTTTAAAGGAAACGGTAATGGGAAGTATGATCCATGGGGCGAGCGTGATTTGATCTACAAAGCAGTTCAGCTACAGCGCCAGCAGCGTATTGCAATGGTACAGACACTTGATCAGTTCATCTACTGCTACGAGAGTGTTTTGCACGAGATATGCAAGAGCTATATCTAAAACTAATGAGTTCAATGAAATAATGAATTAATGCTAAACAAAACAACCTGACGTTTATAGCCGCTAGGCAGTTGCCGCAGTTGGAAGCGTGACAAGCCATAGGCTACCTTATGCATGGTCCGGTTGCGAAAATGTTATATTGCTGTAGTTGGCATGAAGTCAGTGTAGAAACATAGCCAACATTCACCGAGCGGACTTGGAAACCGGTCTTCCGTTTAAAGTTGTCAGATGTCATGCTTGCTTGTTGAGGTGAAGTGAGCTTTCAAAGTTGAGATTTATTTAACACACGTCGACCTACTTCTCTCGTTTTTTTGCATGTATTTATTTTATATTATATCGTTATGTACATCATCTATTTCAGTTCACCTGAAAGCAGCTTGTTTTGACATACCACTTGTGAACCTTACAAACGCATCTATGACATCAGATACTGCATCGCTATGCGCCGGCTGCAAAATTACACCATATGTTTATATTTCTGGGGTACATAGGTTTACTCTAAATCCACCAGATGTACAGTAATTTTAGCCGATTCGTGAAATTGACGGTAGCTCAAAACGAAGCGCATGTCGCTTTTATGTTGTTTCGTTTCGTCAGATAACGATGATTGCTACTTCGGTGATATATGTACGCGTAGCGAGTTCGCTTATACTCGTGAGCGACCCTCTCGTTTATATCTCTATACTCTACTTCGCCAATCAAATCAAAGACAAACGTTTTTATGTATATCAAACATAGAGTCGAAGCCTATTGAGTGTGGTTTACTTAGCAATCACACCACTCTCCTATAAAATTCGACCGATGAAGGCGCTAGACTAAATATGAGTTGCCAATAAACTGTACTTTTCGTATCAGCTCTTCAGAATAACAGCTTGTTTTTGCTTGTTGGACATTCCCACCTTCTTGAATCTCGATTAGTTGCAGGGCTACCTCAAAGTAGCCACTAGTGTCGCATTTATCTTATAATGATTGTACTCATCTATAGCACGATTTGAGAAGCCCTATTTACAAATTTCTCTGGTTTAGAAGATCGGAAAACGTCACAAATTAAATCTCAGTGCTACATCAAGGCTCTCACGACCTCTCGTTGGCCTCTCTTGCAGTGTACTGCTATTCAGTCAAGACAGTCGCTCGCAATCCAAAACTCGCTTCAGTCAACGACGAGATATTCCTCCCTAATAAACCTCACTTCTTGACTTCTACAGAGTATGCCTCGTATTTCAATTGTTTCAAGTGTCTGAGACTGGGGCAATTTCGCAGCCAGATCTCTCCGCAGTACTCTCATTGCGATGGTCTATATAGGAAAGTACCTCAAACAGCTTCATGAGCTCCGAAGACAGAGATATAAAACGTGTATCGTACCTTTTAAACATGTTGGGTACAACAAAACAGCGACAGTCGAATTCTAGTTTCGAGTCCCTCGCATATCCCAATATTTCAGACAATCTAGATACAATGTTGGCTCCAACAAAGCTAAGTGAAGACGACTACTTCTGTGAAACCACCGTCTCTCAGAAGAAGGTGGAACAGTCAATACGACAAATCTACGAAGACCTCGGGGAGAAAAGCTCACCTGGCGAAGTGTACGATCAAGAGATCAAAACAGAATTGCACTTGAGCTATGTGGAACATTTTCTAGACGGCCCATTGCCAGGGCCATTTTTCAAACTCGACTCATCGCAGCTGTGGATGATTTACTGGCTAGTCAATGCACATGTGGTATTGAGTGGAGAAGACCCACTGCCAAGCTTGAAGCAATTGGTTTCGGAAAAAGCAAATGCTTTGATCTTGGACGATGGCAGAAGCGGGATAGCTGGAGGTCCCAACGATACTTTGGGCCACGTTGCCTCCACTTACGCTGTCATTCTCCTGCTAGTATTGGTTGAGGACTATAAAACTTTGAGCAGAATGAAAGAAAATCTCTTGGAATGGCTTTTCACGTTAAAGCACGAGAATGGATCGTTCGCAATGCACTACGGCGGTGAATGTGACACACGTTCAACATACTGCGTTTTGGTCGTCAGCTCTCTACTCAATATGCCTACAAAGAAGCTCTGGGCCAAGACACGTGAGTGGGTGTCGTCTTGCCAGACTTACGAAGGTGGGTTTGCAGGTGTTCCAGGCACCGAGGCCCACGGAGGGTACACTTTCTGTGCCGTTGCAAGCTTCTTTTTGCTAGGAAGAGATGAGTCTGATTTTGACAAGAACTCTCTTCTTCGCTGGCTAGCCGATAGACAATTGGGCTTGGAAGGTGGCTTCTCAGGAAGAAGCAACAAGCTTGTGGATGCGTGCTACAGTTTTTGGGTTGGCGCTTCTTATGTCTTGTTGGAGTCTGAGTCTGACTTTGGCAGTCTTTACAATAGGCAAGCCCTCATTACCTACATCAAGAACTGTTGCCAGGATGTCCAACGAGGTGGGTTGAAGGATAAGCCCAGTACCAATCCAGACTTTTACCACACTAACTACGCCCTTTGCGGATTGAGTATGGCTGAGTATTGCTATACCAATCCAAAGAGAGGTGCATACTCTTTTGAGGCTAAGGAAGCGTTGCCTGCCTCATCATATAGCATACCTGTTAGCCCTGTGTTCGGTATCCCTCTCAGACATGTCGAGCGTTTACGTGAACGTCTCCACATAGTATAGCATCTTTGTAGCAGCATAATAAAAAAAATGATTTGATAGCCTTCAAAAGCAAAAAAGATGCGATTTCTGTGGATCGAACACAGGACCTCCAGATCTTCAGTCTGACGCTCTCCCAACTGAGCTAAAACCGCAGAAGAACCCACGCCGGGACTCGAACCCGGAATCTTTTGATTAGAAGTCAAATGCGCTAACCATTACGCCACGCAGGCGGATCTGATATCCATAAAATGTGGGCTTTGTTGATAGAGCTATCACTTAAAAGCTACAAAAAAGGCTTTTCTTCAACGTTTTAGAGTCCTTTAAGTCTCAGTAACCCCCTCATGTTCTCGATTCTCAACAATTTTGCCCAAGTGACGAAGCAGCATAATATTCTCTTTTTGATCACGTGCAGCCTTTTTAGTCTATCAGCCCATATCATTATGTGAGAGATTCAACATAATACACCCACATACTAAACCACATGACTAGTTCGTGGTCAGGATTCTTCAGTCGGCAGCAATACGACTCGCTACCTCTTACTAATGATCCGCCTCAAAGTATACCAGGAACTTATCCGTCGAATGAAATTGCCCCCAACGGGTCTTCAAGCAATCCTTCTGTGGGAAGTCGATTAGTGGATTGGCTAATATATCTCTTTGTTGAGCCTATCACTATAGTTGCCATGATCGCGCTTTCTATCATGGCAAAGCTTTTCCAATTTTTATATTCTGATGACATAGATACTCAACGACGTCGGTCTGCTTCGGATACTGCAACTACCAGTTGTAACGCCTTGATGAATGACCCTATTGCCAAGGTAGAAAGATTTGTGAGGGCGCTTGAAGAGAACTTACTGGCGGAACAGCAATTCTCTTCACATAATTCTGATACCACCACGCTGTACCTCCCACCATTTTACCAAGGCAGCTACACTCAAGCATTATACATGGCAATCAATAGAGGCAAATTCTTATATGTCTACCTTACAAATCCAAGCAACGAAAGTTCGAGCTCGATATTCGACAGCATCATCACAAACCCTAAATTCATTTCCATTTTCACGACAGACAACAAGAATAATCAGAATATAATATGGGGAGGTGACCTCACCAATCTGGAGGCATATCAGTTGGCAAACAGCTTGAATGTCACTAAATTCCCTTTCTTGGGTGTTCTTTGTCTTACTCGAAGTTCAACCATGACTCCACAAGGCCCATCAAAATCTGCACCAAAGATCTCGTTAATTCTGAAAATTCAGGGAGGCATCGGTGAGGGGGACCCTGACAAGATCATACAGAATAAGTTTATTAGGCGTTCCCTTAAGTACGAACCGGAGCTAGCTCTTATCAGAGCTGAGCTCAGGGAGAAGTACATGGCCGATCTAGTACGCAAGCAGCAGAACGCGGACTATCAGCAGTCGCTACTCAATGACAGAAGGAAGAAGGCGGAGAAGGCAAGAAAAAAGCTTGCTGCTGATTATCTCCGTTGGAAACAACTGCACATTTTGGATCTCATGCTGCAACAAGATGACAGGCGTGGTAAGGCAAAGATTGCAATTAAGATGGCAGGCGGAAATCGTGAAACATTCCTTTTTCCAGAGAACTCCACCATCGAAGACATATATTTGTTTGTGGAATTGCATCAGAAAGATCTTTTGGATGAGGAAGCCAACTGTTCAATGTCACAAGCTGAAGCAGAAGCAAAATTCAAGGATTTTGACTACCCATATCAGTTTCGTTTAGTGTCTCCAGTGCCTCCTTTGCCTCTGCTCAATGACTACGACAAGAAAACGTTGGTAAAGGACGTGAACTTCATCTACCCTGGCGGAATTCTTATGGTGGAACGGCTTTAACTGGTTAAAGTATTTCATTATTTGGTGTATAGCGTAACTAATTAACGACTCTATATGACTATGGCTTAGAAACCTTGCTCTTTTTAGCTTTCTTCTTCTCTTTCCTCTTCAAACCAATGAATCCCGTTTTGAGCACCTGTGCATACTCCAACCAGAAGGTATCTAAGTTTGTCGCCTCGACAACGGTAGAGATCTTTGATTCCTTTTTCCCTAGAGTTGCACGAATGAGCACTGGGTATGTCTGTGTGTTCTTGGTGTATGCTGCTGGGTGCTCCACGACGTTGGTGGAAAGATCCTTGACATTCTCAATGGGTTCCTTCTCTAAAGGCACAGATAATCTTTTTTGTGTGAAATAGACAGAACTTTGACCTTCATTCGACGCTAGAAGCTCGCTCACCTTCGATATGAATTCTGTGTTGTTCAACCTGCCCATGTCTGACGACTCTCAATATGATCTTGGATACTGTATTTTTTCATAGCACGCCAAAAGTATGTACGCAGGCTGGTACAGGTTTCGCCAAGTGGACCCCATACAAGGCTCTCAGTAATTCATTTTTATGGAAGAGAAAAATGGATATTTAAGGAATTGAAGAGTTATGTATTTGTTGGGGCCCAATTTAAACTGATGAATAAATTATGCCTACCTGGGTCATTAATGTATCACTCACCCTAATGGGAAACAGCCTTATAAGATCGTCTAGATAAGTCCATTGAAGACCTTATATGAACATCCGAAGCGAAGGCGAGAGATACTCGATTTACCGATGGGCGTTATGGCCGGTAGCACCACGTGTGGAGTAGTTACAAGGTCTCACAATTACCGAAGCGGTCAAAGCGGGCCAAGCGATCATGAGAAACACAGTTACCGCCCCTCTTTACTTACAGGTTTTCATGCTTCGCCTTCTTTTTTTTTTTTTTTTTTTTTTTTCTTTTTTTTTTCCGGAAATAACTTTCCTTGTCCCTCTCTTCAGAGTCAAATGAAGTCCTCGGTTATCAAATATCATGTAAAACCTGCGCATTAATGCATAAAGACTACTTATCTACTTTCCGGATCAGTATTCTTCCCACCCTTTGAGGCAATCAGAAAGTCTCCATTCGCTATCATTACACTTCCGCTTTCTTCAAATTAAAGAATTGGACTTTGAGTCTATTTCAAGATGGCTAAACACCTGGTTGCCAGGTTTACTGCGCTTGTCGTTTCCGTCTTCGTTGCATTAGTAGCGGGTACACCATATCTTTATGGAATCTATGCCCCACAACTTTGCAGCCGAGTCGGAATTTCAACATCTAAGGCGGCTGTGATTTCACTCGCTGTGACAATTGGAACAGGCTGTGGTGGATTGCCTGCTGGTCTTCTCATAGACAACTTCGGTCCAAAGATTCTGATTCTCGTGGGCTCTTCGTGCATTTTCTCGGGCTACTTTGTTTTGAATCGGATATATGCGCTTCTGGTTCCTAATTTGCCGTTGATCTGTATGGCCATGTGTCTCGTGGGCTTTGGATCTGGTACTTCTTTCTTCTCTTGCTTGAAAGCCTCGCAAGCTAATTTCCCTGATCACAGAGGCACTGCAAGTGCATTCCCAATCGGAGCATTTGGATTGGCTGCCACAGTATTTCTGGCGGTTGCTGCTGCTTTTTACGCCGAGGACACTGGGGGTTTATTGTTATTCCTTTCGCTTACATGCGGGTCTGTGGCTTTCTTTGGCTCCTGGTTCGTTCACGTTTACGACCTTGATGATACAGCTGATGCGGAGAGTGATCGAGGTCCGCACCCTAGGTTGCAACGTCAATCTTCCTTCATCGGAAAGCTCGTCTTCTGGGGCATCAACAGATCTAATTCGAATATTTCGACAGAAAGAACACCCCTTTTGCAAGGTTCTCTGGACCGAAGAATTGGCCAGGTTCCATCTTCAATTCCGGCAACAGATCCATTGACTACACAGGATGCTAAGAAAGATGCCCAATTGGTGTCAGATTTGCAAAGGTTGAATACCCCACGAGAAATTGTATTCACATTGGCCACGAATAAGATATTCCTCATCCACTATCTCATATTGTCTTTGTGCAGTGGAGTCGGCCAGATGTACATCTTTACTATTGGTTTTACTGTGCGGGCCCAATTCTACCGCAATGCTGGTGAATACATCAGTCCTGCTTCACTCCAAGCATTGCAGGTATCTGTCATCTCGATTTCTCAGTTTGGCGGCCGTATCGCCGCTGGAATGCTTTCTGACATCATCAAGAAGAAGTTCAACGCCCAAAGACAATGGCTTGTACTTGTAACAATTCTCTTCATGATGTGTGGTCAGCTAATACTCATATTCACAGACTCTGTCACACTCCTAACCATGATATCGGTTCTCATGGGCATATCATATGGCATGTTGAACGGTAACTATCCATCAATCTTTGCGGACACCTTTGGAACGAAGCATTTCACGACAGCCTGGGGCCTTGCATGTTCTGGGCCAATAATCATTCTTTATCCACTTCAGCTCTATTTTGGGTGGATCTACGACTCTCACTCTGCTGACGATAATAAGTGCTATGAAGGAAGGGCATGTTATCGAGGAGCATTTCAAGCTGGCCTTATGCTCAACGTGCTTACATTCGTTGTAACATCAGCACTTATCTACAAGAGACGGCTTTAATATGTCATGACGCATTATTAATAAACTATTCACAAGATTTTAATGATAAATGGAGGCCTAATCCACGGTATGAATTTTTTCTAAGTCGATGTCCTCGACAAATTGCCTTTCTCTCTCAATTTTGCCCAATAAGCTGGCAAAATATTTCGAGCTGATCTCAGCATTTCTGATCTCCTTTTCGAGCTTCTCCTTCTCTCCACTTCTCTTGTCAATGCTGGTCTGAAGATTATTCATCACCTGTCTAGCCGGGAAGTTCAAAACTTGACGGCATTCTTTAGCAATTCTGTTAGCATTGACATGAACATACTCCATCTCTAGAACCTGCTTCTTCAACTTTCTGGCCTGTTTCCGGGGGAAAGCATTTGGAATGTCGTTGATGAGGTAAAAGATGGTGAACCCTCCAGCAAACAAAATGACAGGAAGAACAATTTTTTTGGCGACCGATGGTCTAAGCAATCCAGAAAGATTGTATGCTTTTCTCAAAAGTGCACCGGTGGTGAGCAATTTGGTGGAGGAATAAAGGGTCTGGAGAGTGAGCTGAGTCGGCAACTGGCTCTTCAAAGACGATGCTGAAGTTGGTATTAATGACAACACATGCGTAGGGGATAAAACCTCGACGTGCTGTTTCGTAGAGAGTATCATCTCATTTGGGATTCCCAAAAACAGGAGCACAGATCCAAAGGAGGGATCAAAGAAATCAGAAATTTCGATTTGGTCGTTCAATTGCCTCTTGATCGTATCGCGTCTTCTGGTGAACATCAAGTCGGCTTTGAAGACCTTGTCACTCAAAAACTCGTCACCCAAAGTCTTCTTAGCTACCGAAAGAATTTCTTGAACAGCCTTTTCTGTCTGCTCCCTGGCCTTGCCTTCACTAGCTTGCACTGAAGAAACAATGGTTTCGATCATCCGCCTTTGAGTCTCCTTAGCGTAGTCGTATACGAATTGAAGACCAGTATAGGGGACGATCTGTTGCGAGCCAAAGTTGTCGATAGTAGACAAAATTTCGGCTTTGGTGGAATCATAAGCGATGGTGCATGTCTTTTCGATGAGCTTGTTGATCTTGTCGTTCATCTTGACGGAATCTTGCAAGATCTTATCATACTTTGGAGCAATCGATGTGCGCAACTGATCTTGCATCTTCTCGATCTCCTTCGCATATATGTCTTCATTAATGTCCGATAGCGTCTTCAAGTCAGAGAGCAAGTTGAGCAAGTAGCTCTTAGCAGGAAGCAATTTCGAGATAGATCTCTTATCAAGAAGGAATTTTCTCAAGGAGTTTTCGAGATGGTCAAAGTCGGGATTGCCAAAGTCTGGTCCATCGTTTCCACCAGGTCCATCATCTCCACCGTCTCCGCCATTATCTGGCAAGCCGTTAAAGATCTCAGTAGAGCTCACAAAATGAACAAAGTCCTTGGCGTCTTTATGCGTATATGGAGACAAGTTCTTGACCTGATCCAAAATCCTGGACATGCACTTGTTTTTATCTTTGATGTTGTCGAAACGATTGACGACAATAAAGACATATCGCTTCTCCGCAGCAGCAGCAGCAATGAATTCCTTGGCAGAAAGGGTGAAGTGGTTTTCGGAGTTGACAACGAAAACCACAAGGTCAATCTCCTCCTGGCGGGAGAAAACTTGAGTAGTCTGATAGGAATCCATATTGAGACCGGGGGCATCTATAAGCTTGACATCGATCACACCGTTACCCAAAAGACTCTCTTCAGCGGTTCTGTAGTCGAGGACGTACACCTTCAAGAGACCGTACTTGTCACACTCGTAGACCAAGTCCTCGAGTTCGTCCAACGAGTGTCTCTCATAAGTTGTTTCATTTGATCTGTCGTAATCCTCTCCAATTGGTACAGCATGTACTTCCTCGATGCTCTTGTTGCCTTTGGCAGCGTCAATCACCTCGCAGAACACAGACGTGCAAGGTTGCTGATCCTCCGGAAGAACTCTTCTTCTGAGAAGGGCATTACAGAACGTAGACTTACCTGCGTTCAAGTCGCCAGTAACAAACACCTTGGATGTGGTATCATCAACACGCTCCTTGAGATTAAGCAAGTACTTGACTTGCTGGGAGAACTTCTGATCGAGCAACATCGAGACAGACTTCTTGTCGATGCTGTTCATGAACTCAGCACCGGAGTGGCCCATCTTCAAGTTCAACCTGAGCACCTTGAAATCCGCCATCTTGACGCCCTTGCGGTCCTCATCCTCCCCTAAATCAAGACCGTCTATTTCACGAACCTTGGCCTTACCCAAGGTCTTTGCCTCCAAATCGGTTTTCCTGCGGACCAAGGCAAGATGAGCCCGCGGAGAATTGAGCAAGGCATTTGCCGACGAGTCATCCTCGGCGGGATAGAAGATCGGTCTCAGCCTGTTCTCAGTGGCAAGCTCGTGCAACAATTCGATGGTCAGGTTGATGGCTCGATCCAAGGCGTATTTGTTTTCGTTATAATGGACCTGTTTTAAAGATGCAGTGACAGCCAGGAGAGACATACTGGTCCTTCTGAGGCCGTTTTTGGCAAGGCTCTTTGATGAGCTGCCCTCACCATCAAATAGTGTGGTGGACTCCTCGGCAAAAGTGCCATCGGATGGCATGTACATCATCACGGCCGGCTCATCGTCATCTATTAGCGTTCCGTCGTCGGAGCCTTCCGGCTTCAGCCGATTTACTAGATCTTTGAAGCTTTTTGACATATCTGTGGATCAGACTAATCTTTCGCACCCCCATGTTATGGTGATACCTCGCTAGGGATGCACGGGTGCGAGCACCTACCTTGCTTAGCAGACGAGTACACTGAAGAAGAGTACACTAACAGTGACATGTTATAGATCGCAATAATTTGTTAGGTTAGCCATTTCTCTCAAGATAATATCTGTTTCTTTGCTGGATCAGGATTTGGGGACATTTTTTTTTTCTCTGGTCTCACGTTTTGCTTTTCCGAGTCATAGTGTCCTGAAAGGGGACGCTTGGGATTCATAACTATTTAGAGTCTGCTAGGATATGAAGTCAAACTTCAACTGCAAGACCAAACTATGTCACAAAAGCTCTCTATTTGGACCATCCTGCAGGCGCGCGATATGAGGACCGGATTTCCCCGTTCTGAATAGGCTGAAATTCCGCTTTTGGTTCATCTATAAGAGCTCCAGAGCTGGTGGCCAGCTTGATATAAATATTTTTGAACATTATAGACGGCCATGTACTTGCACACGTTTAACACATCTTCAGCCGAACCCATCGAAGCGGAGTTGCTCACACCAGAGAAGTTCAAACCCTATGGAGGAGTGCTCAGCGCTGATGAACAGATAGAACAAGCCAAAGCATCGAGTGCCAACTATGGCACGGCCGTTAAATTGCACAAAGTGGCGCCAGTGACTAACAACTTCCAAAATTGCAAAAGTGGTAAGCCGGCTCAGGCAAACTGGAACATCTTCAGATGTTCAGCACCTAAGCACTTGATCTCTGGCAAAGGCGTCAAGACATACAAGGCTAGCGTTCTCGAGCGTCATCCGTACAGCTCCCAAACGTTTGTCCCAATGGGCCAGGATTTGCGCAAGTTGTCTTATCTTGTGATTGTAGCAAACACTGATGAGTCTCTGGCAGATAAGCTTCCAGATCCAAAACTGCTCAAGGCCTTTGTCTGTCGAGGCAACCAGTCTGTCACTTACGGTGCTGGCACCTGGCACGCTCCAATGGTAGTCATCGACGAGGACATTCCACACATTGACTTTGGTGTGTTTATTCACGAGAATGGCGTGTCTGATGAGGATTGCCAGGAGTGCTCCTTCGATCCTGGGTACGCTGTCAAGTACAATGACCCACAAGAGGCCAAACTCTAAGGATCAGACTAGGTATAGGCATTTTTCAACCCAAGACTCCGGGCAAGCTTCATAAGTAGTGCATAAGATCCTCAACAACCAGTTTGACGTAGGCATCCTTCTCTTCCTTGGGCATTCCTTCAACTTTAGATTTCTCGAGTCGAAGCCTATTGACAATCTTGTCCAACGGCATGTCATTGGTCTCGTTTTCGAGTAATCCTTGTGTCAAGCTCTCCATCTTCTCTTCCTTGCGCTTAATGAATTCCTCAGGCTCAGAGGGTGAAATCTGTGACCATTCATGATTTTCAAATATTTCAAGCACTCTATCCTTACCTTGTTTCTCTTTAAACTCGTTGATCCCATCGTCACCCTCATAGACAAATTCGATACCATTCTGAATGCACTCATCTTCTAGCACTTCTAGTTTTGAATCGTCCCTATCCTCGCTCTTTGCAACGAAGATTGCAAAAAAGCATTCCTCAGCGACACTGTCTTTTATTGTCGAGTAGGCATGAATAAGGTTCATTAATTCTGCGGAGGACATGCTGCTTGGGTTCAACGTGAACACAAATCCATCTATAGCTTCACGTAGCTCTTCAAATTCCTTAGTAGCAAATGAGCGTGTCCATTCTTCTAGACTTTTAAGTAACTCCTCATCCTTGGCCGGCCTGGAGTCAGGGAACTCTTCGATCAATAGATTCACTTTCGTGGAGAAATACTTGGTCTTGAGATCACAAGCGTATATGAGGCCCGAGTGAGATTCAGATGGAGGTTCTGTGTCGAGATCATTAGTGATAAATTGAGCAAGTCGTATCTTCCCCGTATTGGGAGGCCCAAGTATCAAGACATTATTAGGTACCATCGATTCGATGTGAATAGCCTCAGTGTTGGCAGCTGCAATGGGATAGAGTACCTCTAGATATATAGAATTCTCAGTTTTCTCGTGAAGAACCCCCAGAGGAATAGCTTTCACAGTCTTCCAAATAGAGTTAATTGAAGTTTGACGGGTCGACTGGATCAGTCTTGAATGGCTCCATACTTGGCGCGCACCAGAATTCATAACTATCACCAATACATCCACGACACGGAAGCGTAAATGGCGCCTTCAAAAGTAACAATTGGCGCGAATGGCACGTCAGGACAGCCTAATGCGGACATAGATACTGTCCAGCTCGAAAAGTTGTTCATTCGAGACGCCGATGTTTTCCAAACAACCTTGGACTCCGAAGATTACTTGGACAGTTTGGCACCGCTAATCAAGGATGCCTTGAAGGCCAATGCCTTGTCAGAATTTATCGGAAAGCTCAATGACATTGTCAAACAGAAGGATACAGAGCTCAATGATGTCTCTTTGGGGTCCACTCGAGACATTGGTAAATGCATTAGATCTATTGATGGGGTCTCGAAAGAGTCGGCTAAGCTCAGCCAGACAATGCAATCAGTGAATGGCTACCTCAACAAATCAGCGTTTGAATTGGTGGCTCGCAAGAAGGCACTCATCAAGAACAAGGAGACCGCAAGCAAAGTGAACGAGACTATCACCACGTTAAACCTCTGTAACCAAGTTCTCGAAATCGACAACAAGATCTTGGAGTTGATCAAGCAACAGAAGTCGTTCAGTGCATTGAAATTAATCGACGAGCTTCAGTCTATTCACTTGCCCAAAGTCAAGGACTTTTCCTTCTCCGTCAAGATCTACAACTCCATCCCACATATGACGAACATGATTAAAGAAGAGTCGTTTGAAAGCTTGAAAATGTGGTTGACCACGCATCTAGAACGCAAAATTGACAGAATAGGCGACCACATCTATGAAAATCTATACAAACTAGACGAACACTGGGAGTCTCTACGAAACAATCCGAACAGCACATTCCTTCTCCCACACAGACTCAATTCACCCATAGAACTCTCAATGAGAAATCCTGCCTTGACCTGTGAAGTCTTTGAGTCTCCCGAGCTTGGAATCAAATTGGGCCCCATTTATGAGTGCATCCTTGTGTACAACTCTTTGAAGGACGCAGCCACCCTTTCTGCAATGTACCACAAGGAATGGATGGAAAAATACAGGAAGATAATACATCCAATAACTCTATCTGCTAGCAAGTCATATGACAGATCCGGTGTCAGCCAAGAGATGGCGGTTCTGTTTCCTGATTTGAACAGTTTGAACAACTACTTGCGGAGGGTTTCGGCTTTCTTCGTGGCGGACAAGGAGTTGAACACGAAAACCAAATTTGAACTTCGGTCAAATACCACCTCAGACGACTTGTGGGAGTCTTATGTTTTGAAACTCAAGCCAGTGCTTCTCAATTTCTTGAATACTCGCAAATGGGGAACCAACGATCTCGACACTTTGGTCAACTTCAAGGAATGTCTCGGCCATTTCCTCCAAGTAATGGAAAACAGTCAATTCAAGATCGCAGAACTCTACGAGATAATGATTATTATTTTCAGGGACTACTTTGGTCCAATCTTGATCAAGAATTTCAGGTTCGAATTTATGGAATCGATCCAGTCGGATCACTATATGCCTTTGGGAGTCTCAGAAAGAGAAGATTATGAGAACGTAATGAAGCTTTGCTGGTACAGGAAAGATGCTAGCTTTGCACCAAAGAATGTCAAGTCGATGCCCATATCATTTCCTTTCAGTGAGGATTATGTTCATTACTGCTTGGGTATCAGGGCCTTGATGCAAGATATTTTAGACTTCATATCCCGACAGTATTCTTATGACCTCAATGAGATTAATCGCATTATTGTGGAGGAGATCTTTGAGAGAGTGCTCGGTAATGAGCCCGGAGTCGGTATTTGCAACGACATCAAAGAGTTTATCAGCAAAAACTCTGGCAACAAAGAAATTGTGGTGCAAAGTTTTTCAAACTTAGAATATTACGTCTACAGTTTGTACGAGATCGGAAAAATGTTGGACTCCAAGCTCAGAAAGTTCAACGGTATCGGCATCATGAATATCGACACGAACTCCATCTTTAAATTGCATGCAATTGAGCTATTTACAGGTGTGAGAAAATTCTCTGAGGACACCATCTTCATTATGGTCGACCAAAAATTGAGAGAGCTTGTCGACCTGGTCGAGTATGATGATTGGTACCCTTCCACACCGAACAGAGATCCAAACTTCTTCATTTTGGACTTCTCGCTATTTTTGGAGAACATGTTCAACTCCATTTTCTCAAATTTGCCAAGCTCTTTCAGAACACTTGGTTTGTTCAGAAGTTATGATTTTATTTCTGAGCACTTTCTTAACATACTCATGAATGCCAGAGGTTTCAACAAGATTGCCATTCAGAACTTCGACTTGGATGTACAGCATCTTGAGCAATCAATGGCTCGGTTAGCAGACTCAGGCAACACGGATGAGCAAGGCGGATCTGTTGCCTTGCAATCGACTTTTGCTGAATTGAGACAAACCATCGATATGTTGCTTTTGGATGACTACGACGAGTTCAAGAACAACGCTGCCTTCAGAATGAGGAGATTTGACAGATTGAAATACGAGACTGCAATGAGTTTAGTGAAAAAGATGCAAGTGGCCGATGAGGATACCGATGAAATTGCACCACTATCTGGAATCAGTGGTGCTGGTGCTGAGGGCGGTTTGGCGAGGGAGAACTCGGTATTTGGAAACTCCGCAGCAAGGTTTCAGCAATGGAGACTGAGAAAAACCGACAATGCCTAGAGACCCTAAATCAAGATCTTCTCCAGAAGCGCCACCAGCTTGATTTGGGCCGATGTTCGACATAGTCGGTCTTGGCTTCCTCGAGGGCAACATTTAAGTTTTCCTCGAGAAGCTTCGATTTTGTTTGAAGACTCTCCTCCACTTCACGGTATTCCAACCATAGCCAGCAGGTATTCAAAACCATATATGTCGTTGATGCAATCAAGAAAGTGTGAAATAATGGGTACTTGAATTGAGAAAGCTTGGGCTTCTCGTTTGGTTTGTGGCCATCGAAGTTCTCATTGAACTTGACTGTCGCAAGTCTTCGGACAATTCTTAAATTTTGTGATTTGCCAATTTGTTGGGGGAGCCTTCGGGGGAGCCTTATCATGGTTGAGTTGTGCTTTGATATAAAGTTTTAGCGCGGATGTATCTACAAGTGTTGATGGTGTCCGCAAAATACAGATTCTATGCCTGTGCAACTAATACAACATAGCAAATCGACAATGTGTACGAGAAACTGATTCCCAACAGTGTCTTCGCCTACTACGAAGAAAATAGCAGCGAGCGTAATTTTAGTGGTCAACTATCCCTTAGTCTGGCCACCATCCAGACTGGGAGGTACGGGTGTAGTTCATGGAAGGTTTATACTATATACGCCTATAAACACTATCGTGAGTTTGAACAACACAAATACCCATGTCGAAACCTCAGAATGCTGTTGATCAATATACGCAGCTAAAAAATAAGCTAGCGCAGCAAATAGTGAAAAAGAATGAAATAGATGCCCAACTTCAAGCCATCGAAAACACTATCTACGAGAAAGAAAATGAATACTTCAATGAAAGTACCTACGGAAATATAGTAAAGGGCTTTGACAGCTTTGCAAAGTCTTCTTCTGGTGGTACAAACAAACGCAAAATGGTCTACACTGATGACGACCATATATTCAGTCTATCTTCAGCCACATTCGTGAGAACTCTAATGAAACGTCAAGGAAGTGGTGCACCAGACTATGATGACTTCGAGGATTCAGTTGAACCGCCCGTCAACGGAACTGCAAATGGTACAAAGGAGCAGCCTACTACACCTGGAAGGAAAAGAAAGGGCAGACTCGAGGAGCTGAAATGAGGAAAAGGCTGACTAAACGCCTCTTCAAGCGGCTCGTTGTTTTAAACCAATTCTTCTACTGTGAATCTCTAGCTTCAAGTACGAGAAGCCTTGGCTACTTGCCAGAAGTGCGTTCTTGCTCATTGTGATCGTGAGTTTCATTGTTACTATATTTACAGGTCATGCGATGCTATTGATGGTTTTGATCTTCCTGGTTGCCAGGTTTGGAGTAGTAAGTGGCCCAAGACTTGTTTGGAGGGTAATCTGTTGGTATCCTCATGTCGACGGGAAATCTGACAGGCTCCTTCTTGTTGGCAGCCTCGAATAACTGTGGGCTAACCTCCTTCAATTCATTCATGGCGTTCTTTATGCTCTCATACTGCTTTACAAGCTGCTCGTGTCTCTTTTCGCTGTTCTTGCGCTTGAATAGCCTCCAGGCGTTGTTGATGGTTTGGTGCTTTATGAAGTCCTCTTTGCAAAGCTTGAGAACTTTGGGTTGCTTCTTAGATGCGGACAAGACCGAAAGCTGATTAACAACCTTTTGGGTCTCTGGGCTAATATCTGTGACTTTGCAGCGGATAAACGTCCTGTTGACGGCTCTAATATTCCTCGAGATCATCTCAATGGCTGTAATAACAGACTAGCGAGCTTTGAAAATTTTGTAAGGTGGTTCGCACCCGTACATCAGGTTTTGGTGACAAAACAAGAAACAACCTAGGGTACGAAAATCGGTCATTTTACCGAGATAATTTGACTGGCTTGTGAAAAATCTGAACTTACTGGCCCCAGCAATAGCTCTTTCGATCCCTGGGGCTCGTTCAGAGGTGTTTCAACAGTCGCCTCCTTGTGTTTCACTCATCAAGGAGCCTATCAGGGGATCCTTCCTGTGGCCAGATTCGAGAGATTCCAACCCAGAATTGTCTCCCTCGTTTTTGACTTATATGTCTCGATAAGGTAGCTCAAAGTAAGAGTTTGGGCCCTTATCTTCATCAGCCGCACGTGACCCCACGGCTGAGCCTAGAGCAACCCTGTCTTTGACGTCATTATCTGCTACAGGCAATTACTACTAACCATGGGACTCTTCAACCATAAAGACGAGAAAAAGACGCAAAATGGTCCTCCACCGCCCATTAATCAAGCACCATCCTCGGCAGCCCCAGATGCTCCCCCAAGCTATGACCAGCTGCAACAGATCCACACAGATTCAGGCCAGATACCCCAATACGCTAACGATACATACGGCTCAAACGAATATCCCCCCGAGAAACAATATACTCCAAATGGTTACCCTGAGGAAAAGAAAGGTGAAGGCAGCTCATATGGACAACCACCTTCACAGCCACCTCCACAACAAGGACAATTTTACAATGCTCCACCACAACCTCAAGATCAAGGATCTCGTTGGGAAGCCCCAGGTTGGGGAGGCAATCAAGCTCCGCCTCAGGCTTACCAGCAAGGAAACGCACAGCCTCCTCCCAATGTTTATGAAGTCAAGCCTAGGACTGCAAATATTGCCATGGATAACGGCAAATACACTAGACCGGAATATCAACAATACAAAGCGAGAGACCAAGAAAGAATGGCATATGGCGATTTCCCAAAGCCAAGGGAAGCTTTCAAGCATGGCGCGCCTTTAGAGCCGGGCCATAAAGCACAGGGAAAGTCCTCAGGAGGGTTTCCCGGTAGCTCAGGTGCTACATACTACAGTTCTGCTAATCGTTAGTTCTTAATATATAATCTAGTTCCGCCACCAGAACTCTAGAAGACCGAGTCGCCATTGTAGGTCCAGCCACCAAATTGCTTTTGTACGGACTCGCTCAAGAAGTCGTCGACGACAGAGTCTTGAGGACGCTCGTTGGTGAAAGTGTGATCGAAGTTGGATGTGTCAAGCAAGCTGTCAACCTGTGGCTTAAATGGCGGTAAGTACGCTTTATCCAAGAGCTTGTTCCAATCGATGTCTTGGAAGAATGGATGGTTCTTGATCTCTTGTGCGTCGTCTAATCTCTTGGCAGGGTCTTTCTGTAAGAGCTTAACCAACAAATCCTTAGCTTCCGTCTCCTCCAAAAAGCTGGGGAATTTCAACTCATTTTGCATGATCTTCTTGTACATGGTAGGCACGTCATCATCATAAAATGGAGGCAAGCCAGTCAACATCTCGTACAAAAGTGTTCCGAGAGTCCACCAATCGACACTGCGAGTGTAGCCCTGGTTCAAGAGAAGCTCCGGAGCAAGATACTCTGGAGTTCCACAGAAGGTATTCGTCTTATCTTCGTTAGACATGTTGAGTTTGCACAATCCGAAATCACACAATGCAATATGGCCCTGATAGTCGAGCAAAATATTCTCCGGTTTCAAATCTCTGTAAATGACATTGAGATTATGCAAGCTTTCCAAAGCGGTGAGGAGCTCGGCAATATAAAATCTCGATCTATTCATCGAAAACTTTCCTGATTTCTGTAAGTGATAGAACAATTCTCCACCATTTATGAATGATAAAACGAGATAAAGCTTCTCAGGGGACTGAAAGGAAAATTTAAGCGGCACAATAAAGGGATTGTTGATGCGAGCTAAAACCGTTCTCTCTGCTAAGGTATGCGTGACCTCCATTCTTGAGATGATGTGCTGCTTCCTAAGCGTTTTCAAAGCGTAAATTTGTCTGGTGTCCTTCTTCATCACCTGCATCACCTTGCCAAAAGAGCCCTTTCCGATAACCTTGAGAAGATCAAAATCTTCGATGGAAAGGTGGTTCTTGAGAATTGGCTTAAAGTCAATGCTGACATTGATTTCACCAATCGCGAGATCATCGGCTACCAGTTCAAAACTCTTTTTGAAATGGAGATTTTCGTGGTCGATCAAGCGAACAGTCTTTTTGTGACACCGCAAGTTCAATGGCAACTTGATCTGACCGACTAGCAAGTCGCCGATGTTGGAGCCATCTTTGGCGAAGAACAGCTTCTTAGAGCCCTTCTCGTGTTCTGGAATTAAATTACGAGGTAAGCGGATGAACAAGCTGATATTGAGGAAGTTTGACCCCGTGGAGCTTGCGCCCGAAGTCTTGGTCACATCAAAGGACACAACTCTGTCCCACTGCGAGCTGTCAACCGTCCCGCCCCTTGGTTCGATCATGAGCACGTTATTGTCGAATTCCATCGTCATATATAGCAATGCCTTAGTCACATGTTCGCCGGTTGCGTTGGGGATATTAATGTTGGAGGGCAAGTAAGTGGAAGCGACTGATCCCTCAATAAAATCAGAGGAGTTTGTGGCGGCCTGTTCACGTTGTATGAGGTCATTGAGCCTTTTAGAGAGGGCAGAGCCCGTGTTGGGGTCATTGGTGTTGGACGCTAGCGCGTGTAAGATCTGCTTGTTGTTGACAATCTTAATAGGAAGCTGCACATTTTGAGAACGGTAGCATTTGACAGTAAGCAAGCCAGGATTCGAAACGACAGGTAGAGGTTGCGGCAGAGACTGAGTTTTCGAATGAGCTTCAGAATGCGAGTCTTTGGTTTTGGTCAGCACATGCAGTGATGGAGATGGGGTTTCACGGGCTGTCTCTGTTAGCGAGAGCTTCAGCATATCAGGAATGGAGGACGATTTTTGAACCAACGTGGAACGCGACTCAGAAGAGTTGCGAGGAGACTCTGAAGCCAGCGGTTGCGGCAGCTCTTTTTCAGACGATCCAAACCTAAACTTGTTTTTGAATCTCAACATGGCGTAATGGGTAGTATTGATGGGGAGGCAATTGAGAAGGTGTGTTTTGATACCGAGCAGTGTGCAGTACATTCCGACCATGCCCTGGGGAATAGGGGCGAAGCCATGCTGATAACAAAGAGAACTTTGACAACTTCGGAAAAATGATGGAAAGAGGTATCGGTATTAAATGGAGGAAACTGGAATTTGAACATGTTAGCGGGATTTGGGAAGCCTGTCGATTTGTATACTGTAAGACTGTGGCTAGGAATGCGAGCGATTGTCAAGCGAAGTAAAGAATTAAACTAGTGAGTCGTGAAACGTTTGACAATTTGAAGACCTACAAGAAGAGCAGGTAGAGTTGAGAGTACGAAATACGACAGATCATCGATCACGTGTTAATAGGGTAGGCAGCCTTGAGGTGAACCGGTACTCAATGGCTGCAAATCTGTGATGCAGCCCCCATTCACGCCTTTTGTCACTCAAAGAGACCAAAGTCGAGAGGCTTTTGTAATATCAAAGAGGCATTGTGTCTACGCTGTAAACTGAATTGAGGCAGACCCCGAAGATCATGTTTTGAGTTTATCGACAAGTAGGACTTTATCAAGATTCGCCTATTGATAAAGGTATACGAGCTGGGGAACGCAGTCGACTCTGCCTTCTTAAAAAAGAGTGCTCACGAGACATGGCTTTGGTGGTAAGCAAGACGCAACAAAACTGCTCAAGGCGAATTGACAACCTTTCGACCAAGCAAGTCCATTTTTCGCAGCCACCAAGCTCACGTTACATCGGTTCGATAAGTTCTTTGTTGCATCATATTTGTTTTTATGCAAATCAACACACTACACTCCGCCGTTGAGACACGAATTCTCTTTTCGCTCCTCTCGTTCCATTTCGATCCCCACAGCGGTATCCACGCCATTGCGACTGAGCCACTGAGCGGCTGTGTTGCGCTTAACACTTGAACTAGTCTCGAACAATTCTAGATTCTTGCATCTGAAATTTTTTTTCAAAGATTCTGGATATCACATCCTCGTAAAGTAGTAGCTCAATAAATCAAAACAGCAAATTTCTATACGCGAGGCCGATTTGCAGCCAGTTCACCTCTGGCCTCAGCATAAGCCACCTCAGGAATTCCTGCCAGTGAGAAGCTAAGGCAGCGAAAAGCAGTCATTGAAATAGGCTTCAAAGCGAGAGAACGTTACACAAAGAATTCTGAAAAGCAAAGATTCCAAAAATCTGTCCGAAAGCCAATTAACACAGAGAATGTCTTTTAACAACCCTTTTTTTAAATTATTCGTTACACTTATATAGGGGATTCTGCGTCCCACCTCCCGCTTCTATCTCACTATCCCACTTCCCTGAATCTCGCGCCTGCATGCGCACCAGTACCGTGTCTGTTTGTTTTTGAGATTCGAGTCGTGAATTGAGGCGCCTGATCTGACCCGTGGTTTTTTTTTTCTTCTTGCCCACGACCTCCATACTTTGTATACCAGCTTCTGCCTTTCCACATCTGCTTCCACATTTGCTTTTGCTTTTGCTTTGCTTTGCTAGTGCTTTACATCCCCGACTTTCGCTTTCGTTCATATTATCCTCCGTCTCCTGCCATATTCTGGTTTTCAATCTGCCTAAGAGCTGTCCCACCCTAGTCACTCATTCACACATCCACACGGTCAATGACCTCCATAGTCCATCAGTCCATGGAGTTCTCGTCACGCCCCTCCTCCGCCAACGTTGACAGGGTGGTTGAGCTGGTGACGAATGCCACCAAGCGCTTGTCGCAGATCTCCACCACCACTAACAACTCGAAAAAGAAGAAGAAGACTCAGAATCGCATTGGGCCCTGGAAGTTGGGCAGAACCCTCGGAAGAGGTTCCACAGGCCGTGTTAGGCTCGCCAAGAACGTCGATACGGGCAAACTAGCGGCGGTCAAGATCGTTCCGAAGTCGAACTTCAAGAAGCTTGAAAACCCAAAATACAAGAACCTGGACGCCACCAAGCTTCCCTACGGCATAGAGCGTGAAATCATCATCATGAAGCTCATTTCTCATCCCAATATAATGGGTCTCTACGACGTGTGGGAGAACAAGAACGACTTGTACTTGATTCTAGAGTACATCGAGGGCGGCGAGCTTTTCGACTACTTAATTAAGCGCGGCCGATTGCTGGAGTTTGAAGCCATCAATTACTTCAAACAAATCATCCACGGCATTGGCTACTTGCATCAGTTTAACATCTGCCATCGTGACTTGAAGCCCGAGAATTTGTTGCTCGACTTTAACAAAAACATCAAGATCGCAGATTTTGGCATGGCCGCTTTACAAATCAATGAGAAACTCCTAGAGACTTCTTGCGGCTCTCCCCATTACGCATCGCCAGAAATCGTGGCTGGCAAGAACTATCACGGCGCCCCATCCGATATCTGGTCCTGTGGTATCATTCTTTTTGCATTGTTGACTGGTCATTTGCCATTCGACGATGAGAACATCAGAAAGCTTCTCATGAAGGTGCAGAACGGCAAGTTCATCATGCCTAGTGCCCTTTCATGGGAGGCCAAAGATCTCATCTCGAGGATGTTGCAAGTCAACCCCAAGGAGAGAATCCTGATCAGTGCTATTTTGAAGCATCCACTTTTGACAAAGTATCCCGACCCGGCTTCCATTAACTCAAAGTCTGACAACGACTTGACGCTTGACTCGAACATCAGACCAATTCAACTGAGGGATAAGATCGACAATGAGATCTTAAGAAACTTGAGCATTTTATTTCACAATTGCAACGAGGAACACATCATCAAATGTCTTTTGGCTCCAGAGCGATCTCCAGAGAAGATGTTCTACTATTTGTTGATGAAGTACAGAAATGAGCATCTTCTGAATTCCCCATCTAATTACGCTGCTGACGACGACGAAGAGGCTGCACCTGGTGACTCTGTCATGAAAATTACACACAGTGACACCCCTAAATCATCAAGAGGTTCACCACAAAAACTTCCACGTTCGTCATCTTCTGCATCTTCGGGATCTACCAAGAGCCGCAAACGCCCATTGGCCAACGTCACGAATAAATCGTTCACCGCCTCCAACGCACGCAATAAACGACTGACAAGCAGGCCCACCTCTAGAAGTGCCTCTAGCAGATCGCTTCAAAAGAAGCAGCGAGCACTTCTGTCGCATAATACGAATACACTCAGAGTGACACGAGACGAGAATACCAAATCGCTCTCCAGATCTGTCACCCCGCATGCTAATCATTTGAATCAATTGGCGGCCTCAGGTGAGGACAAAGAAAATATCGATCACTTCAGATCGAAAAAAGTCTCACCAGAACAAAAACCCAGAACAACGAAGCCAACAGTGGTCAAGACGAGCACCATCATCCAGTTCCAGAAGATCTGTCAGGAAGTCTTTGGAGATGACGTTGACCACAAATCAGTCTACAATATGACCCTCTCCCTGGAAAAAAGAAATCTCACCAAGGAGACTATTCACAAGCTCGAGGTTCTTAATAATCGTATGAGCAAGGCTTCTCTCCTACTTCCCCAGCTACCATCGACTCCCGAGCCATCCTCCAAAAGTTTGAAGGACCTAGCAAAACTGAAAATCGCTGAGTCAGTTTCACACAACAAACACGGGACAATTGAAAAGAGAGAGAAAGACTTGGCTAATCTGATTCAAAGGAAGAACGATGAACGCGAATTGAAGTACAAAGAGGCCGATAAACTCGCCCAATTAAACAAAGAGAGGAAGAGACAGTCTGTGCTTTTGGAGCAAAAGCTGAGAGAAGCATCGCTCCTAATAAACCACAATGCTTCCCACAGAATCATCTCAGAACCATATCAATCTTCTTCCTTGGATCCCAAGTCGTCTCTCTTACGATCAAAAACTCTTGGAAGTCGCTCACCCTCTCTCAGCGCTAACCTGAGAAGGGACAAGAACGCCTTTGTCTTGCAACGATTAGGAATTGACGTCAAACAGCCACAGAAACTCAGTCTCCTGAAGACACCCACCTCCAAGAATTTAGCTTCAGTCCTCGAAGACAGTCATCTGGAACAGAGCGACGCAAACGACTCGATTGATCTCAACAAAACCCTCCCTTCTATCGGCCTGAAGAAGTTGATCTCGCACTCAGATAAGATTTCATCCGAGCTGAGAAAAGGCTCAGATGAGTATGGTGTGGAAGACAACTCCAGACGTGTCTCCTCCGGCAGTAAACCTGCCCAGGCTAATCAATCTACCACCGATACGGAAAGGCCCGACTCAGCAGCAGACCAAGACCTCACACGAATGAGTGTCCGCTCCCACAAAGACTTGATCCCTAACCCCAGATTTTCAAAGTTTTCCTTTAATGACATATTGGAGTCCAACATTACAGCAGCTGATGCCACCATACTAGCGAATACTGGAACTTCGGGAACTGTCAAGCGCTCATCGAGACAACCGCTTCATACCAAGCAAGGAACTGGCTTCATTAAGAAATCCCCAACCCAGGACCTTCAAGGATTAGGAATTGTGATCGAGAAGGATAACACGCGTTCTGACGCAAACCTTGATTCGGAACACAATTTTGTATCGATTGATGCATCCGAAGATGAAGGAAGCGCAAACTCGAGCAATTTGCAAAGGGATGCTATCAGTATCACGGAGGAGTCCGACTCGAGCGAGGACTTTAATCTCTCCCGTGAATTAGTTAACATGGATCGCCGGATGAGTGAGTACAGACTGAGTATTTCCTCGCAGACCGAGCCTTTCGGAAAAAACACGGACGACGATAATCGTAAGGAATCCAAGGAAACGCTCATACTTGATAACGACGAGGTCATTTGGAGTTCCAAGACGAGTGGAACATTGCTTCCGGAAGCTCATTCGGTACGTGGTGAACAGAGCAACAGAATTCCCAGCTTGATTGGTGACAATCACAGTTTATTGGACACTTCTTCCGTTAACGATGCGGATGCCTCTTATCAGTCGTTTCATCGGAAAGGCAAGGAACTCAACTCTGACTCGCTCAAACAAGACAGACTGGCGAGTAAACATCAAAGCATGATTGCACCTCGGAGTGACGGTGGAAGAAGATCTACAGATCTCGAGGGAGAGGCTAGATTCACCAGTTCTTCCCAAAATCGCGAGAGAGCCAACACCCTTGGTTCCATCCGGAGATCAATGGCGTCCACCCAAATATTCAGCACCATGCAGATGAAGGAAGCTGCCAATCAAGCTACTCCTCCGCTCGAAACAGAGAAGGTCGAGGCCGCAGAACTTCCAGAGATTAAAGCTCCTCGTTTTGGTCAAGTGCCACTCGGAATCTCCTCGAAGGCTTCTAAGCAGAGTAATAAGAAGTGGAGCTTGAGGCCGAGAAGAAAAGCTCCCTTTGCACCCGGCGAGTACGTTGTCGATGATGGTGATAAATCTAGAGGTCATAATAGATTCTCGGGAATTTCACTCTATTCCAACGCCAAGAAGTTTGTCACGCCTAAAGCTACCGATTCTCCAAAGACTCCATCTGGTGCTGGATGGTTCAAGCGCTTCTTTGTTTCCTTGTCCAAGGGTAGTGCCAGAGAAGAAGATCTTGAGGAGCTCCCTAGAAGCAACAAGAACATTCACATAATTGATACGTCGTTGGACGCAGGCGATCTAATGCGTATAATCAAGAATCAGTTGAAGGTCAAGGAACTTGAGGGCTCAGTCACTAATGTTGAGATAGATGAGGAGTTTGCCATGATAAGCGGTGTTGTTCCGTCTCGTTTTGCTCGTGGCAGGAAGTTGGTTTTTAAGATTGAGGTCATTGACTTTGTCAAGTCCTCGGCATTGCACCTTATCAAGGAGAAGGGTTCTAAAACTGGATTCAAGAACCTACTTCAAGTGGTAGATTTCGTGATCAAGAGGGAGGAAGAAATGATCAAAAAATCAACACTTAACCCAATTCGCTGAGGCGGAAATTCATTTTAAGCAGTCATAATACAGGTATAGAAATTTTGTACAAAAAAAAAAAATACCAACTTGAAGTGGTGATGTAGTATTGAACGCGAAAAATCACCAACTACAAAGTACCCCAATGAGTGGGAAAATAGTACGAGCCCTCAATTGGGACATTGGCTATGAACAAAGATTCCTAGCTGTCAATCCTCTTGGAGATGAAGTCATTGTATATCAAATGAGCAGTGAGGATCCTGCTCAGGCGTCAGAGGATATGGTCAAGGTTCACTCACACTCAGGAATTGAGAACATACAATGCTTGGGCTACCTGAAAACGCATCCAGGTTGGACTGGTGTGGGAACTATGGACGGATTTGTGCATATTTTTGACGTTACTAAAGAAGACACGACGGTTTTGAAGCTCCGATCCAAGCAGCACAGACAGTGTAACTCTTTGTCGTTCAACAACAACTCCCTTGTGGCAGCATCTTTCGATAAGAGTCGACAGGACAATTCTCTTCAAGTCTGGGACATTGCAAAGCATGCACAAGTGTTTGCCAGCACTGCTGATGATGAAAGTCAGATTATAAGGCCCCATTATTCGTACTTGGCCAACGAGGCGACACTTTCAGTGGTGTTTGGTACGCATGATGGGTCTGGAATGAACTTGCTAGCTGGTGGATATAAGCTTCTTCGTGAGTTTGACCTAAGAGATTCCAGCACGGTTCCTATCTACCAAGTCGCTACCAAGCTGACCTTGGACATCACATTAGATCCCTTTCAGACCCATATGTTCACATCCTTAAGCGAGGATGGCTCTGTTTCTATTTGGGATAGAAGGAAGCTTGTTGGTAGAGCCAAGGGTTCGGTCACTTCAGAGACTCCGGTGTTGCATTTCACGAAGCTTCTAAGTGACCAGCTGCGAAAACAGTCCTCTCCATGTTTCAGGTACTCCACTATTAGAAGAGGTGAATTCGCTTCTGTCTTCAATGGAAACTTGATTCGAAGGTGGAATACCGGTGTGGTTCCGCCAATGAAGGATGTACTGAATGTTCCTACGTTCACTGCATCTGACACGCTATCTTCGCTCAAATCACAGTCTGTCCAGCTATACGATCCTAATGAGCAATCGCTTTTCGTGGCTTTGGTCCTTGATTCGAAAGCAGATACCCCTCGTGTCGTGTCGTTCGATTATTCTCCCGACACAGAATGCGCCACTTCCACATATTTTGTTTGCATGAGGGAGAAAGGCCTGGTTTTTAGAATGCCGGTGGTGGAAAGTATTGAGTCTCTTGACTTCAACTCTTATAACGAGTTCTCTATGGCTGGACCTGAGGGAACTGTCACTAAGTTTTGGGAAGAGCCTGAGGTACAGAGACGCTCTAGTGAGGCAGGAAAAGAACGTAAAGACTCCAAATTCAGTCAAAAACACGATTATTCAGTGGACATCGCCTCCAGTATTGGTGACGGAGAAAGCACCGAGCCTATCACAGATACCGGCGTCACGACTTCGTTGCCTCGAGACACAATGAAGTACGAAGATGATGAAGTCATTCCGTTGAGAAATATATTAGACCTCTCAAGTGTACTTGCAAACGATACTTGTGCTTTAATAAGGCAACGAGCACTTCTAGGATACGGAGTGGATCCTGAGAAGAATATCACAGTTTTGGAACAAGTGAAGGGTTTGCAAACCCCAATTCTGATACTTAACACTTGGAAATGGCTTAATTTGGCGAAAAAGTCTCTCAATAAGGGAACGATGGTAAGTGAAGGTGTCGATTTGGGTTATATAGGTGTTTTGGGTGTCTGGAAAGGTATTGAAGAGATCTCAGGACAAAGACGTGCAACTCTCAAGCAGCAAGTCACAGATCAGCAATTCAATAGTGCTGTTAAGTCAATTGTTTCGAAGAAGGGAGAGAAATCATCAGGCATCAGCATCTTCAGTACCAGCGATCGCAAGATTCAGAGGAAGCTTTGCTTGATTGTCAGCGGATGGTATCTCACTGAACAGGAATTTGACGAGAAGCTTGAGTTCCTCATAAGAGCAGGTGAAGTCGAGAAGGCTGCTGGCTGGGCAGTCTTCCATGGTAATGTTCCTCGAGCAATTGAGATCTTGGCACTGTCAAAGAAGGAACGTCTTCAATTGATGTCAACCGCAGTGGCGGGCTACCTAGCCTACAAAGACTCACATTCGAACCTGCCTTGGAACGACCAATGCAGAAAGCTAGCACTGGAACTCGACAATCCATATCTCAGGGCGATCTTTGCATTTATCGCAGATAACGACTGGTGGGATGTATTGGATGAACATGCATTGCCCTTGAAAGAGAAAATTGGTATTGCCCTTCGATTTTTGTCTGACAAGGATTTGAATTTATACTTGAAAAGAGTTGCCGATACAGTTGTGCTTAAAGGTGAGTTAGAGGGTTTAATCCTTACAGGCCTCACTCCCAGGGGTATTGATCTTCTACAATCTTTTGTGGACAGAACATCAGATGTTCAGACTGCCTCCCTTATAGCCCAATTTGCACTGCCACGTTACTTCAGAGATACACGAGTTGATCATTGGATTGACAGTTACAGAAGCCTTTTGAACTCGTGGGGCATGTTCAAAGTGCGAGCGCTATTTGATGTGGCAAGAACCAAGCTGTCAAAGACACACAGCGGTGCCTCCACTATTCGTCCTCCTCCACGTCAAGTCTACTTGCAGTGCCCTCGATGCAACAAGAACTTGGGGTCAGCTGGATCAAAACCAATGAAGGGCAACACTCAGTCCATCATGAAACAGTTTAATCGTCTCAGTTTGAAGAACGCATACGCTGACTCCAAGCTGTGTCCTCATTGTGGGGCGTTGCTCCCTCGATGCTCCATTTGCTTGTTGAATTTGGCTACCCAAATTCCAAAGCTGACTGAGGTTAACGTAGCCGATCCTGTCAAGCAACAATTCTATGACGACTTCAACAACAAGTTGAGCTTTTGCTTGACTTGTCATCATGGGTACCATGCGCATCATGCCGAGGAGTGGTTCCTGAAACACTACGTTTGTCCTGTCCCCGACTGCAGCTGTTTATGTAACAGCAAGTGAGATATAGAGCGATGATGGTCCAGTATGCCATATGTTCAGTGATGACTACATTCCTGACATTGTGCTTTTAGAGACGTACCCAAGGGTGGAGTGCATTAATCATAGCCATGATTCGAGAATAATCGTACAGAAAAGGAAGGTTTCACACATTGGTGTTCTAGAAAATAAAAAAAAAGATACAGCTAGGACCACCTCAAATTAGGCAGCTTGGAAATGGGCACTATACTGCGATTCCCCCGTTCATCACTGGAATTTGCAGCCCATGCTCAACTAGGGAAGCTATTTTTATATACGGGCACTAAATAGTATAGGCCATGTAGCCGACTAAAATATTAAACCTTGGCCAAGCATTCCCCTTCATCACGCTTCGAATTGAAATCTCATCATTCACTAAAAGCCTATTTTGCCTTATTGTTGCGCGGCAAGATCTCCAAGGCGAATTTTGTGTTTTAGGTGTACAAGATGCCTCACGAGTGTGGGCGCACTATATTCTTCCACACCCTGTTTGCAGGAAATTTTGTCTCTTTCGGAAACTAGTCAACACGTTGAGTTGAAAAGGTACACCTCTTGATCTTTCTTGATTTGGCCCGATCCACCGACGAAAATTACCCCAGGGGCAAAACGACAATTAACTTTTTATTCCTCGAGGACATAAGCTCCAGTATTTTAATTTTTTCTTGTTTCACTTTCTTCGTCGTCGGCATACTCACAGTTTAGTCTACCCCAAGTATGTCTGAACTGAAGGAGAAAATCATCTCCGACATCAGGGGAAAGATAGAAAGAGAGCAGAAACTTATTCAGGGGTTTCAGGCGGTCAAGCGCAACACAGGAAATTCAGAGGTTATCCAGAGATGTAACAACCAGATCAGAGAGACTCAATCCAACATCAACTACCTCCAAGAAACCATGGAGAAGCTCCTGCTTCAACAAGAGCAGAGCCTTGTTCCAAATACCAGCAATTCTGAAGATCAAACACGAAGACAGCGCGTCACGAGCTCCGTTCGTCCACTTTACTCAAGATTCGATTTGATCAAGTACGACTGCCCCTCTCTAGGCCACAAGATCCAATACATGCTTCAGCAGCTACAGTTCAAGTTACAGGTTGAAAACCAGTACCGTGAGGCTAACGAAAAGATCTCAAATTTGTATTTGAAGGATGGTGACAAACTGTCATCCAGTGCGGCTGAGGGTGGTAAGTTGGAATCAGACCAGCGTATTCAGCTTTTGAACAAGGCTTTGAAGAAGTATCAGGGCATGCATGTCAATGTTGAGCAGGTGAACAGAGATATGGAGATCATGAATTTGCCGAAGTATGCTAGAAAGCCATTCTCTGGCCGTTTGACCATGGGCGTCACTTGCATCCGAGACGTGGATCATATCGCCTCACCAAGGTTTAAAAAGAAGCCTGAGTCGTTTGTCAGCATCAAGATTGATGATGTTGAAAGGGCACGCTCCGCTTCCTCCCGTTCAGGAAAGTTCAACGAGGACTTGATTGTGGACGTGGACAGAGCGAACGAAATGGAAATCGCCGTTTACGACAAGAATGGCGCATATAATGTGCCTGTTGCGCTCGCATGGATTCTTCTTTCGGACATTTCTGAGGAAATTCGTCGTAAGAAGGTTGCTGCTGAGTCTGGCAGTGACGGCTGGATTCCTGCCTCGAGCCTTCCTCCAAACACCAATGGCTCGAGGCAGAACTTGCTTGGATCTGACCTGTTTGGTTCGGGTTCAATGGGCAATAACAGCCTGGCATCGAACTTTGACGGTGAAACAATGGTCGAGGGTGGAAAGCCAGCTCAGGAGAGTAGAAATATACTGATCTCTGCTTGGGTTAACCTCGAGCCCGTCGGTCAAATTCTCGTCAGCCTATCATTTGAAAAGTCGAAAGGCTCAGCAAGGCCGACTTTCATGGGTGCATTGGGTCGTCACGGAGCCATTCGCCAGAAGAAGGAGGAAGTGTTCGAGCAGCACGGTCACCAGTTCGTTCAAAAGCAGTTCTACAACATCATGTGCTGTGCGTTGTGTGGCCAGTTTCTACGTTATACTGGCTATCAATGTCAGGACTGTCGTTTCTTGTGTCACAAGAAATGTTACCAAAAGGTTGTCACAAGTTGTATTTCGAAGAGCGGTGACAGCGTCGATGACGAGGAAAAGTTGAATCATCGTATTCCTCACCGATTCGAGCCCGTGTCGAATCGTGGTACGAAATGGTGCTGCCACTGTGGTCACATTTTGCCATGGGGTAAAAAGAACGTGCGGAAGTGTTCAGAGTGTGGAATTATGTGTCACACTCACTGCACCAGTTTAGTACCAGATCTTTGCGGTATGTCGATGGAAATGGCCAATGAAATTCTTGCGGCGATCAAGTCGACCAAGCCAACAAAAAGTCCTGCTAAGACTGCTTCTACTGCAGCGCAACTGAGATTAACAGGTGCCCTTCCTCAGCTCCCACCAAAGGGGTCCGCTTCCTCGCCTCAAAGGTTTACTACTCAAGACCCAAGAAGCCTTTCTCATGCGGAATACCAAGAAAAGCGCCATAATGCTCCTCTTCCTGAGCCACCAACGCAACCTCAATTCCAGCCCCATGCGACAGAGAAGGTGAATATGTCTCAGGAACGCGAGGACATTGATCCACCTTTCAATTCGAAATTGCCAACAGACATCAACTCCCGCTATCAAGCACCAGTGGAACCCCCTAATCATAGGCATGCCCCACCTCGTCGTCCACCACCGTTGGAGTCCAATAACTCTTCCTCGCTGGACGGCCTGTCCCAGTACCCTCCATCGCAAGGAACTTATCCCATGGAAGCGGTTGACGAGAACATTGCGGACCACGATAGGCAAAATCCTTTTGAATATGCAGAGGAACTTCCTCAGCAAAGTCAGGCTGCTGCTTTGTTTGACAACTTTGACTACAACAATATGAAATCAGACTTCCAGGGTGAGGCTGATAAGTACTCAGAGCACCCTCAGGAGTCAGATGCCATGGTCGTGGACCATCCTATCGAAGCCCGTACTGTGCCTAGTCCTAAAGCCCACAAACTGAGGCGCAAAAGAAGAAAGGTCGGCCTCGATGACTTCCAATTCCTCGCTGTATTGGGTAAGGGTAACTTCGGTAAGGTTATGCTCGCTGAGTCTAGGCACACGCTGAAGTTGTGTGCAATCAAAGTGTTGAAGAAGGATTTTATCGTTGAGAATGAAGAAGCGGAAAGTGTGAAATCGGAGAAACAGGTTTTCTTGACAGCTAATAGGGAGAAGCACCCATTCCTACTCAACTTGCACTGCTGTTTTCAAACTGAGAATAGAATCTATTTTGTCATGGAATACGTGTCAGGTGGAGATTTGATGTGGCACATTCAAAAATCGAGATTTTCAGCTAAGAGGGCCAAGTTCTATGCATGTGAAGTCTTGTTGGCGCTCAAGTACTTCCATGACAACGGCATAGTCTACCGTGACTTGAAGTTGGACAACATCTTGTTAACGATCCAAGGTCATATCAAAATCGGTGACTATGGTTTGTGTAAAGAGAATATGTGGCACAAAAATACAACTGGGACATTCTGTGGAACGCCAGAATTTATGGCTCCTGAAATTATTGCTGGCAAGCAATACGATCGTTCAGTCGATTGGTGGGCTTTTGGTGTGTTGATGTTTCAGATGTTGCTCTGTCAAAGTCCGTTCAAAGGTGACGATGAGGATGATATTTTCAATGCCATCGAGCATGATGACGTGAGGTACCCAATTAGTATGCCACGTCAAACTGTGCTTGTATTGCAGGCTTTGTTAACTAAGGATCCAATGCAGAGACTTGGAAGTTCCGAGAGGGATGCTTTGGAGATCATGGAACACCCATACTTCCAGGACGTCAACTTCGATGATGTGCTCAACTTGAGAATCCAACCTCCTTACTTGCCAGAAATCTCGAGCGAGCATGATTACTCTAATTTCGACCAGGAATTCACTTCTGAAACACCAAGATTGACTCCGGTTGACACCGTGTTGACCTCAGAGATGCAAGAACAATTCCGCGGCTTTTCACATATCGCCGATGATGCTCCTGTCTGATAAAAAGTTTGATATGATGGTATATGCTATTGATGTCTATCTATATAAGATGCAAAGGGAATACCGCAAGCCTATGTGCCACAGTATTGTCCCTTGGTTGACTGAGATGATGCTAAGTGTGTTGGAGTAATGCTAATGTGTTCATGAAAATCGTAATCATAGTAGATGGCCTGAAGGTATCAGGCAATGACGCAACAAGCGGACTTTTCCTTCTTCTGTGCGTTTTCTTTCTTGTATGACTTCAACCTTGTGATTTGCGAGCCAGTTGAGATTGATGAAGTGGATTGAGATGATTTGTTCTTGCTGTTCTTGGCCTGTTCGCCGGGGCTGGGAATCGGAGTCGTTTCCGAACAAGCCTCGGGATGTTGTGGGAAGTCGCTGGAAAAGGATTCTATAGCAGGCAAGGTATTGGGGTCCAGCAGCTTGCCGTCATCGTTGCCAGAGATATCTGGGATTTTCATAGGGCGACGAAATTTGTAGTTGTTTTCCAGCATTACCTCACGCATCGAGCTGGTTGGAGAGTTAGCGAGGGCTTCCAGAAGGGTATGCTCCTCAAAGCGACCTCTGTTGCTCTTCATCTCAAGTGCAGCCTCCACTAAAGGAGCAAAGCACTCGCCAACATTACTGTCAGCAAGGGCTGAGACAACGTAGAATCCGATGGCGTCCAGCTGATCAGCGAGCGCCTCTCCCTCTTCCCAGGAAACTTGGTAATCATCGAATCTGTCCAGCTTAGATGCAACAATGAGAAATGGCGGAAGCTCGCCATCACAAAGGGTGCGAGCTGTGTCTATCAAATATTCAAGAGCCTCAAACGACTTTTTATCATCCATGGCATACACGAAAAGGATTGACGAAGCGTTCTTGATTTGTTGCTTGCGGGATGCTCCGTATGTGTCAGCCAAAGGCGACGAGTCTAGGATGGATATCTCATTGAGAGAAGAATTTCTCGAAGATGCCGAGCCAATGGTTTCGGCGTTTTCATTGTCCAAAGCCTTGATGTATAGCTGTTCTGCCTGATCGTGTGGTCCTTCGGAGAAAGTGCCGTAAACATATCGGTGCACTAATGAAGTTTTGCCCACACCAGACTCTCCCATGACAAGAATATCATATTGAGTGTTGAGGGAGCTCAACCCGTCGAGAACTCGGTTCATAAGAAGTACGTGTGGTTTGTAGAATAGACGTAAACGAAAATTTAAGATGAGGATTAACGCCGTATGTACCTCTATGCAAGTGTGACAGGCAGGTTGTGAATCGAATCAAGAAGAATGTGCGAAATAACGGTCTTGAATGGAGCCAGGGTTGTGATAAAATATGCCAGATCTAACCTTACACATATACTATCGTGTTATATATGAATGAGCCCTGGCAGTAGCAACAATATATATCTCAGATGCTTAGCGGGCTAAAGTGGGAGGATGTTAAGAAAAAACGGTTGCGCAACTGCGCAAGGGGGGTGAAAAAGTCGTTAGCTTGCTGCGACAATAACGCTTTTCTGCTGCACAGAGTAAATCATCTGAAAAAAAGCTTCCCATACATGATGGAAGCCGGTGTTTCAAAACTGAATTCCGCTTTGAGACAATCTAATTGATAATCAGTTTTGCATATGTCTCACCTTTGACGGATTTCAGAGTAACTTTCGCTGGAGTTCCAACGCACCTGCTTCTCGCTTCCGGCGAAGCGCAGTCGCGACGTTTTTCCTACCTTCGCTTAAACCTTCTATGTGTGGAACAATGGCCATTGTGGCGAGAGAACATAGAGACGAAAGTGATGGTTTAATCGCCAAATATGACAGCAAAGTTTGTGAAATATTTAGTTGTCATGAGGGTAGAAATTTTGCGATCAATTCTTTCTCCTATCAAAATTTGTTAGCTCATCGCATCATGAAACCATGTCTCACACTAGCCACATGCAATGCGAATTATCGCACCGAAGCGATGCAAGGAAGCGCCAATAATTGACTCTGGTGAATTGTTCAACGGCTTTAAGCAAAATTACGCAATACACCTTACAGACGGCTCTTGGCCGTGCTACCCTGCTATTGTAGGCGTTTAGGGCTTCGTACCGGGTGACGCAATGTCCATGATGTCGCTATATTAATAAATGTTATTTAAGCTTTGTTTTCGGGGTTCCATGACTGAAAAATGTGGCGATTGGCCCAGCACTGCATTTGACGAAAATTCTCTCATGAGCCTTATTCGTCGTCGGATTCCAAGTACTGAGCATAGTCACTTGCATCCGCAAACATTGGCAAGCTCAGTAGCTTGGCCTTCTTCAGCTTCTTAGAATCATCCTCTGCTCCTCTCTTCTGGCTTTGTTTAATGCTGGCAGCCTCGTCACTGTCATATTCGTCCAGCTCATTGACGCCAAACATGTCTCCTTCATCTTCGTTCTCTTCGGCTTCCGAATCATCCTCTGGCGCATCATCGACCTCGCCCTTTGCAGCATCCATGCCGAAATCGGCCTCATCAAAGTCTGGCATTTCACTTTCCGAAAAATCATCTCCAAAAGCATCTGCCAAATCTGCGTTGTCTGCATCATCCAAGTCTTCATCATCACTCATACCGCTGAAGTCCTCAGCATCCAAATCTGAAAGATCTTCATCTGAGAGGTCATCTCCCTCCACATCGGGCTGGGACTTCACCAAGGCCTGCCAGACCTCATCATCATCCATGCCTTCTTTACCCTCTTCCTCTTCGTCCTCGTCCTCTGCTTTCAATTTCTTGTTTCTGATCTTGCTAGAGTTTGCGACGAAATACTGGTAGAAGAACTTCTCATCTGGTCTGACCTCTTCAGCTTTTTTCGCTAGCCAGTTCGTCGTATTGACTGGGATTTCATCTTGGTTTGTATTAGTGGCCTTGACCAAAAGAGAGCCTGTATGAGCTCCACCGAGAGGCTGCATAATCGAGGAACCCTTGGTGCCAGCCTTTCCTTTGGCATTCTTGTACACAAATCTGTCTAAGAAATGGGCCAAAGTGTATAAACCCAAATCAGGTTTGGGCTGGGGCTTGCTATTGAGGAATGAGTCAGCATAAATAGCAACAGTAGGGTGGTAGTGCAGTATGAAGTGGTTCATCTCCCAAAGACAAGAGCTTTCAGCATTGGCATATGATGGATTTCTCTTCTTAGGGTCGTACTCCTTCTTCACCTCGCTTTCAGACTTGATCTTCTCCTCAGAAGACTCATTAGTTGGGAATTCGGGTCTGTCGCTGACAGCTTCCATGAGCTCGACGATTTGAGGGTACGTCTTACTTAATTCCATGAGGAGATACATCATACCAGTGATGACTGCAACGTTAAGCCAATGGCAAGAGATCTGCAAGATTCTCTTCACGAAGGCAAGTATACGAGGCATGTTATGTATGTCGTTTTTCAAGGATTTAAACAACAAGTTCAAGTAAACACCTTGCTTGGAAGAATTCACCAATCTTGGGTCTAACAAAGACTCGTAAAGGGTTCTGTAATACCTATCCGAATCCAAATCTTGGTTTGTGATGATGTTGTACACCAAAACCAATGCTTGAACTGAGGTATTGAAATTGGTGGAGTGGGTGATTTTGAAAAGAGTCTCCATGTGTTTCGTGTATATTTCTGAAGGAAGCTCCGAAAATGGCATTGCACGATTGAGGCCCGTCAAGATAGCGGAGAACATCTTTGATGACTTTTCCTCGATGACCTCCTCTTCTGTCTTTTCTTGGACTTTGACCGACTTTCCGCCCTTTTTACCCTTTTTGAAAGATTTCCTGTTGTTTTTACGACCGAACTCCAGTTTACCCAAGGACTTGTCCTCCTTCTCATCCTTCAAGGCAGGGGCCGTCTCCACTAAGAGCTTCTCAAAGAGGGAGAAGTATGTCTTCACCAAAGAATCTGCGAGCTCAACCTCTTTCTTGGAAAGAATAGTCTGATTGAGGGTTAATATTAAGTAATATTGAGAATGGTAGTCATTCTGTTTCTGCAAGCCCATATCAGTAACTGCATCTACTATAATCTTCTTCATTGCGGGGTGAGCTTGTTCGAGCTGGAGAATTTGATATGAAGTTTTAGCAGCCACTTTGTTGTCAACATCTCCAAGTTTGTTGATTCCAAGTCGAAGAAGATTGACCTCTTGCTCTGGCTTTGCTTTCAACAAGTCAAATATGTGTGAAACCACTGTCATTCTAACATGCAAAATAGGGTCATGACTCAAGTACTCGAGAACTTGGATAAACTTGAAGTAACTCTTTTTGAGGAAATCTTCGTAGTATGCTATGGCAAGCTTCTCGTCACTTGATGCTTGAGTGATCGGAGCTTTATTGAATGCGAGAAGTTTTCTGTCAGGAAGAAGACTGTTAATGAATAAATCCTTCATGGCGTTGACAGCCTGCAATGCAGCATTTCTTGATTTCTTCTCGCAATAGTTAAGAAGCGTTTCGAACGGCTTCAAGTTATGCAAAGGAGCCTCCTGAACCAATAAGGTCAATGCGGAAATTTTATCGTTCAATGTACCATCAGACAAGATTTGAGACAAGAACTTCTTTTGAGAAGTGTCTGACGAAAACTCTTGCAAATAGGTTTTATTCTCCGCCTCAAGGAAGTTCTTGGCCCTCTCTGTGAGTCTTTCGAGGGCAAATCTGTCGAGCTTAACACTCTCTTCCTCCTCAACCTTAATATTGTACCAATCGACTCTATTCTCGATCTTGAGCTTAGCACTCTTGACCGAGCGCACGTCGTCTATTTTGTAAGTTTTAGGCTTGGTAAGTTCAGCAACCTCGACCTCTCCATTGGACTGCTTAGTCTCTTCTTTAGGTGAAAGGGCTTCTTTCTCCGATTCAGGCGTCGACTCGGACTGTTCTTCTTCTACCAAGTCTGGAATCTCCTCATCGTCCTCAGATAACTCACTGTCATCAACAACAGGCACTTCACCCGAGAGACCAAGATCTTTCATAAAGCTCTTGAGGTCCGAGTTAAGCTTTTGGTCGGTTTCGGCATCTGCGAATTCCTCATCGCTGTTTTCATCGTTCAAGCCTTGTATGAGAGCAAGATCTTCTTTTGTTGCACCCAAAGCTAGGGCCTCTCGTTCAAGCATCTCAGTTTCGTCATCAGATCTCTGTGATTTAGAGTTTTGGCTTGTCTTCTCCTCCTTCTTTGTGTCCAGCTTGGTATTTTTCTTGGTCTTGTCCAGCTTCTTCTTGTCATTCTTCTCAATCTTTGAAACGCTGGAGGAGGGCTTCAGTGAGGGTTTGTCATTGCTTTTATTCGAGTTTGTTTTCGACTTTTTTGAAGCTTTGGCAGACCCGGAAGAAAGCTTCAGGGAAATTTTGTCCTTCAAAGAGGACAAATTGAGCTTGGGACCTTCCATTGGGGTTTGTAGAATCTCAATCCATCGATCTAAAAAAGTATAGGGTGCGATGAGCTCTGGGGTCACGTGCACGATTGGTCTGTGGAGCAGCCAAGGTATCGATCTACAGTATTTAAAGAACATGTGATGATGAACTAGCTTTTTCACAGCTTCAAATCAAGCTAGAATGGTAGCTGAAGAATGGTTTGCAAAATTATGAACTCTTTTGGGGGACATTGACCGCGTGGGTATAACTCTTGCATCCAAATACATCGATAGTTTTGCCGATAGAGTAACTCTCACTTTTCCAGCTCTCCAGAATACACTTAGATATGTGGTTCTGTGATACTCTAGCCTCTGCGTATGGTATGATCCTTTCAAGTCGTCATCCTGATTGGGAACTCCCTTTTCGCAGCCAAGTTGGAGCTGAGCACATTGAACCTGCTTGGTTCAGCTTTCGGACATCTGTCTCGGGATATCTTATCGTTAAAGCTTGACAAGTGTGGCCATGAAAGTTGGGGTATGTGTGATTGAAGTGGTTAGGCTAGAATTTTTTGTTTCTTGTACCTCTTTGAACCCACTAACCGCGCCTCCTTCTTTTCAACTCTACTAGCACAACATCTTTGGGCTTTGTCAACACTATAAAGTTGAGTTTGAGGTTCAAAGTTTACAAACCTAGAAAAGAGCGTGTCTTTGGCGTGGAAATTTCCAGATATTCCTATCTTCGCGCTTAATTACGGGCTATCATCTATCGTATACAAAAAAGAAGAGTAATACAATTTACGAAAAGAATGACGTAGAAAAAAAGCCGAATACTGGCTGAAAATGAAAGCCAATATAGAAAGCCACTGGCGAAATCACGTTGTCGTGGGTATACACATGTCTGCCCACTCCGAGGATCTAAGACACCGGAAAAATAGGTGCAGAAAACTTGCATTGATCCCCCACCTCGGAAAATTGACTTTCGAGCATCGAAAAGGAAAATGTCGAGGCTACTACTATCTTCTTGAACAGAATGAATATGTCCAAAGAATCTCGTTTTAGTATAAGCCTATTTTGATCCGAGGTTCATTTTCTTGAGCAAGTATATTTTCTGGGAAGCAACTAGTCACCCTATCTCTCACGCTATCGCCCTAATAGCGCCGCAGATGTTGCATGTCGAGGTTCGAGGTCTTGCAATCGCAAGCCTACTTCAAAATACCTTGTTTTTCCCCAGATTAAACTATCCATTCACTATACCACGGCTCAGAACTCCCAAAAAAAAACTTAAGTCCCAATGGTCTCTCAGGCGAACCCCAACCAGACCTCGCAAAGTTGCCATCAGGCCTGCCCATATGTGCTTTCCAAGCAGCTACTAGGAAGAGGATCTTCTTCGAGCGTTTACGAGTGCAAAAACACCAAGACTGGAGCTCACTATGCTGCCAAACAATACACAAAGAGGCTAATACATGGCATGGAGTCGCTGCTCCAATCTGAGTTTCAAATCCTCAAACGGATTTCATCGGGCCACAAGAATGTTCTTTCGCTCATTGACTATTTTGAAACAGAAAACAGCTTTTACTTAGTGACCAACCTAGGAAGAGGTGGTGACCTCTTTGACAGAATCACTACATCCTCGGAAGGACGACTTACAGTGGATGACACCAAGAGCGTCTTGAAATCACTCTTGTCGGCTTTGGCGTACTTGCATTCAAACAATATTTGCCATAGAGATGTGAAAGCAGAAAATGTCATCTTCATGTCACGTTCATCAAGTCCTCTGCTGGTACTACTTGCGGATTTTGGACTTGCCTTTGTCGTTGAAAATGGCGAAAATGAAGCGCCCGAGTTTGGCGGCACAATGAGCTACATGGCTCCCGAATGCTTTTCGCGAGGTCCTTATAGCTTCCCTGTGGATATGTGGGCTATCGGTGTTCTCACATATTTCATGTTATGTGGGTATATGCCTTTTGATTGCGACACCAATAAGGAAACAAAGTTACTTATTAGCAAGGCGGATTACGTCTTTGAGCCAGAAGAGTACTGGAACAATGTACCTGATCTTGCCAAAAGCTTCATTGCTGGGTGCCTCAAATTAGACCCACATGAGAGGCTCACGGCCTCTGAGGCTCTTCATCATCCGTTTGTATCTGGTTCTTTGCTCCACACGTCTCTCGATTCGGACCAGGCAAAACAAATCCAGGATGCCGTATGGAATTTTCACAACCTGCAAAAGAGCCAATCGTCGCTTGAACCTACCTCTTTCCAAACTCACGAGAGCGGGCTCTCTTCCCCACAATCGCATCTTTCGTTACGATATTCTTCGGCATCTTCTCTCGCATTAGACGACATGGATCGCCTTTGGGGCGACAGGTGCAAATCTCCTAATACGATTAGCAGATTTGGCACACCGGTCGTATCCAATCAAGTTTCGCCCGTGCATTCTCAGATCAGGTTTGTAACTCGTCCGAAGCTTGAACTCCTTCACTCAGCATCGGCCTCTCTGAAAAAGGCATCCTTTATTCTTTAGATATGACTATGTGATTAGTGAGTTGCGAGATCGCATCAGGCAGCGGAGCCTATTGTTGAGGAAAGTTCAGTGTCGAAGATGTAGGAAAAAGTCAATAATACTGCAATCCAATGCTTCATATTTGAAAACCAACAAGTTGTAAGAAGGCAGTTTTTCCGAATCTGGATCTTTTTGATCTGATTTGACTTCATGCCTTTTCATTATCCAAAAATGGAATCTCCAGAATACAAGAGTTGCGTATGCTATAGAAATTAGCTCGAAAATAATGAAAATCTGAGGCAGGCCTCTACATGTGGCAAGTAAAGGCAATCTTCGTAGTCAAAACTATTTATTGTGAAAAACTCCCTGATGATGTGGAATACCAACGATGACGGTGTCTAAGAAAACAACTTTTGAGCGTATCCAATTCATTTATAGCCGTAACGATGAGGAGTTTTTGACCTTGCGTAAGCAGTCATTTGCGAGTGCTTCAGCTGAGGTAATTTGGTCGGCGATCGCTTCCAATAAGCCTCAGAGTGGATCAGATCTCACTGTCACAGATCTCGGTGAGTGGCTCTCATTTGAATTGGAGGTAGGACAAACCGTCGTCGGTGTTATCACAGAAGCATTCCACCCTTCTGATTTCGACACCTGGTTCATTCAAACTATCTTGAAAAATGGTTTCGTTGTGCAGAAGGCGGCCTCGAAGGAAATGAATGGAGCAAGGCAGGCTAAGTCCATAACTGATCTTTTTGAACGTACACTTAGAAATGTTGCTAGAGTGGACAGATGGAATGAGGGAAAATACGCTTTTTTGAAAAATGTCGAGTTTTTCACTCATAGAGGAATACCAGTACAAGCAGTCCTTCCAGCCTTCCCATGCAAGTCATCTAATCACAACAAGGTGGCCTCATGTCTTCCTGACAAGGGCGAGGAGCTCGCCATTCAGAGGATCATTGACTTCATTTCCGCAGTTAAGGAAATATATCCCCCCGGTATGGAGTTCTATCTCGTCAGCGACGGGCATGTTTTTAGCGATTGTATTCATGTGGATGATGAAATGGTCGATCAGTACTTTACTGAACTTGAGGGAATTTACGAGCGTGTAAAGCCAGAAGGGTTTACGGGCTTGATTTTCAAAGGACTCAATGACTGCTTCAAGTCTGAGCTGAGGGAAAGAGTAGCCGAGGAATTAGATTCGGTGATTGTTGAGCACCACTTGCCTACTCAGTTGGACAAAGATACTGAGTTCAACAGAAAAGTCTTGATGCTTGGTTGTGATGACAATGTTGATCGTTTGCGTAAGCAAATTCAGACTCCCAATCATCCCAGACTTTATTTGTATCGTGGCTTCAACAAGTTCATGTGTGAGGATCTTGCGCAAACCACTTTCGCCAAGAGCATCTCGAAGAAAAAGTACAAAAAGATGATTCTGGCAGTGGCTTTTGAGATGATCCGGAGAAATGACGCATACTCGAATTTGGTGGAGTTAATTTTCCCCTTCCACCTCAGATTCTCCATCCATGCTCACCATAATGCGGGTCCCAAATACGGTGTTCGCTTGCTCGATCCCGAGATCTGTACAACTGCGGGCCATGACCAAAACGAAGAGGATAGGTTGCTCCACATCCCAACTCCATGGCACAACAGTATCTTCAAGATTGTCGGTTCGGAGAAGTACGTGGTGGCTCCATCGAGATTTGCGGAGGAGCTCGAAAAAACAACAACGTATAAAGGAGGTTGGGATGCTGAGCGAAAATTTTATCTTTATCGTCGTGTCTGAAAGGCCTTGTCGCTACACTTTCGTTATTCTATTTATGATTTGTATAGATATGAAGTCTTGAATTTGCAGCCACTGCACATCCATACACCGTGCGCCTAAATGCACCTCACTCTTTGAAAATCCATACATGCGTCTCGCATTGGCAATCTTAGCGATTGCTCAAGTCCTAATTGCAACACTTCTTTTCAATAGCCAAATCAGTCATCAATGTCTTGGGAACAAACCACCTTCTCGCTTTCTGCCCGCTCTAAGGGCTGCTATCTTGTGACCGACGAGGTCCTCCGGAACATTCCTCAAATCAAGAATTATAAAGTTGGACTTTTACATCTTTTCCTCCAGCATACTTCGGCTGGGTTGACACTCAATGAAAATTGTGATCCGGATGTGAGAGAGGACATGACATCCTCGCTTGACCGTATGGTTCCCGAGGGCAACTTTTACATTCATGCTGATGAAGGACCTGACGATATGCCCGGCCATGTCAAGAGCAGCACCATCGGTGTCAGTCTTTCCATCCCAATTCTGAATGGTAGATTGGCCACTGGAACATGGCAGGGTATCTGGCTTTGCGAGTTTAGAACATACAGACACAGCAGAAGAATCGTCGCAACGATCCAGGGTGAGAAGAAGTAAGGCTTCCACCGAGTCAAATCCACCGTCCATAGTCAATTATTTATATCACGGAGAACTTATGAGTCCCTTTCGTAGACTTGTATACTGTACTCTCTCAACGTGTCCTGCTTCTCATTCTCAAGTTTCACAAGCGCATCCTCGAGTTCAATCAGACGTTTCCATAGTCCATCTGAAATGAGATTCCACCATCCATTATGCCTGAGACACTTTCTTCTATCCTGAAGACATGTGTGATTAGCTGACTCGCTATCTTGAGGCGCATTGTATAGTTTAGTCAAGTCTTGCACGCCTTCTTCTATGGTTTTAGCGGAATCCTCCACCGCTGACTGGTAAAATTCGAGCAGCTGCTTCTCGTATAAAGAGGCATCAAAGCCGCATAAATCAAATTTGGCTGCTTTCTTCAGCTTTTTTTTCTTCTTAGGTGCCTCGTCCTCTTCTTCCTCACCGGCCTTCTCTGAGGCATCCTTCAATGCTTCATTCACTTTCTTCAAAAGCTCTTTTCGCAAGGTGAGGTATTTTTGCTGAAAGGAGCAATGTTCGAGCTCCTTCTTGATGTCTTTCGTTTTATCCTCGATGCAGCGTAGCTGCTGCTTGATCTCTTCAGGGAAACTATCCAAGTTCTTGTTAGCTACCTCAGGAAGCTCAGGAAATTTAGCGCCTAGCTCAGCGAGTTCGTCTCTAGTCTTGCAATATGTGATAGCAAACTTTATGCCAGATTTGCTCAAAGATTCCAGCTCCTCGAGGTATTTAGACATGTACTTGAGGCCACACTCGTCAGAACAATATTTAGATTTCTGCTCCAGTCTGATCGGGTTCATGCAGCTAGGAAGTCGACAGATTCTCATGTAACGAGTATACCCTTTGCCTTGCCACTGGCAAAACTTGCAGAAAAACTTATCAATCAACAGTTGGTTCTCCTGATTCATCTTCATACACGTGAAGTGAAACCACTCCTCACAACCATCGCACCCGATCATAAGTTCACCGCCATGATCTGGTCTTCGACATACGCAGAAGAGCTCCTCCGAATTGAGATTAAATTTAGGGGCGTTCTGGAATTTTTTGTATTGTTTTGCGATGTCTTCAGTGACATCCGCGTCCTCATCCTTTTCGACCTTGGTACGTTTGACATCAACCAACGCTGGAGATTTGGACTTGCGCTTTTTATCTAGATCCACGTCATGACTGGCAGTAATTTCTGCCACTTCTGGTTTAATGGCAACCTCAGCCATTCTTTATTTGTGGTGATGATATTCAGTGGTGCAGATGAGTGATGAATGGTGCTACGCGCTATCAGTATGGCACAGAATATATAGTACATTAATCTTCTAAAATACACTTTGAGTGTTATCTGGGTTATCCTTTGACATCAACAAATTATTTTTCTTCGTCAACCTCCATCTTGTCGTCATCCTTCTTTTCATCGCCATTTGCTTCCGTTGACTCTGGGGCTTCCTGTTCTTCTTGGTTCTCCTGCTGATCAGCATCCTCCTCAGCATCCTCCAGCTCTGCCTCTTCTTCCTCGATTAACGTTTTTGGCTTGAAAACCTCTAGAAGAGTGTCATCTGCAACTGAGGCAAAAAGATTTGGGATGGTAGGATGCACCGCCAATTCATTAATTCTGTTGGTATGCCCACCGTGGACGAACTTGAGGCATGGATCTTCTGTGGCTTTGGCTTTCTTTCTGCTGTCAGACTCAGTAGATGGGTAAGTAAATTCCTCGCTTAAACTCAAGAGATCCCAGAACAACACCCTTTTATCAAGACCCCAGGAGTACAACTGTGTTGCGTTGGCTCCGGAATCCCACTTGATGCCAACCACAGAGTCATTGTGGCCAACGAGCTGTCTCACTGGTTCTGTAGTATTTCTCAAATCATAGATGTTCACCACATTGTCCTTGCCGCCAGTAGCCAAGAGATGTGCAATTTGTGGATGGGCTGCAATAGCGTTTTGAATCTGGCTGTTCTCAATCGCAATTGCGGGCGAGCTTGCTGGATCACGGATATCGTGTATGTGCGTTTGAAAGTCGTCGGAAACAGACCCGAACAAGTTCTTTGAAGGCCTACTGTAGCTGATATCGTTTATCACGGCTGAGTGGGAGTTGAACTGTTGCAAAGGCTTGCCTGGACTGGAAACATCCCACAAAGCTATCTTGGAGTCATTAGCACCGGATAGAAACTGGGTGTTGGAGAGCCACTCTATCGAGTAACCCTCACTTGTGTGGAACTTGTAGTCGACAGGGCTGTCACTGTCCACTTTGTACAAATGAACAACACCAGTGTTGTCACAAGTAGCGAACGTCTTTCCATCAGGCGATACCTTAATTTTGTTCACCTCTCCTGGGTGGTTCCAGGATTTGACGACTTTGAAGGAATTATCCTCAATCGAAGGAATTTGAATTGACTCCAGGTTGCAGTCCGGAGCCAAGGTACTGGGCAAATCTATTGCTGTCAAGCGCACATAATCCTGGCCATTAGTAAAGGAGTTGGAGCCCACTACAAGTTGCACGGTGATTGAGTTCTTGTCTTGGCTCCAAGTGTAATCTGGCAAGAAGTCAACTGATAGCAGGGCGTATTCCAAAGCCTGTGTGTGGATTGTGTCATAGAGAAGTGGGACAGTCTTCTTCCAGATTTTGAACTCCTCATTCACAACTTGCTCCCGTAGTTGGTGTTCAGCAACGATTTGCCTCTCAGCGGCAACAACTGGATCCATGTTGAAGTGTAGATTGGCTTGTGTTTGAAACTTTTATTGAAGCGAGAAACCTCATCTAAACATCCGTACACCTCTACTAAATAGCCTTGGAACTACATCTGTTGCATTTGAATTTAGCCCATCGTTTTAGAATTAAGATAGGCTAACATCAATTTTAGGTCTATTATCATGCGGTGGTATTGTGCTAGAGGGCTGTTTGAGGAAAAAGCTCATACTGAACCTATTCGACACCGTGAGGAGGTATCTTACCAACTAGCATGATCAACTGGCTCAATTGAGCTTGAATAGAAATTTGAATGAGATCTCGAGCATGTCATATTCAAATCCAAGAGAGCTAACTTAGAAGCTTAGCGAGATCTTCTTGCTTTAAATTACACCTCCTCCGAGGTCGTCGGGATCGTCTTCAGGTTGGTCAAATGCCTTGCTGAAGATAACGACAGTTCCGAAGATCAATCCGCCTCCGATTATAGTCAACACCGAAGCAGTTTTGGTCAAAATCAATGAGTGGTGCAAAAGAATTGGCAAGGAAAACCCAGTGAGCACCAAGAATCCCGTTAGAAACTTACCCGCCTCTTGAATTGCCAGCGTTTGCAGGGAAGTCTGGGGGTCAAAGTTGAAGTCGTAATCAGATTTATCGAAGGCCACCTTGGTAATGATCGCTGGAAGGTAGGCCACAGCGAATATAATGCCGTTGATTATGGGAAACCAGTTACCATAGATGCCGGCAAGAATCACAAGAAGGAATCCCATAGATAGCACAATTGAGAGTCCCACAATCTTGTTCAATGGGTTATTTCGAAATTCAGTGGTCAGGTTCATGATGTGAATAGTGGTGGGCGAATGGGTGAATCTTGCCGTGAGATTATCGGGCTTGATAGGCGCTGAAGTCACGTGCGCCCAAAACAACAAATCACGAAATCCGGCTCAAATAGGCCGGCGTTTGTCCTTTGACAGTCTCAGCAAGCATATGAGCTATTTGAGATGAGACCGTAATACTCTGCCTCTTTTAACTTCTCTGTGTACCCAGATCCAGAACTGTAAGGCTTTGAAATCCCGTTCTTAATGTCAGGAGGGAAAACAATCCCAAGTCCCAGTAATTGCCCCAGAAAAGAAAAGACATAAACCCAAAATGTTCTAAGGGAGCTTTCAACACCTAGTCCTCCAATTTCAGAACTCTGTGCTGAGTTTAACTCTGTAGGATTTCGAATTAATGGCTGCGAAAGTTGTCCATGACTGGCAAGTGTATGATCACCAGAGAACGATAGATATCAAGAGTCATTCTCCTTCAATATTCGAAAATTCCTTGAAGTGTCCTTAACTTTTATGCTTCCAGCCAACTCAACCCCCTTCGCCAACTTGTGCTGATTTTCTGGTCCCGAATTGCTCTTGATCTCAACCAAGTAATTGATTGCAGGACATTAGGGCGCACGCAAGTTTTTGTTATCTCGAACTACAACAATCTACAAAGTTGTGCCAATGTCGTATTCCGAAATACTCCATCCCGACATAAAGAGCAAAAGCAACAGCAATGTCTCCTCCCCGCCTGGTTTTGGTCTGCAATCATCCACAAAGGTGAAAAGCGTTGAGCCTGTGAAGAAGCCAACACAGGAAGAACTAGACAGATTGAAGCTCAAAAAAGCATGGGACATAGCATCTGGGCCTGCAAAGTCGGTGCCCATGAATTGCATAATGAGCTTCATGACGGGAAACTCTCTCCAATTGATCCCCATCATGATGACTGTCATGCTTCTCGTGAATCCCTTGAAAGCCATCTTTTTGGAGACCAACAGAGCGTTTGCCTCATTGGAGACTAGAAACTCGTCAGACTTACTTCTACCAAAGGCAATGTTTGTTGTCTTCCAGCTAGCGAATGCTGGTATTGGATTTTTCAAGCTCTGGAAAATGGGCTTGATACCGAATGGTGAGGCCGATTGGTTAGCATGGAAACAGGTGACACAAGTCATTGAGAGGTTGAGAGTCTGATCCTTGATATTATGGTACAGTTGGAAGCGGGGGTTAAAAAATTATTTAGTATGCTAATGTTCATGCCATGGTTCATGAAAAGTCATCATCTATTTCTCGATGTCCTGGGACTCCTCATTATTAGCAGGAGGTTTTGTTTATGAGGACTCCTCCTTGACTTCCGCTGTCTTCTTCTCGTCAGCGGGTTTACTTTGAGACTGCGTCTTGACCCGAGAGGTTTCGTTATTTTTCATGTTCTTCTCGAAAATCTGTTGCAAATTGAATTTCTCATATCGAAGGTAGTCGGTCACAACACTCATGCCTATATTGTTCTTGAAACATTCAACTAAAATTAGCTTATCGTAGTTTTTGAGATCCACAACATGACCATGCTCTTTTCCCACACAGCCAGCAATCGTCTGGATAATTTCCTCCTTTTCCAAGGTGTTGAAATTACGTCTGGTGACTTGTATGGCAAATTTTAGGGGTTCCTGATCCTTTTCCTTGTGAAAGTGTGGTTTTAGGACATCAGCTGCGAGCTTTTTAAGCTCTTCGATGGAAGCTGACACCGAGGTAGTAATGGGGGTAATTTTTTGAGTGAATCTCGTCTTCTTTTCTCCCAGTTGCATAGCTTCCTCGCATATACGGAGGACAAATTCTGCTGGCTGGACAGGCTTCCTTATTTTGATGAAGACCAAACACTCGCATCCAAGATCAATAGGCAGAAAGATGGTGCTCTTCGATGTCTTCTCCTTCTTCAATGAAGCTAATTCTTGCTGGATCTGGTCCTCGACCGAAAGCTCGGTCTTTGAGTCACTTTCTTCTTCTTCAACCCTCGTTTCCCAGTCAGGATACCATTGATCACATTTCTCTGCGAGAAGGTTCATCAACTCTTTGCGGCATCCGGCTTCTTTTCCTCTATTGCATGTTGCAAATAACCCAGAGGTATTGGGATCAATAAAGCCACTCTGTTTGTACTTCTTGTTTCTATTGCCACCTTGGGCCTGGCCACCTCTTTTTGCCATCTCTTATGCCTTCTTATCTCTACAATGATATTGTGAAAAATCTATCTATAAGCCTGTTTGTTGATTTTTCACGTGACGAATTTCTCTATAACTTTGCTGAAGCCTTCAACTCAACACCGCTTTTCCATGAGCGATAATTCATATTCTGATAGTTTTCCGTCCTTGCCAACAGAGATCTATCTATGCATATTGAAATGGCTTGATTTCGAGGACTGGGTGGCCTTGACAAGGGTCAATCGAATGTTGCGAGAGAGGCTAGATACGCCTATGTTCCTTGATTTTGTTTATAACAACTCCTTCGGGAAGCTCATGGAAGAGTATAGCTATTGGCCAAATCGAAATAGCAAGGATATTACTCACAAAACGTTCTGTTTGACGTCCGCCATAAGAGAACGACGTGATGTTGATCTCCTGAGCGGACCTTGCCTATCCTTACTACAACGACCAGAGGCTTATCTACCTGTGGCTTCTTTGATGAGAGAAAACGAAGAGCAACTTGCTGGCCAAATTCTGATGTTTTCCAAATTCCTTCTCTTCACTGAAGAAGAATTATCGAGTCACGTTGAGCGGTACACAAGCTCCCAGTTCCGAGAGGACCTCAGATCAAACCAGACTGACCAATTTTCGACATTCTTCCACCTAGATAACGAAGAGATTGATCATCAAACAAGACGGTTCTCAAGCGCAAATACAATAGACTTATCAACATATGCATACTTGCGGAAAGTTTTCCAATTGCAAAATTATCACATTGCCAATAACTACTTTGAGCTAGCAGGTATCGAGCCATGTGAAGAAAGCTTCTTTCAGCTCTCGCGCTACTCTTCCGAGTTTATCGAGCTAGCTCGACATAGATCAATTGTCCATGGTCGCATTAACGCAGCGCTTGATGATATCGGCCTTCCTCTGAAAAAGACTACTTTAAAATTTCAAGACAAGAAAGCTTTCGAATTTTTTCTCAAGAAATTCTGTCGAACTGTGCTTCAGCATGTCTCCCTCAATGGGATACGAGGAGTCACTAGTTGGAGGACTATAGCCGCATTCTACGCAAAAAGAGATTGTGGGACGCAGAATTACGGTCTTCAAATAGTATTTGTTTTGCATACGTTGGCTAAATTCTTGAGAGAACGACTTCATGACCGCCTTACCATTATTGTTGGTGAGACGAAGATAAAAGCTGTGCCACAAGTGAGAAGCAGGATGGTATTATTTCATGAATATGCCATTCTTGCTGACTGCGAGGGCTATTGTAAGCTCATGGACTCTCAGGCCTTAAGGAGATGGGGCATTCTTAGACATCAGGATGATTCCAAATACATCTTCGACATTCAGTATATGGAACATGAAGTTCTTGCACCTGATCTTGGTTTGGAATACAGATGGGGCTCAGCAGCCTTCAGTCCATTCTCTTTAGAGCATACGAAAGCTCTATCCAGAGACCATAAGATTGACATTGAGGAGTTCAGCCGCAAAATTATAGGTTGCCCATCCCAATTCAAATCAAAAGTCACCTCCTCCCTGCTTTTTAGAAAAGGCGACTTAGTGTGGGGCGAGTTTCATAATGTTGTTGGTATGATTACGAGAGATGTGACTGATGAAGACAATTACATTGAGGTTTCGGGCTTCAACTCAGGGCATTCCTCCAAGTATAGAAGTGACAGTTTTCGGCAAATCAGGCCATCACATATTTGCAACAATGTGTTATCGCTTCAAGACTTTGTTCGTTGGCTCACCCGGAACGACCGATTCATTCAGTTGGCGGGCGTCGAGTTCACTAAATTGACGATCGACAATGGGGTTTTTCGGCTAATGTAAGGGTGAAAAAATTCTTTTCACTCAACGGTTAAGGGTTTTGCAACTACAAATAATATTCTGGGTGCTCAGATATTGCAGCCAAAGGGGTTCGCACTCACAGTTACTTATCGAACCAAACACCACGAAGTGGATAGCGTCGAGAGTACCAATTCGAGAGCAATGGAATGCAAACAATGCCGCCAAAAAGGTCGGCGATCATCATCACTCGTCAGATTTTGTTGTCAGGTCCCGGCATCTTGTAGTGATGCATGACTGCTCCATCTTGAGAACCTGGAACTCAAAGTTGTGCAAACCACTTTATGAGAAATCGAACTGACTGGAGCATTTTTAAGAAAGCATAAAATAACGGAAGGCAAAAATACACTGATAATCGAATGGTTAAGGCTTGCTTCCTGAATGGCAAGATTTCGACACGTGACTTGGTTCGGTCTATCACTGCGAACCCCATACATGGATTCGATTGCTTGAACTATAGTCTTCTTTCTGCTTTATTTCATTCACGATGTTTGTAAGAAGGCTCCCAGCCTCTAGGGTACTACATCGGTCCTTGAGAAGAAAAACTTCCAGTAACTTCGGTCATACCCGGCTAGTGCACAATGTCATCGGAATCGATCTCGGAACTACGAACTCTGCGGTAGCATTGGTCGAAGGCAAGGAACCCAGAATTCTTGAAAATGAAGAAGGCGGGAGAACAACGCCCTCTATTGTGGCATTCAAAGACAATGAGACAATTGTTGGTTTGCCAGCGAAAAGACAGGCATTGGTAAACCCTCACAACACATTTTTTGCAACCAAGAGGCTAATTGGCCGAAAGTTTACCGACGACGAGGTCCAGAAGGACATCAAGAGCTGTCCCTTCAAAATCACCGAGAATGAGGACGGAGATGCCTGGCTAGCAACAAGCGATGGTCGTCAATTCTCCCCATCTCAGATTGGTGCCATTGTGCTTCAGAAAATGAAGCACGTAGCCGAGTCACACTTGCCGGATGAAGTTAAACACGCTGTTGTGACTGTTCCAGCCTATTTCAATGACACTCAAAGGCAAGCAACCAAAACTGCTGGTCAATTGGCTGGTCTTGAAGTCTTGAGAGTGATCAATGAGCCCACTGCTGCCGCATTGGCTTATGGCATTGACTTGAAAAAGCCTGACGGTGTCGTGGCTGTCTTTGACTTTGGCGGAGGCACATTTGATGTGTCGATCTTGGACATTGAAGATAAGGTTTTCGAAGTCAGAGCAACCAATGGTAATACTCATTTAGGTGGAGAGGATGCTGATCTCTTACTTCTTCACCATATCATTGAAGATTTCAAGAATAAATATGGCATTGACCTTCTGAATGACAGAATGGCGGTTCAAAGAATCAGAGAGGCAGCTGAAAAGTGCAAGATTGAGCTCTCACATGTGAAGGAAACTGAGATCAATCTTCCTTTCATAACTCCCGACAAGCATATCAAGATGAAGCTCACTGAAGACGAGCTTGATGAAATGTGTCTCCCACTTATCAACAAGACTATTGAGCCTGTCAAGAAGTGTCTACGGGATGCAGAGTTGGGTGTCAAAGATATTGACGAGGTGATTTTGGTTGGTGGTATGACTAGAATGCCTAAAATCAGAAAGGTCGTGGAAGAGTTATTCAAGAAGAAGCCCAATACTGCCGTGAACCCTGATGAGGCCGTGGCTCTTGGCGCTGCCATTCAAGGCGCGGTGCTCTCCGGTCAGATAAAGAATGTGGTATTGCTCGACGTCACTCCATTGACTCTAGGTATCGAAACTTATGGTGGTTTATTCAGTCCCCTCATACCACGTAACTCTGCCGTTCCTTTGAAGAAAGAGCAAGTTTTTTCGACCGCCGTCGATGGACAAACGGGCGTGGAGGTGCGTGTTTACCAAGGTGAGAGACCTCTTGTGAAGGACAATAAGCTTATTGGCAACTTCAAGCTTTCCAACATTCCACCAGGCCCCAAGGGGACTCCTCAGATTGCGGTAGCTTTTGACATTGATGCGGATGGTATCATCAACGTATCTGCCGCTGACAAGACGCCATACCCAGAGGACTCGCCATATTATGGGAAGGATAATACAGTCAGCATACAAGTTGCTGGTCAGACTAATATATCTGAGGAAGAAATCAAGGAAGTTTTGAGGCAGAGCGCTGAGAACTCGAAAAAAGACGCCGAATATAAACAGCATGTTGAGAATGCTACGCGAGTCGACATCCTTTGCACTGATGCTGAGAATGCTGTTACCCAATTCGGAAACCTTATGGATGAAGAAGATAGAGAGAACATAAACCGCATCATATCATCTTTGAAGCTGAAGGTGGATGATGTGCGGGAAAAGGCTATCTTGCACGATGTTGCCAAAATGACTGAGGAAGTCAACACGATGCAGCAGGTGACTATGGCTGCGATCAAGAAAGTGGCTGTCAGACAGCAGAAGCTCCAGCAAGATGAAACTAAGTCGAAGGAGTGAAGTTGACCGGGCGTTGGTCAATTCTTGGTCTTATCATTTGTATATTACTTGTAAATATAATGCACTTAATCGGTATCCATTCTATCCTCCTCAGCACCAGGCTCTCTTTCGCTTGCTCCAGCGTTGTTGCCATTTTCATTCTCGCCCTCGCCTGTGGCTGCGGTTTGACTTGTCTCGGCCTCAGCATTATTGTCGTCATTTCCATCATCCTCGTTATTCCTCGTGTTGGTGGTGGAGTCGAGCTTGCTCAACCATTGCTGTACCTCTTCATCGTCGTATACCGTGAAGTTCTTGTCTTTGCCCACCACACTGACAGTTGTGTTACGGATGGTCAATTCCATATCTTGCGACAAGGTATCTCTCAAGGCGTTCAAGCCGTGGACAATGAGATCCTCAATCTGATCGCAGGAGCGTATGGTGTCCAAGTTGCGCTCTAAGTATGTTCTTGCAGCCTGGGAACGGGCACCGATAGCGGTTCCGAAGTATTCTAAGACAGAGCCAGATGGCTGAAATTCGTATAAGTGAGCGCCAGTCTCGTCCCAGCCGGCCACCAACAAGCCAACACCGTATGGTCTAGAGCCATACAGCTGTGTGTTTTCCTGTGCCTTGTCAGCGATCAGCAAGACTGCCTTCGATGTTGGCAATGGTCTGTTGAACACAAGTTTGGAGTTCATTGCGAGTTTTCTCAAATAGTTCGACAACACACGGGCGTCTGGGGCCAATCCAGCCAAGGCAATTCCCATGTGGTCATCAACTTTTATGATCTTTTTTTGATAGCTGCCCAATTCCTCGACATTTCTCTTTAAGGCCACTAGAACAACGTGAGAGGACGAAGCAATTCCCACGGCGGCACTTCCTTGTTTGATAGCTTCCAAAGCATATTCGACTTGGAAAAGTCTTCCTGTTGGCGAGTATGTTACAGAGTCGTTGTCGTAATTGTTTCTGAACATGCTGACGTTGACCTTCTTTAATGTATTGCCACTGTTGAGTATGGATGTGCGAGTTAGTTGAAGAGAGGTGCAGGAGGTTTGGGTTGTCGCCTGGGTTACATTTGACGTTTGACGCAAACTTGGGATTTATATTCGATTGAATTAAAAACTAGAAAAGCTATTTGTAGTGGGATTTTGGGATGTGAAAACCAGGATATTTAGGAGAGGATTGCATAGGTTACGAGGCACTCATTGATCATTAAGTTGGCGAAGACAACGCTTGAGTGTTCAATGTGCGCTAATGGACCATGGCTTAATTTGTGTTCTCATCTTCTCGTAGATCTTGTTCTTTTTCCAATACTTTTCGGCTTTCTTGAGCCTGTTTTTGTTAGAATTGAAGTAAAAGACAATCTCAACTTTGGTTGCGAATTTTGCAACCTTCGTGCAATATTACTGAAAAATCATGAGCATTGTTTAGAAATGGATCTACAAAGCTACCCACTAAAACAGAGGAGAGCAAAGTTTTCTTCGACCAATTCATAAAAAGACTGATCTTATCTGAGCAGATTGACGATTGATCCATTGCAAGTGGCCAAAGAAGTTCGCAGAGATAAAATCTTCGAAACTAGCGCTTAGACAGTGGCCCAATGAAGGTTTGCTACAAAGCCTGTGAACCCAGCGTTTTCCTTAATCCCCAAGCTTCTGTTTCGTAAAGAGCCATTTTGGCGACAAAAATCGTTCCTATCTTCAATTGATAGACTGAATAACAGATTTATGAAGAACCCGTAAGATAGCATGGAATGGGTCGTAAGGCCCCATTTGAGGTTTCAGAGAAAGATACGACTCTCAAATAACGGCTCTAATGAATAATCCCCGCTGGGTCTTGATGAGATATCAGAATCAAGGCGATTGTTTATATCCTTGAGAAAAAAATCATACATCTTCAAGGTGCTCAAATTGGTAGCAGAATAGCTCCGTCGGATGTATACCAGCATAGCCAATTGTGAGAACCGCCTGAAAATCGGAATCGAGGCTCCATTGTGGAGTGGCTGCGATACCCCAGAGCCAAGAACTCACAACTACCTAGGTAAGCATTCACATTAGTTTGAGAGAAAACAAAAGGAAAAAAGATGTTTAAAAGGGATCACCACCACATTTTTGTTGAAATGAATCAGAGTCCTTTGCCTGAAAAAAATTCCCCGACCGTTGTAACTTTCAGGGTATAGCCGCGTCCAACTGCCCATCATCCTACCAGCCAGAGAAAGCCATGGAAGAAGCGGTACTCCGGGATCCGCTGGGCCGAGTTCGTTTGGTCTAAGACCCAGAAAAAGCAACTATGAAATGAAGACGAAATTGTTAAAAAACGTAGTAGAACTTTGTTCCTGGCCAATTCTCTTCGTCGGGTGAGAAACGGCTGCAAATGGACCAGGAGACGCTCCAGAGGTATCACATGGTGGGTCCTTTCGCCCGTAGTGCGAGCCGCAATTTCCCGGGTCTCCCGAGTTCTATGCGCATTTTCCAACTCCGAGACCGAGGCGAGCTAAAGCAAGCGTGGAGAGAATGAATTGGAGAAATTTGAGGTAAAAAAATCGAGGTCCTCCTCAATTGAAGTCAATTTACCCACTTTTACATTATCTCCCTTTTTGGTTGCCCAATTCCACAAAACTCACTGGGGTTCCACTACGAGCATACTTGTCACCTGGACGCACACTGTGTGAAAAAATGGTCTCCTGAGGTTGTCATATCCTGTGCATACTCGGCCAAGTGTTGTCCACTGGTACTCACCAAAAAGCGAATGCGTATAAATACGTCCACCACCCGCGCCAAATCAACCGAATTCTTCTTTTTTCCCCATCCACACTAATCAATTGCAAACATGGCCGTCACTAAAATTTTCGCCCGTTCTGTCTACGACTCCAGAGGTAACCCAACTGTCGAGGTCGACTTGACCACTGACAAGGGTCTTTTCAGAGCCATTGTGCCTTCTGGTGCCTCCACTGGTATCCACGAGGCCTTGGAGTTGAGAGATGGCGACAAGTCCAAGTGGTTGGGCAAGGGTGTCACCAAGGCTGTTGCCAACGTCAACGACGTTATTGGCCCAGCTGTTGTCAAGGAGAACTTGGACATCACCAACCAGGCTAAGGTTGACGAGTTCTTGAACTCCTTGGACGGTACCCCAAACAAGTCCAAGTTGGGTGCCAACGCCATCTTGGGTGTCTCTTTGGCTGTTGCCAAGGCTGCTGCCGCTGAGAAGGGTGTCTCCTTGTACAAGCACATTGCCGACCTTTCTGGTGCCAAGCAGGACAAGTTCGTCTTGCCAGTTCCTTTCCAGAACGTCTTGAACGGTGGTTCCCACGCTGGTGGCTCTTTGGCCTTCCAGGAGTTCATGATTGTCCCAACCGGTGCTCCATCTTTCTCTGAGGCCATGAGAGTCGGCTCTGAGGTCTACCACACCTTGAAGTCCTTGACCAAGAAGAAGTACGGTTTGTCTGCCGGTAACGTCGGTGACGAGGGTGGTGTTGCCCCAGACATTCAGACCCCAGAGGAGGCCTTGGACCTTATCGTTGACGCCATTGAGAAGGCTGGCTACACTGGTCAGGTCGGCATTGCCTTGGACGTTGCTTCCTCCGAGTTCTACAAGGATGGTAAGTACGACATGGACTTCAAGAACCCTAACTCTGACGCCTCCAAGTGGTTGTCTGGCCAGCAGTTGGCTGACTTGTACTCCTCTTTGGTCGAGAAGTACCCAATTGTCTCCATCGAAGACCCATTCGCTGAGGACGACTGGGAGGCTTGGTCCCACTTCTTCCCTAAGGTCTCTGACAAGGTCCAGATTGTTGGTGATGACTTGACTGTCACCAACCCATTGAGAATCAAGACCGCCATCGAGAAGAAGGCCGCCAACGCTTTGTTGTTGAAGGTCAACCAGATCGGTACCTTGACCGAGTCTATCCAGGCTGCCAAGGACTCTTACGCCGCTGACTGGGGTGTGATGGTCTCCCACAGATCTGGTGAGTCTGAGGACACCACCATTGCTGACTTGGCTGTCGGTTTGAGATCTGGTCAGATCAAGACCGGTGCTCCAGCCAGATCCGAGAGATTGGCCAAGCTCAACCAGATTTTGAGAATCGAGGAGGAGTTGGGTGACAAGGCTGTCTACGCCGGTAAGGACTTCCACACTGCCCAGAACTTGTAAGTGTGCAATTGGGAAATAATCCAAGTATTATATAGTGGCTTAATAAACCACGACGATCATCGAAAAATATCTATTTGCTCTCTATCAGCTCTTACTTATATCATCAAGAGCCTCTTGTATGCGCTTCACAACTGCTCCGACATCCTCGAGAGTGTTATATAGTGGGGTAGGTGCAATTCTAATGACATCGGGACGTCTTTCATCGACGATGATTCCATGTGCATGGAGGTAACTGTGTACTCTCTCCATTACATTCTTTTCTTTATCGTCACTATGAGGCTGGAATAAAACAGACAATTGACATCCTCTTTCATGAGGACTATCAGGAGTCAAGATTTTGTAGCCCACCAGAGTGGTATCCGAAGGATCACCGATAAAGTACTTGCTCTCCTTCAATGATTTCTCCAATTGACCAGTGAGAACAAGACTGGTCTCTCTCAAAGCCTCCAAACCACCTGCTTTCTCAAATACCTCCAAGGATGCCTTCAATGCCACACAGTCGATAACCAGCGGGTTGGATTGACGATAAGAAAGCGCCGATTTGATAGGATCAAACAGTTCAAGCATCTTGAACCTATCGCTAGCATTGTTTCCCCACCATCCAGCTAGTCTGGGAGGGTAGTGATCTTTTGAGTTATCCTTTGTGTGACGCTCGTGCACGAAGATTCCAGCGATGCCACCAGGACCAGAGTTGAGGTATTTGTATGAGCACCACACGGCAAAATCGACATTCCAGTCATGTAACTTCAAGGGTACGTTACCAACCGCGTGTGCGAGATCCCAACCAACGACAATGCCACGATCTTGACCAGCTTTAGTGATCTCAGCGATATCAAAAAGCTGGCCAGTGTAATATTGAATGCCGGGGAAACACATCAATGCAATCTCGTCTCCCTTATCCTCAAGAATGTCGAGAATCTGTCTCAATTCGAGATGTCTCTTTCCTGGGGCAATCTCAAGCTGGATCAATGCACTTTCATCGAAGCCATGCAACTTCACCATGTTGAGGAAGGCGTAGTAGTCGGAAGGAAATGCGTTCTTCTCAAACAAGATCTTGTTTCTCTTGCCTTCTGGTCTGTAAAATGAAACAAGTAAACTGTTAAGATTGGATGTGAGTGTGCCCATTGCAGCCACTTCGTTCAGAGTTCCTCCCACAAGTTTGGCTAATGGCTTCACGAGAGGGAGGTCGATATCGACCCAGGATGTCTTCCCCACATCACTTCCAGGATGATTAAAATGACTTTCAACACCACGGGCAGCCCATGCGTCAAGTTCATCTGCAAGAAGCTTTCGAGTAGCTTTGGGCATAAGTCCGAGAGAGTTACCCGCTAAGTAGACCGAGGATGAGTCCACAGAGAAGCCATTGGGAGGTTCGATACCCAAGCTCTTGAAAGTTGGGATTTCGAACTCGCATTTGTACGTTGGAAGCTGATCAGGTTGCGGCATTGTTAGTCAGACTAAGCTAGTCTCCAAGTGCTGAAGATACTCATACGACATGCAGGTTTATCACCAGAATTCCGGTGCAAATTCCGGAGTCGGGATTCCAGGGCACGGTAAATTGGAGACTTCGTCTGTTCGATTCAAGTTGGATGTAGATCTGACTTGAATCTCCCTTTTGTAGATGTAATCGCTTGACCAATGTAGTTTTCATTGATCTACATTGATGTTGCACATATCCGGGTTAGCAAGTAGCCTCTACAACAAGATAATGCTCGGCTATTAGCTACGGACATGGTCATTGGCAAAGATTAATCACCGAAGAATGTCTTCAAACTCGATTCATCGGAAGACAATGCATGAAATCTACACTGGCTTTTGAACCCGTACACCAGAGACATATGACAGGAAGCTCACGATCAACTTAATATTGACCTATCCATGATTCATTCAGTACTCATTTGTATGTGCCCCCAAACTCGATTATTCAATTAATACTAACTTTAGTTAACTACGACGGAGTTCCACGCCTCATTAAATTCTACACTGCTGTGGATGTACAGACACAAAGAACGCTTCTACTGCAAGTTCACCAGCTAATACACAAAAGAACGTCCCAAGAATGCTCCTTCATCACACCACCAAGACTTCTTGAGGGCTTGGATGATATCAAGGTTATTTATAGACACTATGCCACGTTATACTTCGTTTTCATCGTGGACGACCAGGAATCCGAATTGGGCATTCTCGACTTGATCCAAGTATTTGTGGAGTGTCTAGATCGCTGCTTCCCTAACGTTTGTGAACTCGATCTCGTTTTCGGCTGGCAGGTCCTTCAATCAGTTTTGGAAGAGATAGTGCAAGGTGGAATGGTGATCGATACGAATATTCTGCGAATTGTTGCAGCAGTCGACGATGCGAATAGTCAAAAGGTTACTGGCGTGAATGGTGGCAGCACAGCTCAAAGGTGGCTATCTCTCGATAACGGATTCGGGTGGAGGCGATCCTAGATTGACCGTCGCTCAAATCACGTACTCTAAGGAAGCATTAAGATAGACCCGAGTCTGGTACAGTCTATCAATCTAAAGTCGTTTATCATACCATTGTCTCTATTTACAGTCCCATACCGTGGTCTCCGAGTCGCACCAACAACTCATTAATGCTTATAATCAACCAGCTTACCAGAGCTTCCACCAACTCTTCTTTGGCTTATTCATCAACTGCTCTGTCTCCGCAAGCTCCGCGTTGGCCTTTTCCACTTCTTGCTTGCGCTTTTCGTCCTCCAAGCTCTTGAAGAAGGTGGTTTTGTCTACCAAGTGTGGATCCACCCCACGGGTGTCTTTCTCAAAAGGAGACTTGATCGGACCCGTCTTCCAAACTGGATCGTTTGACTTGTACGTTTCCTTGACGATTTTCATCAATTCTTGCTGCTCCTGCTGTCTCAACTTTCTGTTGCGCTCATAGTCTGCTCTGATTTCGGGAGAAAAACGTGCAATTAGTTCTTCATCTGTGGGGACAGTGTACTTGTATAGAAGAACTCCCGTTCCGATAATCGCGGCACCGGTGACATATACTCGAGCCCATATTCTCCACAACGGTTTAGGATTTGACATGGCTTTTTACAGTAATCTCCATCAAGAGCGCTGTGATTGAATGATGAGAAGGGCACTGTGCAGGTTGCTCAGAATTTCCAAAAGCGCACCATATCGAATCCTTACTGAGACAAAGCCAAACCAAGCCCAGGAGGCACGGGTGTTTGACTCAGCCCGAATCTTTGTTCCGTCAACTGATGCCCCTGATAAATCGTGCCGCACGATCATCTGATGATAGAAAATTGATGTCGGTTGCGAATTTGGCAAGAAGGACGCTTCTCTGGGCCAATTTCAGGTTTTGATGCAAAACCGGATGCTCCTTAATTATTAGTTGCCACCTGCTCAAGGGGTTAGGGGTATTTTGTGCTTTGGAGTCTCAATTTTGAGACCGCGAACCATGCATCTCGTCAGGATGGCAAAAATAGGCTATACTCAAAGTGCAACGAAATGAAGTTGTCAAAATATACGGAAATGATAGACGCAGCGATGCAGTTTTAAGACATCTTGGCGAATGTAGCCGGAATATTTTTCATTGCGTTGCAATGGCATACGCGTTCGAATGCATCGCATGCCTCGCTATAAAATAGCCGACGTGGTTCGCAGCAGACCAGTTTTTTTTTTTTTTTTTTTTTTTTGTTTGGGAGTGCACGTGCGAGCAACGGAATCCTTATTTTCACTCTGAGGTTCGGTATACGAGCTATACGAGTTCATAACATCAGCTTCGTCTTTCCCACTTGACCAGACTTGAGCAACATTTAGTCGAGGAAAAGCAAGCAGATTGCCAATACGACGCCTCTGGTACTGCAAACCATCCAATTTTGAGTTCTGAACTCTCATTACATCTCCCAGCATAGCCTAGTGCTGATACTCTAACCTCAACTACTACTCGAAGATTCAACTCTCCCGAGCCAGACCAACATGTCCGGAGAAAAGGCACAATCCAAAAAGAACTCTTTCAAGAGAAAGTTCCACTCGAAGTCGAGAATGGGCTGTCTGACGTGCAAGCGAAGACGTGTAAAGTGTGATGAGACGAGGCCTTCGTGCAAGAACTGTGTCAGAATGAAACTTGTCTGTGGATACACGGAGTCAAGGGACAGCGAGGAGCCAGATCCAGTCTCGAAGAAGGCGAAAATAAAGCTCGAGGGCAACGACCTGATCGCTCTTCCGTCTAATACGTCTACGCACAGCCAGAACTACTCTTCCCCTGAAACTCAGCAGGCCACACCAGACAAGACTCCTCCCCCAAGCTACTCCGACAACATGAACGGCGTTTCAGGCTTGGCAGCCACGGCATTAGGAGCTGGCTTGCTCAACGCTGGTAACCTCAACAACATCAACTTGAGCCATCTCGTCAACAACTTGAGTAACTTAGGAGACTTGAGTGGGCTTGGGAACATCGCCAACCTCAGTTCTTTGGCAGTTTTGGCCCAGCTTCCTATTGACTTGAGCGGTATTTCGAGTCAGTTTGGGGCAAGCTTTGATGCCTCTGCAGCAGGACAAGGCACTAATCTTAACGGCACCCTTCCTACCACTCAGCGTAGTCTGATGCCAATGCCACAATCCATGCCTACTCCAGCCAAGCCAGCCAACAGTAATCCTTTACCTAGTATCTCACCAAATGTTTCAACACCTTCACTTCCGAATCCTATGAGCATGGCGGCTAGTGGAGCAGGCTCGCTAAACATGCTAGATTTGCGGTTGATGTTTCACTACACCAGTCAGGTTTCCAATACCATCACCGGGGCTGGTATCTCGGATACGGATATCTGGAACCATGACGTGCCCATGCTAGCTTTTCAGTATCCATTTTTGATGCATGCGATCTTGGCCTTCAGTGCAACCCATTTGTCTAAAACCGAGAAGGGCTTGGATCACTGTGTCACGAGTCACAGAGGCGATGCCCTCAGATTGCTAAGAGAGGCCATCTTGGACATCAATGCTAATAACACGGACGCATTGGTTGCAAGTGCCCTCATTTTGATCATGGACTCGTTGGCCAATGCATCAGTGCCTTCGCTGACTTCTCCCAAATCTCTCCCGGCTTCGGCCTGGATTTTCCATGTCAAAGGAGCTGCTACCATTTTGACGGCAGTTTGGCCTCTCACCGAGTCCTCGAGATTTTACAAATTTATCAGTGTTGATCTTGGAGATCTTGGAGACATTATCAACGAGAAGAGCCAGTTGAGTTCGCTACAGCTGAAGTCGTTTGCTGATCTTGAGTGTCACGACAGCGACATTGCCGATCTATATCCAGTGCTGATCGACTCGCCTTACCTAGTTACGCTTGCATACTTGAACAAATTGCATAAGGAGAGATACAAGGCTGACTTTATTTTGCGCATTTTTGCATTCCCAGCTTTGCTAGACAAGGACTTCTTGGGTCTTTTGATGACCGGAGATATCAAGGCTATGAGGATCATGCGGTCTTACTATAAGTTATTACGGTCCTTCACCACGGAGATGAAGGACAAAGTGTGGTTTTTGGAGGGCGTTTCGCAGGTGTTGCCTGTTGACGTCGAGGAGTACGCTGGTGGAGCTGGCGGCATGCACATGATGTTAGATTTTTTGGGGGGAGGGCCCTCAATTGTGGAGGATCACGAGGTCGACAAGGACCTCTCCATGATCGATCCCGAGGGCCATATCGCCAACAAGCTTATCGACACAGACAACTTGCCCAGCGATATCACCAGCAATTTGGAGATAATGCAAGGAGACAATGGGTTCATGGGGTCCAGCGATTTATAGGTGCTAGGGACGCTACTAATTTACGAGTAATGTGATTTGATAAAAAGATGCGGGATGTAGTATCAGTGAAACAGGACCGCCCTGTGTTTCAGAAGGACATTTGCAAAACGGCTCTTTTAACAGCACTTCGACTCTACTCGATCGCTAATTCTATCACTCAATTGACTAACTCTCTCGTCAACAAATTGCACTTTCCGTGGCTCTCTACCGTGCGCATTCTCGTCTTCCATATCTAAGTTACTGATATCGTTTTAGCACCCAATTAGTCAACACTGCGGGTATATCCCGATATGCATGGAGACTTCGAAAAAGGCACAAAACGAGTAGGCTGGCTTTCAAGCAAAGCCCGAAAACTTTCAGATCGAATCTGCTTTTGTACACCAACTCCTGATTTGACTACTTCGATGCCCACCCCCATTTAAGCTTTCTTCCGTTTGCTTCCATTCTCGAATTTTGTTTGCAAGTGCTTCCGCGAAACAACTGTCTCCCTTGTTTTGAATCGTCCTCCTTTTCCTCCACCAAAATGGCGCTCTCCCCAATGGCGCGCCTGCAGTACCTCCTCACGAGGTAAAGTTTTTTTTCTGATTTTCTTTTTACTTTATCTCCTCGAGGAAATCACACACCGCTGATCTCCAAAGTTTTAATAAGATTCAGCTTGCTTGTCTCTGCAGCTAAACAACAAAACGAAGAAAATCTCCTGAAACCACGTTCTTTTAATACTCCAATTTATTGTTGAGAAAAATCTGTTGCACACCTTTCGTTCAGCACCTTTCCCTCCAAACAACAAATCGCATTCAAGTAATCCAAACCACATCAGCTTATCCGCATAATGCAAACCATAAAGTGTGTCGTTGTCGGCGATGGTGCCGTTGGTAAAACATGCCTTTTGATTTCTTACACGACGTCCAAGTTCCCTGCTGACTATATCCCCACCGTTTTTGACAACTACGCAGTCACGGTCATGATCGGCGACGAGCCCTTCACCTTGGGACTTTTCGATACTGCCGGACAGGAAGATTACGACAGATTAAGACCTTTATCCTACCCCTCCACCGACGTGTTTTTGGTATGCTTCTCTGTTATCACACCTCCCTCATTTGAGAACGTCAAGGAGAAATGGTTCCCTGAAGTGCATCACCACTGCCCCGGTGTACCATGCCTCATAGTGGGTACTCAGACTGATTTGAGAGATGACAACGTTATCAAGGAGCGTTTACATAGACAAAAGTTGAGCCCGATCACCTACGAGCAGGGCGAGAAGTTGGCGAAGGAGTTGCGAGCCGTGAAGTATGTGGAGTGCTCGGCCTTAACGCAGAAGGGTTTGAAGACGGTGTTCGACGAGGCCATTGTTGCTGCCTTGGAGCCACCAGTGATCAAGAAGTCCAAGAAGTGCACAATCTTATAAGGATCGCCATTTGAGGCAATCAAGGTGAAGAAGGATGAGAGGCGGCAAGATCCTTCCAGCCACTGAGCTGGAGGTCAAGAAACTCTATAATGAACAGAATGATAAATGTTGTACGTCGCCGTGGACTGGATCCGCATAAAATCCTAAGCTTAGTATATGAAACAGAGAAGTTGAACATAGATTCGAGGCGAGGGGAGTGGTCTTTCACAATTGGCTCGGGTCATGAGGCCTCGGCTGGCTTGTTCTCGCGTTTTAGGTTCCGATTTCAACTTCTGGTATAGCTGAGGTAGAATTGATGTATTGCACAAGTCCGTCAAATAGGCTCGATCGGGATGAATTTGAAGGCGAAGGTCTTTCTTCTGGAATTTGCTCTGGCTGTCCATAAAACCTCAGCTTTTAGTGCCGCCCAGTCGAACATTACGAGAGACGCGGGAGAACATTTATATTCTCGAGGTTATTGAACTGAAGCGTTTCATTGTGACACACTGACTTTCTACTAGTCTCCTGTAATAGAGCTCAGCGATCGATCTTCGAAACTTTAAGCACGCGAAATTTATCCCGGAAACAACGTAAAGCTTCATCAAGAATCGAATCACCATCCTTGGTTCAATTTCCAATAAGGTACTGTGCTAGACCAGTAGAGTGCAAATAATAGGTGAACTTTTGTTGCACGGAGATAGACCGTTAGATGTGACATATCATTAGATTTCAGTCGTTTGAAATAAGATTGTTAAAAAGACTCATTCATAAGTCTTTGGGCTACAGATTCAACTTGTTACTCCAAATAGAGCGATTTTGTGGCTTGAAGTGAAGGATCTCGTTTCGAAGGTGGATTTATGTCACCACTTCGTAAATGTGAAGCGTCCATGCTTTAAACCGTTCTAGAGCCACCAGATAGAAGTGAGAGTCGAACGAAGATCTAAATCTTTAGCTTTTCGGTGTTTCTACATAAGAGCAATCTTCATATATCTATTCCCCACCTCTATCATTACCACGTCAATTCTACGAGCCACAGTGTCTCAGATATCATACAGCGTACAAAATGTGGAAGCCATTGGGTCATGCATATCCGAAAGCCTAATCGCACGTATATTCGAGTCATACACAAGAACCAGCATTAAAGCGCCCTGCAAACGACTGGTCCACCTAATTAGACCACTTTGATTGAAGCAGCAACAATGAAGCCCCCAGCCTCGCTGTGCATGCTCTAAGCGATCCAGTAAGGGCTCGATGCGTTCCACCGAGGCTAATGCACGGATTTCGGGGCGCGTTAAGGCGGTGCATTGTATCAGCATTGTTCAATCAAGGCGGCAGAGAGCATTGCTTTGGGTGCAAAAGACAGCACAACCTCCCCCTTTCGGAGACTTTTCCACAAAAGTTTAGACTATGAGCAGGAAAGATCGGTATTCCTTGTGGCAATGACCTAGTGGCATATGGAAAACATAATACCTCAACGAACAGCGCTTGGTTGCTGAGGCAAAGCGCCAAAACCAACGCCCAATTTTAACGCTCTAGCCCAGCAACAGGAAGGCAGAAAAAAAGAAAGAAAAGGGAGGAACAAAGACCTCTCATGAAGCTAGAGCCTCTAACAAGAACAATTATCGCTAATGCCCTCGGTGTCTTCCATTGTTTGGCGGTATCGCCGGCTGCAAAATGTGCGATATCAATCTCGCAACCTTAAGCTCAACCGCCAGTTTGCCGACATGCGTATCTCTACCCCAGGTACATATCAGTGAAGCAACGCCCTAAGCTAGACCACTCATGTACGCAGGCTGAGAATAAGTATTGTCATTCTCTATATGGTCCCTCTTTAACCATTTGCCGTCTTCTTTCCTAACTAGTGAACCAAAATGTCTCTCTGTTCCGAGGGATCGCAGGGTCTGAGCTGCCACACCTTTGCCAACGATAACGGCCATACCTTAAGCGATGTCTCCTACTCCAGATTTGGTTCCAACTCTTCTGCTGCCGGCTCGGCCCATCGGGACTCCATGTCCAGAGATTTGAGAGGATCTCTCCAGACTGACTCGATGGGAAAGCTCACCACGAATCCCCTGGGTACGATCACCTCCAACAGTACAACCAAAGAGCTTTACTCACCGTCTTCGGAACATGCAAAACGCAGGCGATTTGTCAACAAAGAGCAGATGCTTTCGTACCGAACGTATATAATGGATGTCAACTACACTCAGGGTCAGGAGCAGTGCCTACTCAAGAACGGCCTGAATCTGCCACAAGAGAGGCGAAACGAGGACTTTCTCCTGCTAACTGCCAACATTGTCCCCGGTTACACGCTAAATTCACAATTAGCTCTGGCAGACACCTCGTCAATGCTTTTTTATGCCACCGAGGATTCAAATAACAAGCCTTTCATCATAAGGCTATCCCCAAACTTCACGAACTCGGTGCCAGTAGCTCGCTTCTTGAACGAGTGGTACCTCACATCGGGCTTGAATCCACCAACATACCATAGGCCCTGGTGCAATCCTTTACTCGAGAACAAATTCATTGCTAAAGGAAAATTCGATTTAAAGAGCGATGAATCTCGATACAATTTGCGTACACCTATCACACTTCCAAGCAAACTTCCCGGTGTGTTGTATCCTTTGAGCGTATTCAACATTGATCATGACATTGAGGAAGATAACCAGAAAAGAATCGGATTTTTGTATCCTGACTATGGATATAAAAACCTTCGTACATACTATGAAAAGGACATCGAGGAGAAGGTAAACTCTGATGAAAGTTCACTCAACGGCGGCAGTCTTCGTTCCATGCTTTCCGAAATGTCAGTCAATGAAAGGTCTCAAAACGGCTTCCTTCCAAAACGGAATCTCGGGACAGGAGGTTTTGATGACCTCGCCAATAGGGTCTGCCAACAGCCGAAAGATCGTCTAACTATCATCAACATTTTGAGTGATATGATCGCAGTTTGTACCACACTTGCAATTTGTCATGAACTAGGCATTGTTCATAATGGTATCACCAACGATCTGATTTTGAAAGCCTCGGCTTTGCCTGAGCACATGGACCAGAGGGACCATCTTGTCGTTTTGACAGGATGGGACTTCGCCTTCACAATATGTGTCGAGGATTCCTCGATGAGCTATAGAAAAAGCAACATTGCCGAGATCCCACATCTATTGCCGTACATGTCGCCAGAGAACACGGGAGAAACTACCTGCTTGGTGGACTACAGGACAGATTTTTATTCAGCAGGCATAGTCCTTTACGAATCGATTGTGGGATGCCAACCCTTTCAATCTGACAATCCCGTGAGACTTCGGAAGATGCATATCTCACAAAAACCGATCCCTCCTCTGATTTTGGGACAGGGATGGATTAGTGAGGATTTGAACGATATTATAATGAAATGTCTTGAAAAAGATCCATGCGACCGATACAATAACGCCCACGCTTTGATAAGTGACTTGAAGGAGGTCAGAAATGACTACTTGAGGCTTTACAACATGGAAAGAGACCAGGATCAAGACGAACAAGCACTCTTTCATGACAATACCGAATTTCACAGAAGCCGAGATGAGATTCCAATGATACACAACAACATAGCCAAGCTCAAGAAGACTCCTTGGCGTGAACTGGTAATTGAAGATTTCAAGAAAAAAAGTGAAGGGATTCATTTCATCGTGGTCAGGGGAGATGTGGGCGTTGGCAAGTCAACTTTACTTCAGGAGCTCAAGAACATCGCAGTCTCCAATTACGATTTCTGCATTACATGGACCTATAATTCTGCAGACATAAACGTGACGCCTTTCAAGTCTGGAATTTTGGGCATACAAAGCATGGTCAAACAAATATTGGCCTCATCTGAAGATAACATCGCAGAATGGAGGCATAAGTTTGTAACCGAAATAAGCACAGATCTCAGCATTCTTTACGCCGCTATCCCTGAATTAAGGTCGCTTCTAGGCCCAAGATACCAGAGTATCAAGAATCATTCGACTGCGAACCGAGAAAATGGAAATGATGCTCAGTCGGAATCTGAAGCGGATTTGAGCGACAAAAAGCTGGAGAATAGCAGCTCTAAACTCTCCTCGTTTTCCGAATTTGATCATTACTCTTTGAATTCGGAACTCAAATTGAGGTATATCATAAAGCAAGTCTGGAAGTTGATCAGTCCCTGTGGTGTTACCCTATTGCTCGATGACATTCAATGGTCAGATCCAGGAGAGATTGAGTTTATCAAAGAGGTTCTGAATTATTGTAACACAAATGAGGAGGCACTCAATATGAAAGTCATTATGAGTTACCGGACGGGTACAAGTTCTGGGGACAAAGATGCGAATCGTATCGAGTACAGCAAGTTGATAGATCTGCTCGAAATTCAAGGTTGTGAAGTCAGTCAATTTAGTATACAGAGACCATCCAAGACACAATTTGCAGAGTTTGTCAGAGACAACAGTTTCGGTGCTGGCCGTATACTTCCCACCAACAAGGACGAATATGTTAGCTGTATGTACGAGGCAACCGATGCTGTGTTTCTTCGATACAACTATCTTATGAGGAATCTTCAGTTGCGAGCTTCGAACGAGGGCATAAGCCTTGACAGGTTGCAAGGATTGCTTGAGACAAAATCCAAGCCTTTACCAATGCCCCTTATATTGGAAGACTATTTTGACATTGCTATAAGTAATGACGCTAGAGAGCTCTTGAAGTACGCAGCAATTGTTTCTTCAGATGGCTACTTCAGTCTTGCAGACTTAATGATTGTTACTGGAAAGTCTGTCAGCGAGGTCAAAGAATTGCTTTCTGAGTGTCTTGAAACCAGAGTACTTGTTCCCACTGGCATATTTTACAAAATTCCTTTTCATCTTATGACCAGCGACTTGTTTCCTTTTGACTTTACTGACTCAATGATTTGGGATATGACGACTAAGGCCAAGTATCATTTCGACCATAACGCTCTCCAGGCCTATCTAGTGGCAGAAATTGATCGGGAAGGGAAGTGGCATAAGTACCATGAACTCTGTGGTCTTCGGTATCACAAAAAGCTTTCGAGAGATGTGAATGTCGACATCGACAGTATACTCACGATGACCTATCACTTGTTCCTTGGTGATCCAGAGGTGAACGATGCTGATCGAGAGAGGTATTACGAAATCTTCTTGACGGGTGGGAGATATGCATTAGCTACCTCAAACCTACCTCTTACTTTGGACTTCTTTCAATTTGCGGCAAAGTATATTACACCTGATGACAGACGCAGTCAGCTCCGGCTTCAACTCACTATCTGTCAAGTCAATTTTCACCTAGGTAACTTCGTGGAATGTACACGTTTGATCGAACAGGCTGAGGAAATGTTCGGATCTGAGAGCTCAAGCTTTTTGTACTTGAAGGTGAAGTGTTTATTTCAGATGCGGCAATTTAAAAGGGGTATGAGAACAGTTTTGAAAGGATTAGAGTCTTTGGGCTTGGAGGTCTCCGGTGAACCTGCAAAGTGTGAAGAGATTGCCACGAAGTACTCAAATCAGGTACCTTTGTCTATAAGTGACATCAGGGCGATGCGTTACTTAAGATCTTCGAGCAATTCCAAATTCAAGCTCGTTGTTGATTTGATCGAGAATGCCATTACGCCTTCATATGTCCTTGGAATGTCACATCTTCGAATGGCTCTATTGTATCAGTTGATACGTCTCATTAACATTCATGGTGTCACAGCTACATGTGCAATTCCGTTAATTCACCTAGCCAACTTCTTCGTGCAGCCTAATGTTAAGGTTGACACCACCAAAGCGATTGAATTATGTGATGTTGCACTCACTTTGGTCAACAAATATGGCGGCACTAGTCAAGAGTTGAGTGGTCAAATTTATGAGACATATGTTACACTCATGGCCCCTTTTAGGCATACGACAAGCGAACTTGTCAAGTTTTCCGAGGCAGTAAACACTCAGGATGCCACGCTCATGAAGCCGAGCAGCTCATGTATGACTGTGTTCATAACTACCTCGAATTTTATCTTGTCGTTCTTAACCAACTGGAAGCATGCCTCGGCGCTCAAAGAAATGTTGAAATTCAGCAACGAAGAGGACAAGATGATAGCGGAAAACGGTTTAGCATTGTGGGCAGATGACATAACCTTCAGAGAGTACAGAAGCAAGTTTGCATCCATTGCCTCAGCCCAAAGACCCGACTTGGAGTTCGTTTACCTTGCTAATGCAGTGATTTGGCTTGCGTCGGAGTCGAGATACGAAGAAGCTAGTGCCATTGTTCTTGACAGAGGATACAATGTGCTGAGAAGGCTACCAATCTCTATTCTTCATTTGGAATTTTACTTCTACGGCGCACTTTCATTATGCCTCAGTTCAACTTCCAATTCGGCATCACTATTTTTGGCTGGAAAGATCATGAAGATGTACGAGATTTGGGCACATTTATGTCCACAGAATTTCGAAAGTAAGTTGGCCGTTCTTGCAGCATGTTACTCTTGTACGCAAAACAACAAGTCAACGTTGTCCGTTCTTGACAAGTTTGAGAACGCAATTGACACAGCCAATAAGGCTACTCGCTGGATTGAGGCTTGTTTAGCAAACTACCTTTGTGCTAGATGGTTAAAAGGCCTCTCAGAAAGCTCTCAGAGAATCGCTCTTCATGCTAAAAACGCTATCTCAATAGCTGCAACACTCAAAGCTGATAAACAGGTAAAGAAATTCCGTGAGGAGTTCTCGGCTGAATTTGATAAGCTTAATTGGACAGATCTCCCACAAATGCTTGATCATAGAAGTTCACTTGGAGATCGCAGCCGGATAAATCCTCATCTTCATCATATTTTGGAAGAAAACGTTTCACCTGGTTATTCACTTCATGGCCCCTCAATCAATACGAATGAGAGCAATCCTTTTGATCATGAATTGATAGACAATGCATCTATGAGGAAGGGTCCTCAGAACGAGTCCCCGACACAATCTGAGCTCACCAAAGCTATCAAATCCTGCCTCACTATCTCTGAGTCCTCAAATATTGATTCCATCGTCACAAGTCTTTTGGAGAGCGCAGTTTTACTTTCGAATGTGGATTACGGAGCCATTGTTCTCAATTTGGATCTGTCTGAGCCAAGTGTCAAAGCAATTGGAACTTTGAACAATCTTTACAAGTTTGATGATGAACCATTGAGCTTAAGAACAGATTTGGTGCCCTACTCTGTCGTTGTCCATTGTTTGCTAAAAGGCGAGGTAATTAATAAGGACGACAATCCGTCCCTTTTTGAGTCAAAATTTGGAAACGATAATTATTTTCTCCATAATCCTTGCTCGTCTGTGCTTTGCATTCCCATCAAGACATCCACAGTGTTGGGAACGATGTATTTGGAGCAGCACACTTCTCCAAATGAAGTTCCAAAGTCACATCTTTTCAACACTAGAAAGATTGACTTCCTCGATTTGCTTTGTTCACAGGCAGCTGTATCATTCAGCAAATCTTTGCTTTATTCACACATGGAGCTTGCCAAGAAAGCAGCTGAGGATGCCACAGCTGAGAAGGCTAGCTTTTTGGCAAACATGTCTCATGAGATTAGAACCCCATTCAACTCGCTTTTTGCCTGTTCCTTGTTCCTCTTGGACACTGATTTGACAGACACTCAAAAGGAGTACGTGGAAACCATAAAAAGCTCAGCACTTGTTACATTGAGTATTGTTGATGGTATCCTCGCCTTCAGCAAGATTGAGCACGGTTCGTTCACATTGGATTGCTCACCTTTGGATTTGAATGCGTGCGTTGAAAGTGCAATTCAAGTTGCCAGTGATCAAATCAAAAACGATAACCTCGAGATCGTGTTCTACAACAAGTGCCCTCAAATCTCAGAGGTTTTGGGTGATAGCACGAGGATTCGTCAAATCGTCATCAACTTGGTTGGCAACGCTGTGAAGTTCACCATGGAGGGCCATATCAAAGTTATCTTAGATGCCAAACATATGAGAGACGACAGGTACGAAATCACTATTGCTGTGGAGGACACAGGCATTGGAATCCCAGCGAACGCGAAGTCAAAGGTTTTTGGCGCTTTCTCCCAGGTAGATGGATCTTCGAGCCGTGTTTATGGTGGATCAGGATTAAGTCTTGCAATTTCCAAGAAGTTGACCGATATCATGAATGGAACACTTCGTTTTGAGAGTGTGGAGGGTGCGGGCACTACATTCTACTTTATTTGTCCCTTCGAAGTGATTAAGACGATAGAAAAGCCTAAAATACCTAGTCGTCGGGTGGCTTTGATTTGTCGCAGAACTTTGAGAAGTGATGCTTTCGTTCAGCAGCTCAAGTTCTTGAATGCTTCAGTGCTGTACTTCGATCACACGAAAGGCTTTGTTGACCTGACCGATGTTTATGATGTTGTATTCGTGACTGAGGTCATGTTGAGTCAACTTCACGATAAACTCGAAATGCTCAAAGAATCCTCAACTCGAGTGTATTATATTGCAGAATTTGGATCCCCGATTTCCCATGAAGAGCTACAAAAGACGGGCATCAGCTCGACTGTTTTCACTCCGATCAAAAGATCCAAAGTGGAGGAAATTTTGTTGCAAAGTCGTAAGCAAACCGAGATTACTACAAATCATGACCCGAAACATACTGTTCCCAGTCGATTAGCCGAGGAATATCCACTCAGAATTTTGCTTGCCGAAGACAATGTGATCAATTTGAAGGTAGCTCTGCAACATTTGAAGAAGTTAGGTTATGTCGCTGACCATGCGAAAGATGGAGTGGAAGCACTTGAAAAATGTGAGAAGTTGCTTAAGGAGGGAGAAAAGTATGATGTGATATTGATGGACATTCAAATGCCACGAAAGGATGGCATATCAGCTACAATTCAGCTTAGAGAATTATTCACAAGGATGGGTCATGCCGACTATATCCCAGAGATAGTTGCCCTAACGGCAAACGTGGCGGGAGAAGATCGTGAAAAGTGTCTCAGTTGCGGCATGATTGATTTCATCTCAAAGCCAATCCTTCCAGAGGAATTGGTCAGAGTGCTACACAAGATTGGCGCACGCAAAAACGCATTACCTTGAACATACAAACACATGAATAGAGAGAATTTTTAGGCAGTCGTAGACGATGGACTACCGTGTTGTTTGTAAGCCCTGAGCCTGTGGTCTTTCCAGGCCTTCAAATCCTCGGAGTACTTGTTGAAGATTGATGCCGATGGCTTGTACGACTCCTTCTCACTCTCAGGCAACTTCTTCCACTGGACACTCAATTCCTTCATTACCACGCTGTTCGACTCACCGTCGAACCAGTTCTCCTTCACAAAGCTGGCGTAAGCATTAGCAGGACGCTTTGGCTTGGGAGGGTAGAGCTTTAGCTGCTGCTCATTTATCTGGTCTGCCTTTCTCTTGTATGCGGCCTTCTCGCCCTCTGAGAGGTTATTCCATTGTGGGGCTACTTCGGCCATCGAGCGCTGTGGAGTAACGTTCTCTCTGATAAAAACGTTCAAACCTGTGATAAGACGGTAGGGCTTCAAAGCTTGTTTCAAAGCCTTGACTTCCTCAGCGGCACTTCTTTGTTTCTGGAGAGATTTCTGCTTCTTCAAGATAGCCCTGTGACGGCTCTCCAACAGCTTCAAGGTGGATTTTTCTTTGGCAAGTTTCTTCTGGACTTCCTTCAACTTCTTCTTCTCCTCCTTTATAGCTTTAGGGTCCACTGTCTTGGCCCTTGGAGCCATGACGCTAGCCGAGAGTGCAAAATTCCTAATTGGCGCAATTGCCAAGGACGATGACAAACATCTCAAATTTGCGATCTTCAAAAATTGTATTGACATGTTTTGGTAAGAAATGGTACTTGGGATGTGTTGTTTTGGTAATGCGTTACGCTGGTTGTGACCTTGCACGACCTTGTGGCGCGATTGTTGACGTGAGGCTTCGAGGTACTCTACGCGTTTAATGGGGTAATCATCTAGGATTACAAAAAAAAACCGATAAGATCCCGAGATTGCAGGCGTGTAAGTAACATCTCAATGTATCGTCAAGTAAATGATCTATTTGTGTGGAGTAATGCGGGAAAGCCACTTTATGTGTGGTGTCTCAGTCTAATTCTTTGTAAGTCAGTCGGAGCCAGGGCAGCTCAGACCCTTGATTGGAGACAATCTAAATGGCCAGTTCCAAGAATTTCGTGAACCTCTTAAGACAGAAATTCCGCTCATCGGAGAGCTGGCTAGCTCTAGAAATGGAGCCGTTCTCGATCTTCTTGAGCAAGTTCTTCTCGAAAAGAAAGATACTAATATGGTATCCCTTAGGCTCCATGTAGACGCAACAGTTTGGTGTTTCGTGCACGTAGTACTCTGGTCCAAGCTTCTCGTTAGTATATGTGTGGCCGTACCAGTTCAAACCCAAGGCGTACTTAGCCCACCAAAGACACTCATCTCTCAAAGATTCACTTTCTCCACAGATCATGAAAATCTTACGCTTTGGGCTGTTAAACGTGGGAATATCCAGCCAGTCACTCTTCAAAGCGGGCTCTTTGGACATAGGCGAATACAACAAGCTGTTTCTGTCCACATTTCCAAATAGCATTTTCTTCTCTTTTTCGGAGAGATCAGGGAACGGAATGATATCACCAGCTGAGCAGGTTCTTATTGATGAGTTCTTGGGGATCCTGTTGACATCTGGATAGACATACAACCATGGCGAGATGACAAGAAGCTTCAAGGGGTAGTCCTCAGCGGGGGCTTTCTTCTCCTTCAAAAGCTGGGTGAGGCAAATGGCCAAATTACCACCGGCAGAATCCCCAATAATACCAACATTTCTATGTACCGCAAGCAACCTGTAGTAGGTGTCATAGAGCTGGTTAAGCTGGGTAGGCATCGTGTGGCCATCACAGGTGAGGCCGTAGTCTAAGATCAAGATCGAACATCTGTTACGCTTCTCTGGGGGTAGAAGGAAGTAAGCTTGCAAAAGCCCAGTGACCTGATTTGGTCCTAGCTGAGAGAAAAATCCTCCTCCGTGGCAATAGATAAAAACTGTGTGATCTTTGCTAAGGTCAGGCTGCTTAACGAGCCAGTACGAATGCGCGTCAAAGTTCGTGTTATAGCTAGGGAGTCTGCCAGTAAGAGCCGGATAAGACGACTGGACGCTCTTGAGAACGTGTGCAACAGACTTGAAGTTGATGTAACGGAATATCTTCTTGTCCATGGTCATGACGGACTTGATTGCCACGATTTCCAAGATGTACTTCAAACTCTTTGAGTATTTGCCAAACTCCGAGAGATCACCATTAAACAAATAGGCCGATGTGTAATACGCCGCCAGAAAGGGAAGTCTACCAAGGCCCATGGTGGTTTCTGGAAAAAAATGTAGTCTGTGGAGTCTCACTGTTGATTGCAGATTCCACGCACAATGGAGCGCATGCGGAAGGAGGGGCGGCTTCGGCTAATCTCGCTTTGATCGGAGTTAAAGAAATGTGCTTTTTTGATAGCAGAGCTTCAATGTTTATTCAGGTAAGAATCCTCTTATGTGAAAAAGCATATAAAATTCAAGCATATAACAATCGATACTAACAAAACGGGGACCTGTCATGCGCAGGTCTAGGCAGAATTGACGCTAACCTACATCTTCGGTGCAGGTTTTTGCAACCGTGACCTGGCTTAGTTCACTCTGATTCTAAACGCTTCACCCTTACCACATCTGGTTTTCGAAATCGAGTAGCCTCCGCGTCTAACTGGACATGCCCACCACACGTCATCTCCCTTGAATGTAAGGAAACCGTCCTGGGTGCTGAAATATGGCAGTGCCTGTTCGCGTCCGTTAGGTGCAACCACAGCTAAATCACCATTTGGACGGATAACCACTCCGCGACCTTGCGAGTCAGCCAATGAGGAGCCGTCGTTTTGAAATTGAAAAGTGACAAAGTCTCCAGATTGGTCAGAGAGCACGAAGCTTGAACCAGCCTTCTGGATACTGGCGCCTTGCAAGGTCCAGTTTCCGCTTCTAGAAGCAGTGAAGGTGAGCAGCTGTCCTTTGATCGGAAGATCAACGGGCACAATCCTCTCGTCTCTCTTCGTGACATTGTACGAAGGCTTCAAACGGTGGGTAGAGCTTGGCTTGGTGCTTGGTCTTGTGCTGTTTTTGTTGCAGTTGACCTTCTTATCGTGTCCGGGGTGATAGTCCACACATTCTCTCGCACCAACCACCAGGAGGGACACCGAAGTGTACTCAGTACAGTTGCCTCTGAAGGCGACAGCACCCGAAAGGGGACAAATTCCAAAGCCAGGAATTCCATTGAAGGCCAAAGAGTCAGACTCGATCGAGAAGGACGACTGTCTGGTCTCAGTAAGAACAAAGTAACCGTTCTCGATGTTGAGGTATCTCAGCGTCCTCCTGTCAACCAAAGAACCGTCTTCGTTGAGAACCCACTGAATCTCGTCAGAGGCAGAGTAGGTGACCCGACCAGAGGGGGAAGCACCAAGAGTCCCGCCCTGAAAGCTGTTAGAGCCGGTCTCCGAAGTGACAAGTTGGAAAGTCAGGGCTGCTGCTGCAGTAGTAGCAAAGAGGGTAGTAAGCTTCATGTTGCTGAGAGGTAAGTTATTATCAAACCAACAGAGATATGTTCTGCTTTTATATTCATTTTGCAGCCAGCAATGTCGAGGATGCTCTCGAGGCTCTGAGATCGACTGATACGAGTAGCTCTATGGGATCTACCAATTACAAAGAGGACTAAAAACGTTAAACCGTTTGAACAATGCGCAGGATACAGCTGTAGATTGAGGTAGGTGGTAGCACCCACCAACGCTGCTCAATATTCTTATTATTTTCTTCGTAAATCAACATAGAAGGGCTGCCAAATGCATTTCTATGATGCTAGGGTAAATTGCGAGACTAAAAAAGTATGCGGTTGAGCCCAGCTCACATAGTTAAGCCAAAACTTTCCTTCGATCGTATCGGCAGCATGAAGTAAATAGTTATCGGGCATACGCGATGCTTACCCGAACCACACATCGTTTTGCAGAAAGAGGCAGGTTTTGTCCGAAAAAGGGAATCAAAGTCAACAAAAAGAAAGGATTTGCCACTAATTATTTCCTCCGATCGAGATTCCAGCATTAGGCAAGCCCTTTGCTGCTTTGGGACACGCTTTGAATCTGCAAGTGATATGTACTTTCAGATTGCAACACTATTTTGTCTTCAATTACCAAAATTGGCTCTTCATCGCTAGCTTGAAGAAATTGTGCAACTTTAGGGGCTACTGACATAGGCACTTAGTATGAAGAGTCGGTAGAAGATTGCAATGCAACAATAAAAAAGAACAAATATTGCCTATCTCAACTTTGCTGAGATATTGCGCCCCTCTCAAATAATAAATGAGCACTAAATCACAAGCAAGAGCATCCATGAATGTAAAATCGCTTCCTTCGACTTTACTCGAGATGCAACAGCAATTAAAGAATAGAAACGGAAGCGGCTTCACGACCCGCCCCAAATTTTATGTATTAAGCCTCGATGAAAAACGATCGAGACCTTCGAATTTGTTTAAAGCCTATTTGGAGAATGGCAGGATTGATCCTGGGCGTTCAATTTTCTCCAGGCGCAAGCAGATTGTTGAACTTAGGTTCCCAAGTTTTTGCTGAAGTTCTCCTCAGCAACAACAACATCCCAATTAATTTCTGGTATATTGGATGAATGGATGGAGTGTTCTTGGAGCGTTATGAATGGGAGGTGAAAAGGTCAGTTTGTGGCCAAAATTGAGATAGTTTCTCAAATGGATTTGAATGGAGACTACAAGTGGGTATCGGGCGCTGGAGGAACTGTTGGCATATATACCACGTACTTTGTTTCAAAGCCGATGTGCCGGAAAAATCAACAGAACTCTCCAACCCTATTCAACCACTACCGAACTGAAGAATTCTTAAAATTGTTAAAAGTTTCATTTCCTCTCTATTCGCGTCCATAGCTTTGCTTTGACGCTACTACCGTTTGTTCTGTACCGACCACTTCCTCTGTCCACAAAACTGTGATATCCGCAAATACATCAATTTTTTACCAAAGATTGTGAGACCTCCCAAAAAGAAACTGTAATCTTAATGAATTCTTTCTAGCTTCTTCAAGATTTTTTGGATGTTTGGTCCATCAACGTATCGATGTCGAAAGTCGTGTGTGTGACAAATCAATACTAGACCTCATTTTATTCAGACATCAGTACCAATCCTTCCTTCCATCGAACATGTACTCAACAGCCCGTTCCGATACCCTTTTCTTGGGCGGAGAGAAAGTCAGCGGAGATGATATCAGAAACCAAAATGTCATGGCAGCCCTTTCTGTAGCCAATGTGCTCAAGTCGTCTCTTGGTCCAGTTGGTTTGGACAAGATGCTCGTGGATGATATTGGTGATGTCACAGTGACAAACGACGGAGCCACGATTTTGTCCCTTTTAGACGTTCAGCACCCTGCTGGTAAGATTCTTGTTGACTTGGCTCAACAGCAAGACCGTGAAGTCGGTGACGGCACAACGTCTGTTGTCATTTTCGCATCTGAGTTGTTGAAAAGGGCGAATGAGCTCGTGAAGAACCAAGTGCATCCAACTACCATCATCACAGGCTACAGATTAGCCTTGCGTGAAGCCATTCGTTACGTGAACGAAGTTCTTTCTCAGTCTGTCAATGACTTGGGCAAGGACACTTTGGTGAGCATTGCCAAAACCTCCATGTCTTCCAAGATCATCGGAGCAGATTCTGACTTCTTTGGCAACATGGTTGTCGATGCCATGATGGCCGTGAAAACCACATCTCCTAAAGGTGAGACGAAATACCCAGTCAAAGCTGTCAATATTTTGAAAGCTCACGGTAAGTCCGCGACTGAGTCAATGTTGGTTGATGGTTACGCCCTCAACTGTACTGTCGCATCTCAAGCCATGAACAAAAGCGTGAAAAACGCTCGCATTGCTTGTTTGGATATCAACTTGCAAAAGGCTAGAATGGCCATGGGTGTTCAAATTAACATTGATGATCCAGACCAGTTGGAAGAGATCAGAAAGAGAGAGTATGGTATCATCATCGAGAGAATCAAGAAGATCATCAATGCCGGTGCCAATGTTGTTCTCACCACAAAAGGTATTGACGACCTTTGTTTGAAGGAGTTCGTTGAATGTGGCGCCATTGCCGTCAGAAGATGTAAGAAGGAGGACTTGCGTAGAATTGCCCGTGCCACCGGAGCTACGCTAGTCAGCAACTTGTCTAACTTGGAGGGTGAGGAAGTCTTCGAGTCCTCCTACTTGGGTCATGCCGAGGAGGTTGTGCAGACCAGAATAAGCGATGACGAGTGTATCTTGGTCAAGGGTACCAAGCAGCACTCCTCGTCCTCGATCATTTTGCGTGGTCCTAATGAATACTCTTTGGACGAGATGGAGAGATCGATCCACGACTCCTTGTGCGTGGTCAAGAGAACCTTGGAGGGTGGAAACGTTGTGCCAGGTGGTGGAGCTGTTGAGGCCGCCTTGAACATATACTTGGAGAACTTCGCCACCACCGTGGGTTCTAGAGAACAGCTTGCGATTGCCGAGTTTGCCAATGCTTTACTAATAATTCCAAAGACGTTGGCAGTCAATGCCGCCAAGGACTCATCTGACTTAATCGCCAAATTGAGGACGTACCATGCTGCATCGCAAACTGCATTGCCCACGGACGTCAAAAGAAGAAAGTACAAGAACTACGGTTTGGACTTGCTCAACGGTAAGATCGTCAACGAGACGCTACACGGTGTGTTGGAGCCCACGATGTCGAAAATCAAGTCGTTGAAGTCTGCCTTGGAGGCATGCATTTCGATCTTGAGAATCGACACTATGATCACCGTCACCCCAGACCCACCTAAGGAGGACCCACATCAGCACTGAGCACTTGACTAATGTTTATAGAAGGCTAATGAAAGGTAGCTACGACCGAAAGTTGCAAACTGATATATATATTGTATTTGGCCCTCAGGTGGAATTAAATAGGGTATAGCAAAAAAAAAGTGTCCCAAAAAAAGTGTTCAAGAATTGAAGATAATGCAAAAGTGTGGCGTCCGTGGAATCAGACGACAGCCGAAGGTAAAAGAGGAGCGGAATTGAGCGACGAGTCCGTCGTCTTGTAGAAGTTGTTCTTGTTCATCTGGTTGAGAGCAGTAGACAGCCTGGTGCTCAAAGGCATGCGACTGCTGCCAACCGAGGAAATATAAGCCAGTTCGCTCTCAGCAGCGAGATTTTGGGAACTCGAGGCTGCGCTTTTAAGCGAATAGTTAGAAGCAGAGAAAATGGAGCTCTTGGACGAGGAGCGCGTGGAGGCAAGCGAGTTGCTCGAGTAGAAGCTCGACATGCGGTAGTATTCCGACTTGGAATTGCTCTCGAGCTCGTGCTTCTTCTGGAGCTGCTTCTTGATTTTGCTCAAGAACGGCTGCAAAGCGGCTACTAGCTCATCCTGGTCCACGGTCAAGTTCCACTTCAAGATGCCGATAAGCTCACGCTCAGCGGAGTTGACATCCTGGTTGGTCAAAAGGCCGTCTGTGTACTTTGTCCAGTGCTTGTTTAAGGGACTCGAGTCGTTTAGCGACTTGGCACTCAAAATGAGCGAGGCCAAGAAGATTCTGTGGCGAGTGGTTTCGATACCCACGGCATTGCCAGGCAAGGCCTTTCTAAGCCTGTTCAAGTACACCAAGGCTGCCATGAGAGTGGGAGTCTGAACATTGGAGTATTCAATCAACTTGTAGATGAAAGTGGTCAAAGGCACTGCCTCTTTGGTGACGGGAGTGACCACCACCAGGCCCCTGAGGTGTTTTTGCGAGGCCACAGGCTTCACCTGGATCACAGAACAGGTGGTGGCTGCCAAAAACTCAACCATTTCACGGTTGACTGGCTGTCTGGAGAAGATCTTGAGAGCCTCGTAGTCTGACATTGCAAGCGGTGATGTGGAATTGAAAAGAACGAAATGAAGGGCAAACGAGTGCTAGGCAACGCCAGAAAACGAAGAGTAAATGGAAATGACCCTGGGAGGTTGGAGATTATAAAAGGACAAAGCGGTGGAAAAGAAGACCTTTTGCAGCACTGACGCCTTTTTTATTTCCCAAGTGAGGCATCGCCGCAGCGTTTCTTGTACCTTGATTGTCTTTTTTTCGCAGCCATTTTCGTGTATTAGGCGTGAACGTGAGACGCGCTGGAAACAGGCACGCTACCTGAGACGGGAGACGTACCACAGCCGCAAATGTATTTTTTTTAGGAGGTGGCTGGTGCAGAGCTGACAGAAGGATTCTGAAACATCTGCTTTGGAGCTAAAAATATATATGCTTTTTAACCCTACCAATCTTCTGTGGACGGATGCAAACACATGCTGTGGCAGGTGGCTGCAAATTAGGCGCTAGTGGTGAACGCAATTCGCGACTATAATTGACGCTCTGAATACAAAGTCGGTTAGAAACGAGAAGCTAAAACCAGAAGGAAAAATATATGCAATTAGACGAAAACGGAATCGCCGGTGAAGGTGCTTTTCTGCTTAGACGAAAACAGAATCTTCGATGAAACCCACACAATGGTGCTACAACTTCGCTGCTGTGTTTGGTAAGTTGTGGGCCTTGTTTCGTGCACCGTGCCTGGTGCACCTATTCTTATATGCGGCTCCTTCCATGGTTCTGAACACTACACTGACATTAGTTCCTAACTCGGTAAATCATTCTTTTTTTTTTCATTTTATCTTATCAAACAGCCACGTGCAGAGTGCTACACGTCTGGGTAGTAGAAAAACGCCAACGCCACCACAAGGTAAGTGCTCAAAAGCATGGCGCCCTCCAACCAGTTGGACTCTCCGTCAAGCACCACCAAATTGGTGATAAAGACAGAAACGAACATCACCGCCGTTTCAAATGTAGAAAAGTACAACGACATAGGCACGTCGATGATCCAGCCCAAGATAACCATGAAGGGGGTCACAAAAAGGGCAATTTGCAACGACAGCCCGATGGCTACACCAATGGCCAAATCCATTTTGTCCTTCATGGCCACAATAACCGCAGTAGCATGCTCTGCAGCGTTACCCACGATAGGAATCACAATCAAACCGATAAACGTCTTCGACAAGCCCAGCAGCTGGACAATGTCGTCAATGGAGCCCACCAAGTAGTCAGCGGCAAACGACACGAGGATCGTAGAGATCAAAAGCACAGAGAGCGATCCCAACACGGTCAAGTGCTCAGATTCGCCTTTGGGTGCAGAGTCCTGCGGAGGAAGGCTCGAGGTAATGATTCCGTCGTCTTCCTGGGACTGCTCCTCAAAAAGGGCCTTGTGAGTCTTCAACTGAAATACCAAGTACAAGATATAGACGGCAAGCAAGACAATAGCGACGCCCCTCGAAAGACTCAAGATCTTCAAGTCGCTGTCCGAATCAGGGTCAGGGAACTTAGACTTGCCGTCCTGAGGCAATGTTGAGTGGAACGCAGCAGGAATCAAAAGTCCGGCCGTGGCCAACGCCATCAACGACGACATGGTCTGAGCCACGGTCTGGTTGAACGTCTGTTGCACGCGGGTAATACCTCCGGCAATGAAGCAGCAACCCAATACGAGCAACGAGTTGGACAATATCGAACCAAGCATCGAGGCTTGGACAATTCTGACCTGGCCATTCTTCAAAGCAATGATGGACACGATCAACTCCACCGCATTGCCAAAAGTGGCATTCAACAAGCCTCCAATGGTCTCTCCCGTGTGTTCCGCTATTTCCTCTGTCGCATAAGCAAGCACAGAAGCCAAGGGCACAATGGCAAAGAAGTTGAGCCAGAAAGTAGCGTTAGCGCCCCAATCCAAGAATCCCGAAAGGAGACCTAAGGGAACGAAGACTAAAAGATAGTTGACCGGCGAAGAAAGTAGCGCCAGCTTGATGGTGAAGACCATCGCGTCTTTGTAGCTAGTTCGCGTAGCAGGGCGCCTGCCCAAAAGTGGAGCGTCAGACATAAAGTTTACTTTGCGGATGTCTCTGTTTGTAGTTCCGATAAATAAGCAACCACAGAAATTGTGTTTGGATGGAAGAAGATGTTGAGAATTGTGCAGTCTGTTACTGGAAATGCTTCTCAATACAGGAGATAGTGATATAACGCAAGGCGCAGGTGGATGATATGCAAGATCAATCAGATACTGGCGAGGCCCGTTAGGCAAAAAAGGTCAGAAAATTAAAATGGATGATCATATCTATTTACACAGAAACCAATAGTATTAATGTCGGATCTAGGGGCTTCTAATCAAGATCTGGTGGTGTTGTGCCTGGCCGACTGCCGACACGCAAACGTTTGCAGCCATGTGCTGCGATGACAGATCGGCTTCTTTGGCCTACCAAAGCTCTCGAAAACTAAATCAGACTCAATGCTGTTTGCTTTGGAACCTAACGTCGTTATTCATTATTAGATGACCTCCTCCAAAGTCCATATTCACAAGCCCGGCCAGCTTCGCCTCCCTGCGCATTCCTCATGCAACCACTCTGACACCTCAGTTTACAAGCTCCTTCCACAAGTAAGGCGTAAACACCATCACAGCTGTGAAAAGCACTTCGAAGGATTCGTACAATGCCACTGGGAACCCCGCAAAGCCTCTCTCGCAGAAGTTGCAGTAAATTGCGTAGAAAGCCACAGAGAAGAAGTGGTTGAACAACAACATAGGGAAGGGGAGCATACCCGAAAGCAAACCGATAGGCCCCTTGACACAGTCTCCACCAAGCAAAAAGTATCTGAAACAACCCTCTTGCAAGATCTTGAGAGGCCTGCTATCGGCTGCAAACAAGGAGTACAAGGCGATGGAGAGTGTATTGATCAGGGCATCAAGACGCTTTCTCTTGCTGTGAAACTGCCTGAGCTTTTGCGCAACCAAGTTGTAGTCACTCAAATCGGGGACCTGCTTGGGGTGTAAGAGCTTGGTGAGCAAGACAACATCGTTCAAACCTACGGTCATACCGCCTCCGGTGAGAGGGTGTCTCATATTGAGCGAGTCGCCGATCATGATGAACCCCTTGTTGCGGCTTCCCTGCTTGGGTGCTCCCAAGTACTGGTTCGGCATGGGCCTGAATTTGCGGCTCTCCATGGCGACCTCAAAGCTGGGTTTGACCTCTTCAGGCAAGTGGGGCAACACCTCGTCTTGCAAGTAATTATAGAAGGTGTCATTAGCTGCAGAGGGAGGCTTGGTCGAACGGTAAGCACACAAGACTCTAGTTTCCTTCTGGTTGGTCTGGTATATGAGGACCGGAGCGTGGTCTCCCAAAATGACATGGCCGTAGTGGGGAGCCGGAAGCTTGGCGTCAGTCAATTGGAGACCAACAAAATATGAACCAACATCGGGCACGTTGTTCTTGGAATGCTCCTTGCGGAACTTGGAGTAAATACCGTCGCATGCAAATGTCACCTTGGCGGTGTACGTCTCAAAGTCCCCATCGAGAGTCTTTACCTTGACTCCCAACACATGGTCGGGGTCCTCCTCGTCTCTTATTAGCGCCGTGGCCGAGCCTTCTACCCAGTCCACGTTTTCCTCGGCCTTGACGATCTCACGAAGGTTCGACAAGAACTTGCCGTTGCTGAAACCGAGCCCTCTCACGTTCTCATACGAGTCCCACTCGTTCACGTTGATGGCAGGGTCGTTTCTGCTGAATTTGTCGTTATCATCAAAGACACAGTCTGGAACAGGCTTGATAGGGTTCGTTTTGTCGCACTCCAGCTTGTCTGGGTACTGGATCTGGATGATGTTGTCGTGATACTTTATGTAGTAGCCGTCCACATAGACCGCATCGATATTGTTCACCGCCTGAAGCATGCCTAGTTCTTTCAAAGCCTTGAGTCCGGCAGGCTGCATGAGCTCTCCCACGATTCTGTCGGGCTCGCTCCAGTCTCTCTCTATTATAAGCACTTTCCTTCCTTGTCTGGCTAAAGCTGTAGCAACGCAAGGGCCCACCACACCTGCTCCAATAACAATAGCATCGTATGACATGTTTTATGAGAAATCTAAGAAGATATGGAATATGTTGTGTGGAGCTCTGTCTTTTCAGAGAAAGAGCCTGCTTTTATATTCTATGAAGTAGGATGAAAAGGTTTCGCTTATATGGCGCCACGTCGTATAGGTTTAGGCGAGAAGTTGATGCGCGCGACGATGCCATCAGTTGAAGCCCACACGATATACGTTCATTTTGCTCGGCTCGATCAGAAAAATGGCACGAGAATTTTTTTTGAACGAGCTGACATTCGTGAATATGATGAATTTTTTATCACTTTATCGAGTATCCTCCTTTGCCTCTGGGTATCTCGACGCTTAGGCCATATCACCTTATCTGCTCGCTTATGCACAGGACAGTACAATGGCCCTCGTATTCTGGAGCACATTGCAGTTATTCAATGCCTCTTCAACATCGTCAACCTCTTTTAAAATCGTGCAAGCCTTTTTGAAATTTATGGCTCGTTGACTCAGCCTGCCTCGTTTAGTCGCTCTCCTCCTCACTCTCTTCCTCTGTTTCCTGCAACCATGTGATAAGCTTGACAGTGCTGCCACGCACTTTTTGCAATGCCTCGGTCTCTGTGGAGGCCTCCGATGCCCACCACTTCAAGATGTTCTCCTCATCAAGTATATCCTCGTTGTACAACTGCGTAAGAGCAAACACCAACACAGTCTGGTTGTAGTCCTGGTCGACCCCTAGACATGTTTCTTGAATAATCTGAGCAAGATCCTGCTGTTCTTCATCACTGAAAACTTGTCTCTTAAAGAGGCCACCCCATTCCTTGAAGATCTTGCCTGTGGCAACCTTGGGCTCGAGTGTGTCGGTTGAGATAAAGTGAACAACTCTTCTGATCATGGCTTGCACAGTAGCTTGACGAACCTCGTGGTAAGTCACATTCATGGACATTCTCAAGGTGTTAAGCTCAAGAAGTGCTGTGTCCAAGTCGTGGTTGTTTTCCATCGCTCTCTCCACCGTAGCCACGGCTTCTTTGTGGAAGTCTTCTTGCTCGTCCTCCTCGTTTTCGTAGTCCGTGGAGAGAATCGAGGTGGCCGACATTCTTCTGCTGCTGCGGGAGTTGTGACGAGCATGTCTTCTGATCTTCTTCTTGGTGACAGATGCAATAGAGTCATCAGAAACGTTGAGATGGCTCAATTGGTAAATGAGACTTGAGTTGTTGAGGGACGCACTTTCCAGCTCGGACTCATCATCAAGCTCTTTGTCTGACAAGTACATCACACCAGTTCCGTCTTCACCAACAATATCAACATCATTGACACTATTCTTGCCTGGCTTGTCTTCTTCGTCAGACTCCTCGTCTTCCAGCTCGAAAGAGTCTCCCCCAAATTCTTTTGTGACGGGTTGGTCGACAATTCTGGTGTTTGAGGAGACGATTTTACCAGCGCCAACGACAACATTGTACCCAATAACGGTGCCCTTTTTGAGCTGAGATCCCTTTTTGAGAGTGGCGTTGCAGGCCACAATTGCATCTTCGATTGTCACATCGTCCTCAATGACAACATTATCCCAAATGTAGGAGTTACGGATCGTCACATTGGCTCCGATCTTAGTATTACGACCGATGGATGACTTTTCAATGGCTGTGTTGGCACCAACACTTGTGTTGGATCCGATGGCTGTGCTATTGCCCACGCGACAGGATTGTGCTAAGACAACCTTGTCCTCCTTGTAAATGTGATTGAATTCAAACTTGTATGACAGCCCAATGAGGTTCATGTCAGGAACAAGAGGGTATGACCAACGAGCAAGGACATCCTGCGAAACTGCGTGATATGTGTCCCAGCTCTCGACTCTGGCAGCGTATTCTGCACCTTCCGCTATGTAAGCGTAGACAGTCTTCTTCAACAAGTCTGAAGTCAAGACCCCCTTGACAAAATCATTTCGAAGAGTTTGGTAGTCGAAGTTCTCCTGGAAGATCTGTGGAACATGAGGGGAGCAAATGTCGACATGACAATCAATAAGGTCGTTGCGGATGACGAAATCGTTCTCGATGTCTTCTAGAAGCTCTGGGTCGATATTGATACTGGTCTTCTTGCCACCGGCTGGTGGGATCTCTTGGTAATAGTGACAACGGCTGGATTGCTTGTCCAAAATGAAGACAGCCGGGTCAATGTGCGATCTGGTTCTGTGCAATGGGCTAGCAGAAGTGAGGACCATGGACACAATGTGCTCCTTGTCCACCAGCTTTCTCTGTTTGTGGAAAGCCATCACTTTGCTGAAATCAATATTAGTGACAACATCACCCGAAACTAATAGAAAATCGCCAGTAATGAGGCCTCTGTTGTCCAAGTCTCTCATGGCGTCACCCACAGATCGGGATTCTAAACTCATGATGGTGGTAACCTTAAACGGGGTATTCAGGGCCCAATTCGACAGCTCGATGTATTGTTGAATTTGATCGGCATGCGATGAACACATTAAGTAAACTTCGTTCACCCCGGCTCGGGCCAAGAACTCTAGGGTGTATTCAATCAATGGAACGCTCACTAAGGGTAAGAGGCATCTTGGTTTGGACGCTGTCAAAGGCATGAAACGGGTCTCGAAAGAGTCCGTGAGCACAATGGCCTGGAATCTTTCGTCCTGAACAACCTCCCTCTGTTTTTTGTTTTTTGGTGGCATTGCAGTGGAATCAGGTTTAGTATGTAAAACTTTTGTATGGCATCAAAAAGGCAGTGAAGTCACGTGCACGATGTGTCTTAGAGTCATGTTCAAAGAACGAAACGTTACTTAAATTTGGATAAACAAGATGGATATGACTCTTATTGAACTCGCTGTTTGAAATAAATATATACAGAAATGGCTGGGACATGGTTTACATCGTAGGACGGCCAGACGTCCTATCAAGGTAGTAGAGTTCATCTACTTCTTCTCTTCCGCTTTAGCTCTTCCCCTACTCATGCTGTCAACATAGAAAGCAGCTGTAAGCGATGCAACTAGCACCACTGTCACCGCAGAGACAAAAGTTCTGACCTTGGCTATCCTTTGCGCTTGTGTCAACTGCATGTCCAGAGAGAGATACCCGTAGTAGCCTCCCACAGATGCGAGCCAGACTCCAGTTGTGACTTTCAACTTGTTAGCATTTGCTGCACTCACCATTTTCTCGAAGGTCGACTTGCGTTTCCAATCTCTGAACCTATCCATCAAAAGCTTCTCGTTCTGGGGGCTCGAGCGCATCATTTTGTCAAAGCGAACTGATCCCTGGTCAGCATAGAACGCACAGCAACTGACGGTTGGCATGATCAAGATACATGCCTTGATGGAGGTGTTGAACTGCTTGAACTTGACAGGGTGCCTCACTTTGAGGTATCCGAAAGCTCCCAAAGAGACCAATCCACCAACAAACAATCCTTTCAACCCCTCAGAGGCTATATGTGTAGCATGTGCCTCCCTCTCCTCTCTATTGAGCAACTTCATAGGGTCTATGGGTTGCGAAAAGAGCTTGGTTTATGCTACCGAAATACGGTGCAGTAATGTGTAGTACCCTGTGCAGATTCGTGGCTGCGAAAGTGGTCCGTTTAACATGCTAAACGCTACATGCTGAATTACTATCAAGTTATTGCAAGAAGGTGTTTAAAAGAAAATAATCAAGATTCTTCCTTCATTCAAAAGGGGTCCTTGTCATTTCAGTAGTTGCATTCTTGGAATAATGTGGTTGTGAAATGCTCACCTTGAGAAGTCGATCTATCATGAAGTAATTATACCTGGTTACACGCTCTTGTGAACCAATTGATAACACAACTACGGATCCTAATGCTTGCATTGAGTGAAAGATTTGTCTTGTAGTTGAACTTTCATTGCTCTTTTCAGTGACTCAACTATCGTGGGTAAACGGTTTGCAATATGGATGGCGTGAGGTTCCCATAAGCTTGTCTATTGGATAGCCATATGTGGTATACTGACTTTACCACGTCCAGATGGCCAGCAAACATTGTTTCCCCACAAATATATATGCTTTATTGATGATATATGGACCGTTTTGTGCTTATCTTTGACGTCTCCTGCACACCGCTTCGTATATCGAGATGGTACCTTTCCGAGACATGAGCATTTATTCTTACAGTTTAGCTCCGTTTCTCGGTAATGGATCATTCTTTACACTCACTGAAAATGGACCACGACATGCCAGGCCACGATATGCCTGAAATGTGCAATATGAACGTATGACGAATCCCGCCTACATTTCCTTCTCTACTAACATTCAGATGATCTTTACATGGGACTGGAATAACACCTGTGTGGTGTACAAATGGTGGCACGTCAAAACGACATTCGGCTTCTTGGGAACGCTATTGGCACTTGTGATGATCTCCATGCTTTATGAATTTTGTAGGGCATGGTCCAGCGAATGGCACAGAAGACAGCGTCCAGTTCTGCCCACGGCTAATGTCTCTAGAGACGCCTCTTATAGGATCAAGTCTGCTATCATGTACGCCGGCCTTGTGGCGTACTCTTTCATGCTAATGTTGGTGTTTATGACCTATGTGGGATGGTACATGATCGCTGTAGTGGTCGGTGCCGGTATCGGGAACTACTTGTGGACTGCTGACGGTCCAGAGACCAAAGCATTGATATGTCATTAAGGGATCTATTGAATGTATAATTTAAACCGTAAAGGGAAAGCCCGCTCAGTTCCCGGGTCCCGCGTACTTGGATCTGGCTCTCAATTTGGGTCCGTTCAACAAAAACAAAACAGGAATCGAAATCATAGCCACCGAAATGAAACCCAAAATCGATGAGCCCCAGCCAACTGCAAACCGCTCCGTTTTAAGATTGAGGAAGAGGGGTCTGCCAAACAAGGGGAACGCACCAGCCATGATGCTTCTGAATAAGTCGTTACCGGCAAACACCGAGGCCAAATACCTCCAGAACGACATACTCAAATAGTTGAATAACGACTGGAAGATCAAGAACGCTCCTGCTGCAAATATAGCTGCCCCAATGAGTGGGCCTATCCAATGGAGGTCCTTTGCTGCGGTCCATCCGAAAATGAAAATTCCAATAGGCATGAGCACACTCCCAAAAATTGCAGTGGGTATGAACACTTCAGGTGAGACTTCCTGGTTGTTGAGCATTTTCTTTGTGAACAGTTGATAGATGACGGGTATGTAGATCAGAGCTGCAATACCAATACCCACCAAGATACACATATAAGTGACTCCCATCTCAATGAGAGTGAACCCTTTCACCTCGACGAAGACTATTGGGAAAGCCTCAAACCACAAGTACATGACTGAGTACACCAATCCGATGTAGACGTTGATAAGCAAAACGACTGGTTCGAAGATAATGAGCTCGAATGGACGCCAAAGCGTCTCAATAAGAAGCTGTCTTGAGGACATCTCAGCGTTCTCGATATGACCCTGACTGACAATCTTGTTGTTGCCTGTAAGCGCCCTGAGTCTTTCCGCCTTTCTGTACAAGATTGTCTTCGAGTAAGACTCCGGAAGCATCCATGAAAGGACAAGAGTCGTGGCACCAGAGGTGATACAAACAAACCAGAAAGTCCAGTGGTAGTTAGCCTTGACGGTCAAGATAGCACCAAACAAAGGGCCTGAGGATGGAGCACAGACTGCTGCTAGAGACCAGAAGGAGATACCAACGGGGATATAAGGCAAATTGATCACATCACCAACAGAAGCACCGCCTGTGGCCAAGCAGGGACTGGCGAAAAAGCCAGCAATGAAACGAAGAATGCACAATCCAGCGATGTTGTCAACAAGGGCAGTGGGAATCTGGAGAATGAAGAAAATGAATAAGGTGATGATGTAGATGGAGGTCCTGCCGAATCTTGCGTTTTCGGATAGTGGTGAGAACACCATTGGACCGATTCCGTACCCGAAAACAAATAACGTCAATGGGAGCGTAGCGGCGACCTGGCCCACGTTCATATCCTCCATGATCTTGTCAGCACCTGGAGTATAGATCGCCGAGGCCATGTACACAAAGGACGTAAGAGCCATGATTTGAAATATGAAGATTATTTTGTACTTCAAAGGCCAATTGTAGGGATTGTCGGGGTCATCTTCACCATCCCAATCCACGATGATAAGATCTGGTTTTGCAATAGATGCATCATCTGGCGACTCTTTTCCCAGCTTGGTGGACGCGTCTTCCGAGCTCTCACCAACAGAGAACTCTGAATTCACGAGGTACTTGGTGGGAACAACATAATCTGATTGTTCTTCTTTATAGTTGAATACTTTTCTTCCCGAGAGGTGATAAATGGTCCTGCCGACGAAACTCTCACGAACGAACTTGAGGAAAAACATTTGCCTACTCTACAAGCACGAAGAGTCGAAGAGGTGATACTTATACCAGGGAGGAGGCAAATTATGGCGTCAACTTACGATGAGGTTGCAAAAATATGAGCCTTGTGAAAATGGAGATGTGCCGAATGCGGCGGTTCTCCGACGGGTGCTGTGCGTGCTTACGCTATCATGAATTGCAAGGGTTCAAGGGGCCACATGCTTCGATAAGCTTCGAAATTCATTTTCATTGGTTCGCTTTGGACGGTAATTTGAGTTGATTTTCGATTTGATCAATTACTTCTATGAAATTGCTAGCAGAATGTCTCGAATTAATGGCTGCAAATATTATCCTCACGGCTCGCGGCCCGTTTTGTGAGGTTTTGCCATGGTGACTCTATGCACACGAGAGTGCCAAAAGAGTGTAACAATGGCCCCCAACGCATATGAAGGAATATGGCTTAATATCTTACTAATCCGTTGCGCTTGACACGGGTGCCACAAAAACGAGTCCCGCGATTACCATTTGTAGAATAGCTCCGAAAGCTGCGGCACCGTTGAGCAACGGGTCCATCGCAAAATATTGCAAATTTATCATACATGGGTGGTGTTGTTCGATCTGTTCTTAGATTTTGAAGATTCCAGAACTCGGGATGCTGACAAGACCAAACGGTCTAGTTCTTGGACAATGTAGGTAACAATACTTGGAGTCATGTTCGGGGTTTGCTGACGGAGAAACTACAGCCGTACATGTCCGCGGTGGCCGCAAAAGATAAGCGATTCCCGAACATGGAGGCAAGTTCGGGTCCGTTGATTAGAAATTATGACGTGTGGAATTTTCGAGAATCGGAGAAGCTTTGATTATGATTGATTTCACCGGAGTTCCCAAATGCTCAAGGCTTTTGGCTTGTGATATTGCAAATAACCTGGAGGACGCTGACAATACGTCATACTTTTGGTCGGAGTGGGTTAAAAAGAGCCCCGCTACTACTTTACTTGGCTCGATGCTAGACTAAACTCTCCAGACCACCATTTACGTCATCGGAAATGGGGTTTTGGGCACCAACGTGAGATTGTCAAGCAGCTCACCAAACTCTCCCAATCGTGCCTGAAGTTTACAATTGTTTGATTTATGTTGATTCCCAATGTACTGGCATGACTGATGTTTGGACTACCGTTTTGCTCTCACCATCATGGAGTGCTCCCTCACATCTCACCAACTCACCATCAACTGTAAAAACAGCAGGGGATATGATGAATCCATTTTCAAAACGTAATCTCACTTGCCCGTCAACTGACTGGCTATGTGGTACACCCAAGATTAGCAAGTTGGGCTCGCTGTGCCTTACGGTTTGTGAAGGGTAATGTTGCCCTAGAGATCTTTTCCTTTAATCATTCGTCTGATTTTTTGAACAATAAACAACCTCAGGCGTAATTATTGACCCCTCTTCATTGACCCCCCAAAAATGAATCACTGACTCTTGGTTTTGTCTATACGAAGTCATTCAAATTGACAACATTCTAACTCTTAAAAAGCTAGCAAGGTCTTCGACCATTGTAATTAGCAATCTACAAGGAGCAAACAAACAAGATTGTGCACTTAAAGAGACTAGGCAACTTCTTGATATGTTCCTCAAAAACATTCATGCCCTAAATGCTTTAAGCGTTATTCTTGAGCACTTCTCAAAATCAGATTGATCGCAGGTGTAACGCAAACATGCTACGCAGCAAAAAAATGACGCTGCATCAGATCCTCTGTCAAAAAACTCCAATTAGCTTCAGGGGACCTGAAATAATAGCGGGGACAGTTTGGGGACCTTAATACGCTTTTACAAAGAAGGCTTAATTGCGGCGTGCTAAAAATACGCATTTCGTCCTCGGCCGTCTATCACTGTCGTAGCAAATGCAACGATAGTCATCTATGCTATATATAGTATTCGTGACAAATATATAAGAAGAGCGGGCTGAATGCAATTCGAAAGTCCAAACATGAACGCCCTTATCACCCTAGTCCTTACTTGCGTCGTGTCTGTGTTTGCAGCTGCGACGCCAAAGGACTTCGAGCTTCGAGTGATAAGACCCGGAGACGATGACATCTTTTTTGTGAGAAACTATACCAACGCGCCCATTCTCATCTCAGATCTGGCTTATGACTTTAATGGGCCACCAGTGGTGGGCCCTGCGTTGTTTCATTTCGATGAATGCGGCAACTTAAGGAGTTCCAGAACAAATGACTATGTGTCCGTCCAGACGTGGCAGGCTTATGAAGAGCGTAAGTTGACTCTTCTATACAACGATACTGTTTCGTACCCTTGTTTCCACAAACAGGACGGTTATTTGGCTCATGATGGCAACACGACATTTTATTCTTGCAACCTGTACCCCTATGACAAGTACGTTGATTATTTGAGTCTCGATGAAGAGTGCTTCCTTGCAACTCCGGTCCAGTTGCGTCTAGTATACCCCATTTGACGAGTAAGGCTTCTTAGTATGATGTTAATTTAAAGCTTTCCACCAAAAAACTTCAAAGCCAAGTGTACACCGTAGCTTATCTTTCTGTCGTCGCCCACTGGAAGGATCTCAGTAGGCTCCATAGGATTACCCTGCGCATCTACTTTCTCGCTTTGGTTCTCCTGAGGATGATGTGTCCGTGGGTTGAAGTCCTCGAGTTGCAATGGGTGTGCGTGTATCATCAAGTTGTCGATTTCAGAACGCATGCGACGCTTCAAGTCCTGGTCCTTTGTGATCACGATAGCGTTGCTCTCCAAATCCAATGAGTATGCACGCTTGGTGAAATTTGAAGAGCCAATCACGGTGATCGAGGGCTCCTCTTCTTCAGGAACAGTTATCCAAAGACCCTTGGCGTGATATGACCATCCGCCAGGAGTGTTGACGATCCCGTTCTGCCACTCGTACAACTTGATGAGGCTCTCCTTGCCTCTCCGTCTCAACTCCTCCAAAAACTTCTTGGCAATCAACAAGTATGCTTCAGGGATGTAGTAGGAGACACCTGGAGACTTGTAGAAAGAGTTGGCCTTAGCCGAGGCGGTAATGACGGTTCCAGACGCCGTGCCGTTGCACAACCTTTCCTGAATCTGCGGAAGCATGTTAAAATAACCCGCAGTGAACCACCACTTGATCTTGGATGAGTCTAGGTACGACAAGAGGCGTAGCACGGCGGGCTTTTCGGTCGAGGCGTCGGCCTGAGCAGGAAATAAAGGAGTGAACTGCGAAACAGGGTAGACGATGGTGTCGAAATCGTTTGTATCGGTGTGCTCTTCGAAATTACCAAGGTCGTGCTGTTTCAACAAGGGCTCAAGCAAATGCGAGGAGTCGGAGATGAAGCGGTGGAAGTTCATGTCTGGCTCGCACGACTTGTTTGTCGAGGGCCACGACAAGCGGAAAGTCTGGAACTTGTGGGGCTTGGCTGTGGTCAAGAGCTGATACGAGAGGCTGGCCACGGCCTTGTGGATCTGGAAGTAGTAGTTCGTGATGGCAGCGTCCTTGAAGATGTAGTAGCGGTCCTGGCGGTCGGTGAAGTAGTCCTGGGACAAGTTGGCGCCCGAGAGGATGATCTCGTCGTCAAAGCCGTAGAGCTTCATGTGCTGGAGGCCAAAGCTCTCGTTGACGCGCTTGGGTGCCAAGTTCTTCTTGAAACCGCTCAAGTGAGGCGTGTGGTACATTCTGATGTCGACTCTGTGCTTGCCGAACTTCTCCACGAGCGTGACGAGCAACGAGGCCGACGAGTGGTGATTTGGGGCCTCCCGTGTCCCGCGTAGTGCGTCGGTCAAAATATACACTTTCAAGTCTTCGTTCTTCGTCAAGGCCTCTGCGAGCGTTTCTACGAGCTCCACCTGGCCCTTGCCCACGTACAAGGAGCTGAGGAACACTTTTTTGGAGGCATTCAAGATCTTGCGTTTCAAAACATCGTAGAAATCGTGCGGGCTGGTCAAGATCTCGATGTTGGCTCCTTTTGTTGCAAACCGGGGCGCGATGGCATCCAACTGGTGGAAGATGGTGTTCAAGCGCGGGTGGAACAAGGCCGTGGTTTCGGTCGAAAGCGCCACGTTGTTAGTGGCATAGTGGCGTGTTCTGGGTGTGGGGGCAGCGTGGCCAGCGCCGAAAAGGTAGTTGTAGAAGGACCCAAGCATACGTTTCGGAGCAGCAGTGAGTCTATGCACCATAAGGTGTTGGGGGGAAAGCGGGTGGAAAGAACGTAGGAGCGGTGGTGGTGGTGAAGCCTTTTTGGGGTTTGGCGGTGGAATAAAAGTTGCTTGAAAGTGGATTTGTGGGAGATGTCAGGAAGAAGTGTGGTGAGAGAATAGGGAGGAATGAGATAAGATATGCGAGATAGGTGGGTGGGGGAAAGCGAGGCAAAAAATGATTTTTTTTTTTTTCTCTCTACGCACAAAACAAGTGCTTTGTACAGATACAGTAAAGAAACCGTTCTGATGTGAAGGAATGCGAAGTGGGCCCTCACCTTCCTGCAACCGACGGTAGAGGGGAAGGTGGAGACCAGTGAGGAGGACAGAAGGGAGCCGATTTCACCGGGAGATGAATGGAAAAGAAATGAGTGACCTGAATGTGAATTTGAGATTTGCTACTTCGAGGTTTTTGGAATTTTTTCGAATTGAGGTTTGCGGATTCAATGCTTGTGCCCCGTCTAAGGCCGTTTAGGGTCTCGTGAGCAAAGCCCGCAGGGTCCAGCTATTGTGACCCTGGCATTATCCACAGAACCGGGGAAACAGGCGAGTGTATTCTGGAGTTTTCCGGTGTAGAGACTTTCGTTTGTTTTGTGGCACTGTCTAACGTGGGGGAGCCCGAGAAATTGCGAGACGAAGACGGGAGGGCCGAGTTGGAAAATATGACGATTGCGAAAGCGTGCCAGGGAAAGCAATGCCCAAATAGGCAACTGAGCCAGAATTGGTCGAATCCAGGAAAGAAACGGCCCTTCCTCGGTCTCCAAAAGAACTTGAGCTTCTGGTCACGGGCTGGAATGGGTCGTTTAGCACAATGGATCAGCCGGGGTTCGGTCGCAGCCTCCGGTTAGTATAGGCGAGGGTCCACCGTCACGTGAAACGGTCCTGTGGTTCCCGACCTGGCCTGTTTGTTTTCGTTTAAAAGAATTGGAGCTCCAGCGGCGCTTAAGCGGGGGTGGATGTCTCTCGGCTATCCCGTATCTTCGGCGTATCTTTGGCTGCGAAAAGCGCATCCCCAACCAGAGTTCTCAAAATCGAAACTCTTGAAGGGGTACATAGTAGAGAAATAAAAGAGAAAAGAATTGCAAACACCACTACCTCGATGAAATCGCCCAAACAGCGACTCCATCTGTGAATGTCATCTCACCATCCCTGTTGGTCTATTTACAGTGCTGGCCCAATTGGACCAGACGATCGCGCTCGAAACTTCCTCTTTCAGTGCGCCTAACTCGATAGCACCTTGAGCCTATCTCGACTTGCCTCCTGCAGCCTTGATCAACAATACATCACCGTCCTCTATAACGTAGCCCTTGCCCTGACGGTGCTGTTTTCCTTTAGCTCTCAAGCCACTTTCGTCCAAAGGTGCTGCTTCATTTTCGAGGTCGCTCCATTTGTAGACCTGGGCAGAAATGAATGTCTTTTGCAAGTCGGTATGGATCGTGCCAGCAGCCTCTGGGGCAGTAGAGCCCTCTCTCACAGTCCATTGGTGTGCTTCTTTGGGTCCGCAGGTGTAGAAAGACACAAGACGAAGCGCTTTCCGCATCTTGTCCACGATTCCGGCCATTGCGCTCTTGGCGTTATTGTACTGTGCGGTGTAGGTTGCCAATGCCTCTGGATCGCTTCTGTTCTCGTTAAGAGCAGTCTCGTAAGCTGCTGAAAAGAGCATCAATTCGTCTTGCGGACAGTTTTCGGTTATCCACTCTTGAACGGCTTCCTTGAACTCGTTCGTGTCGTTCATGTAGTCATTTTCGTTGACATTGAGAAGCACAACAGTGGGCTTGGCTGTCAAAAGGTTCAACGGATTGATCACATCGATCTCTTCGTTGGTCCACTCCTCGGTGCTGATCTTTCTTCCCAGGTACAAGAGGTCCAGGAGTTTGTTCAAACTGTCGATCTCGAATTGCACTTTGCCCCTGTCCACTTGTGGCTTTTTGAGAGTCTTTTGCGCCTGCTCTAGAGCGGTCTCGATGTAGTCTAGGTCTTTGAGAATAAGCTCGTCTGTCACGATGGACATGTCTCTCACTGGGTCCACGTTTGATTCAATATGCGTGATTTCGTCGTCACGGAAGCCCCTCACAATGTGAAAAATCCCATCCACTTGTCTAATGTCCGCCAAAAACTTATTCCCAAGCCCTTCTCCCAGAGCTGCATTTCTCGTGAGCCCTGCTATATCGTAGATAGTCATTGAGGTTGGCACCTTCTTCACAGACCCGTATAGCTGCTGTAAGTGGTCCAACTTCGGACTCTCGACAACGATCAATGACATCGAAGGATCTATAGTGGCGTATGGGTAGTTGGCAGGATTTCCCAAGGTGGACTTGGTGATGGCCTGAAAAAATGTGGATTTTCCGACATTGGCAAGACCTACCACTCCCAGGGATAGATTGTTGCTCACTCTACCTAGGAATTTGGGTTTAGCCGTCGTCGCCAGCTTCTTTGCAAGCCATCGGGTCGTGGTTGCAAAATTCCTGATCTGGTTCATTAGGCTTCTGAGAGCGCCGCAAAATTTGTACCAAAGTAGTGTACATGCTGTGCAGTCCTCTTGGATCTACTATCCAGATAGACAACAATTAAGGCAAATATATCCGCTTAAAAAGATAAAACCCTTGAAAGAGAAAGTTTGGTTAAGTATAGCTCTTCCTGAAGTCTTTTTCGAAGGCTGTTCAGGAGGCTACCTGGGTAGGGGGGTCTGGCTGCTGGAGTATATATGCCGCTGACAAGCAAAAATGGCCAAAGCAAGCCAATTCAATAGTAAAGATTCCGGAGAAACGTAGTTTACTGGAAGCTCAAACCATTGCTTTCCGTTCAACCTGAAAAGAGTCAAGCTCGAAGTGAGAAGAAGTAGTGAACATGCATGCATTGATAGGAAGTGCTTGTGAAGGACATTATACCTCGAGAAGAACCAATTGACAGAGCATTGGGGTAGTAGCCTGAAGGAGAAGCTAACATATGATAAGAGCCAGCCATAATTTGCCAAATCGAGCTCGTTGATCGTTGCTCTTCCACGAATGTAGGCCCATAGTAGCCATACAAGGCCCAATCCCATCAAGGTCATGAGGAAGTAGAAGGGTAAACTCAATGCCTCGTTTGCCCTTCTTGACAGCCTAAACTTGTGTAGTGTTTGAAGCGCAAGCGCACTCGTCACAAGCACTCCGAAGAAGTCGAGTAGGAATGTGAAGAGTGATATTTGATAAGTCGGGTACACCGGATACCTCTGAGAGTATTGCAAAGATACCGGTTGTGAAAATAAATATAGCCCTCCGCATAAAGCATTTGCCGTGAGCCATAGCCAGGAGTAAGCAACCAAGTCACAGGAGAGCCCAAGGACTGTCCTTTTTCGAGAGACTTTTTGGACAATTAGTGCATATGCAACTATTTGAAGAAGATAGCCAGTTAGGTAGAGTAGTTCAGCTATCATTTCGAGGCTTGCCAACAGATAAGGTCAGCTTGATGCTGGGGGTGCAAGTAGGAAGGAAGGTGCCCTCGAGTCTAACTCAGCTGCAATATTCTGATTTTGAGTTGGCCCGAATAAAGCAGTTGATCATTTCACTTTAGTGCTCAATCGAAGAAAAATCGAAAATGTGTTACCTGTAGATGCTTGGAGGAGCTTGCGTATTCTCTAGCGCGAATGAAATAGTGGATTTCAACATCAACACTGCACTGAAGCAAAAGCGCCTTACATTCAAGCTCACAATAGGGCCTACACTCTTTTGGCTGACAATCCAGAAAGCAAGCAGCTTATCATCTTTATATCCACATACAAAATTGCCAAGTTAAAATGGCTGCAGACGACACAGAAGGATACTGGGATATAGTCATATCGTCCCTTCAAGATATTTGCAATGCAAACGAGTCTTTAACATTCGATGACATTTTCGCTAGCCACACTGATGCATCTCTTGAAAAGCTAAGCGAAGCAGAATTAGAGCGGATCAAAGAGGAAATAAACGACCACAAGCTCAATATCGGTACTGCGACGAGGCTAATCGTCACTGCCCAGCAAAACCTACTGACTTTGACATCAAAACTTGAAAAGGCCCAACAAAAACAGGAGGTCACTACGCGGTCTGGCAAATTGCAATCTGCTTCCAAAGCTGGAAAAAGGGCAAATGGAAAGAAGGGCAACAAAAAATATGGCCGCCAATATTGGGTATCTAAGTATGATCCTTCAGAACCCATTGTGATCGGATCAGAGGTTGCTTTCAAACTCAAGAATAGACATTTTGAAGAATGGATTCAGTGTGAGGTGACAAGAATATTAGGCGACGGCACCAAGTACGAAATTCGTGATCCTGAGCCCGATGAGAATAACAATCCCGGTCAGACTTTTAAGGCAAACTACAAAGAGATTCTTCTCATACCATCGGTTCTGGAGGTTCCTAATCTTCTATCTTATCCTCACGGTAGCAAGGTTTTGGCCAGATATCCTGAGACCACAACCTTCTATCCCGCTGTTGTTGTAGCACAGAAGAAAGATGGCACCGTGAGACTCAAATTTGATGGAGAGGAAGAGGTGAACAAAGAAACTGAAGTCGAGAGGCGTCTTGTACTTCCTTTCCCACAGAAGTAAATCTTTCGGCGTTTGTCATCAATTTCACTTGGTGTTTGGTTCTTCTGTCAAGGCTCCTTCGCTATTCCCTTGAAGTCTGCAACATACTTCGAGCAAAATAGTTTCAAGGGTTCCATTTTCGCCACGCAAGTACCCTTATTCCAGGGTTTCATGCCCATGATTAATTTTGGGTCTTAAGATCGGGAAGTTATCGACTTCCTCGACAGTCGGATACATAATAAGGAAAAGAAGAAGAGGTGAAACATTTCTTCTAGTTACCGTTCACCAGGATTGGGCAGTCCGTCAAAGAACACATGGAAGCTTGGACATTGTCTGAAGATGATCTGAGCATTGAATCACAATGATTTCTCCTGCAACGCAATTTCGTTCATCATCGATAGAGAAACTACAATAGCTTTCAGACTATCATTGAATCACTTCATGTGATGGTTATTGATCCAGAATTATGCAGTGTTGTTGCTAGCGACTGCAAACAATGGATCGTGTTGAAATAGTAAATTTTTGAGCCTCGGTGGGCTCTTTTGTCGCCAATCCCCATCAATCGACCCTCAAGCCACCGACTGGAGTATTGGAGACCAAAATTTTATAGCATGTACTTTTAATGTACTTTTATTGTACTATTAATCAAAAATGGTATAGGCATATTCTCTGGTCCTGCGGCTGCAAAATGGAGATTCTTCACGTGACCGCAGATGCGATGGACGAAAAATATGAGAGGTGAAGAATACTAGAGTAGGGTTTCTTCAAATAAACACTATGTCGGAGGAAATTGATATCGATGACTACTCGAGAGTATGTTGGTGATGCAAGCTGACGCTTGTTTGTGATGGGCTGTTTGACGATGTGATTGCGGTGGCTTTGGACAAACTGCAACAAAAGGTGCTTGGTTTACAGCTTTGGGGTGCTTTTATGTTGGAGCTTGGCTATAAGTGGACCCAACATGCGAAGGACATATCATCTTTTTGGTATAGGTTATGATGCTAATGCAATAGGACAGATCCAGATCTCCCGTGAGGAACAGAGATCGCTCTCCTGGTAGAAACTCCAGAAAGGACTACGAGGCTCCTCGTGGTCAGGACAGAAGAGGTGGATACGCCAGAAGAGGCAGAGATCGTGGTGACCGTGGTGACCGTGGCGAACGTGCCTTCAAGAACAGATCTGCCCGTCGTGGTGGCGAACGTAGTAGCAACGACCGTCGTGATAGAGGTGACAGACCTCCAAGAAGAGGTCAGCTTTCTGCTGAAGAGGCCCTGACGGCTTCCGGTGATCTCAAGTCTGAGCGCAACTACGACAACTCCATTTTCGTTGGAAACATCCCATTCGAGGTCACTGCCAAGGAGATCGAGGAGGTCTTCAGCAAAGACTTCTCTGTGGTGAGAGCCGACATTGTCATCAGACGTGGTGTCTCTCGTGGTATGGCTACTGTTGAGTTCTCTTCCACTGAGGACGTCGAGAAGGCCATTGCCAAGTTCGATCGTACTGAGTACCAAGGCAGAGAGATCTTCGTCAGACAGGACTACCCACCTCCAGCTGACAAGAAGAGCGAGGAGGCCAAGGAGCCAAGAGAGCCAAAGAGACTTTCTGCTGATGAGGAGCCAAGAGAGCCAAAGACCGAGATCTTCGTCGGCAACTTGGCCTACAGCACCTCGTGGCAGACATTGAAGGACAAGTTCAGAGATGTTGGTGACATTGTCCGTGCTGATGTTCTCAAAGACCGTTTCGGCAAGCCTCGTGGTTACGGAACCGTTGTTTTCAAGACCATTGAGGATGCCCAGAAGGCTATTGATACTCTTAACGGAGAGGTCTTGGAAGGCCGCCCTATGGATGTCCGTTTCGCTAGAGACCCTAAGGCTGCTCCAGGCGGTAAGACCAACACCCCCTTCGCTGCTGGCGTGAAGAGCGATGGTCCAGCCTCCAAGGTCATCTACGTTGGTAACTTGCCCTACATCACCACCGAAGGTGACTTGTTCGACCTTTTCGAGACTGTTGGCCGTGTTACTCGTGCTGAGATCCAACTTGAGGCTCGTGGCAGACCTTCCGGAAACGCTGTTGTTGAGTTTGAGATGGAAGAGCTTGCTGACTTGGCTATCAAGAACTTGAGCGGCTACAACTACGGTGGCCGTCGCTTGCTAATCACCTACGCTCAGTACCCTGAGCAAGGTCAGTCTGAGGAGGCTGACTCGGATGCACAAATGGTAGAAAACTAATTTTGTAAAGATTGAATATAACGAAAAGTGCTAGTCATGGTGTAGTTGCAACTTTTAGCACCGCACTGCCTGTATGATAATGGAGCCAGGGAAATCCGGAGATTATTCGGCACCAGCATGTTTCTTCTGAACGTATTCCACTTTGTGTGGAATTTCCTTAACTCGGTATATTCGTTTATCAGGCCCTTTTTGATCATTTTTGCAATCATTGTGATCGCATGTGTGGTTTTCCTCAGAAGAAGGCAATTGGCTGAGATTGTGGAGAGGTTCAGAAACCGCCGTCGCTGGTACGACCGGATGCAACAAAGCGCTCTGTTTGAGGATGATTTGGAAAACGGGCTCTCCAGCGGTAACTTTGACATTTCGGGCAATGTAGCAAACGATTCCCGGAAAGGCCTCGATGAGAATGCCAAAGCAGAGATCAGACAGTTGATGAGCACCCACAACTTGTCTTTTGATGAAGCCAGACTACGTTACTTCCAGGAGACTCTTTCTGAAAATGGAGTGGGAAGTGACGGTGTGCCCACTGATCAACGCACAGTCACCTTCGATCGTCTTCTGTCGAGTTTGGAGGATGAAGCCAATTGAGGCTCTCTATATATCTGTCGAAATTGAACGGCCTCGGATCTTTGAAAAGGGTCCGATGCTCAATCCACTGCCTCCTTGTAAGACGAGGAGGTTACACTTCATGATTGATGATTTTGCAGCGCTCAGTATATCGATAAATTTGATTTTGAATAGACGTTGTTGTACGAAGCGAACTTGGAAACGGAATGACGAAGTATTCATTCGAGCGGTCTCCTTGTGTCTCTTGTAAACTAAAGTTCGGGTATTTTTTTTTTTTAAAGAACGTATATATTGAGAGGGTGTCGAGAATCAAACCAGGAGGAGGAACTCATAGGCTTTCATTTGCGACCCCATGGCCTCAAGTTTCGTCTCATTGAACTATTGTTTTGCTTCTAATTTTCTTTTTGATCAGTAAAGCACCAAATTTTTTAGTATTTGAAGAACCATTGCTTAAAGCTTGGGCATCAAAAAGATATCGTTTCTGTAACTCGTGCACCATATTCGCAGTTGGTTGCAAAATCACGCATCAACTTGGAATCGAGGATGCGGGAAGCCATCATTTAAAAAAAGGCTCTACAAATACCAAATTCTCTTTGCTCTTTCCTCCGTCTACCATACCTTCACCTCATCTACAAATTCACGATTTTTCGATCCATTGTCTATTCTGAAACCTTTAGACCGAAGAAATCACGACCAACACAGTAGAACTGACTAGCGCGTAGACGAGAGAACACCATAAACCCAGCCACGCATCTGGTGAAGGTGTTCCCTGCCCTGTATTGAGCAGTGTTCTTTTTCTCGCTCATTTCGCTTTTTAGATCAAATTGTTTGCCGCAGGCGTAAGTCTGAGGCTTGAGCATCGTGTTTACATTCTCGCCCGATCGGGAAACAATGTCAATATCTACACCATTACTGACTTACATCTATAACGCCTTGAGTCTCTTCCTTCCTCTGTTGGTCATCATCTCTTACCATGGACATTTACAAGAGATATGCCTCGGGCGAACATGACAAGGAGTATTTTGCAAAGCACCCAGAGAAATTCATGAGACTACGACCTCTACTGGGACGTTTCGATAACACAGGCTCCCCTTCGGTGCCAAAACCCGTGCTGTACTGGCAAAGTCTCTTTCCACAAGCTGCCTTTTTCGCCGGATTCGATCCGGAACTATTTGGCTATGTCGTGACTATGGTTTACAAGAGTGAGGCTACCCTGAAAATTAGTGCAGTGTCAGTGACAAAATTTGGATGTAACACCTACGAGAATCTCTTGCTCGATGTCCGTCTGCGATTTTGGCCTGCCTGTGAGAACCTAGAGCACCAGCATCGGGACTCAAATGTCAGAAAAGCCCTTGCCATAGTGAACTTGAAAAACCACAATCAGTTGTTCAGCAATACTGAGAGCTTTAATTCCAGATGGGACGAGACCAATGCAGGCGCCTTGGCAAGCGCCATGGAAGTCTTGACCGAAAAGGTTCCAGAGGAGCTAGGAAACAAGCTACTCGAATTGGGAATGCTTCAAGAGCACTGCGTCTCGTCTATGCTCATTGATGTTGTGTACGACTCGAAAACACCGCTTAATGGACACACCACCATCGAGGAAAATAACAGACTAGTCTTTGCTTTGGGTAAGCAATTGGATCAACTCTTCGACCCGCTTCTTGAATACGCACCACAAGCTATGGATTATCAATACGTGCCTCCTCGAACAACCCAACGTCCAATTTTGCATAACAATGTGGAGGTGAACAAGGTTTTGAAGGAGCTTTTTGATGTTCAGGCGAACTATGCTTTGGATCTTGTTGCAATTCTTCAAGACCTCATAAATCCGATACGCGCCAAAGTGCTTTCGAGCGACTCGTCACTCGGAATTCAGAAAGTGAATCTTGTATTCCCTCCAACCATCGACGAGATCTGCCGAATCAATTGCATACTTCACGACTCATTGAATCGAGCCAGAGAATTTGGCTATGTCGAGATATTTCGAGTGTTCGAAAACATCCTCCCATTCTTCCACAAAGCTTTCGTCAGACATGAAGCGAACCTACGAAACTTCCATGCTCGTTTAGCCAAATTCCTCAAGAAGGAAGATGACCTCATGAGCTCCCCTGAATTGAATCGTGGTAAATTCTCAGCCAGGTCCATTGAAAATATAGTCTCAGGCTCCATTCTTGAGCTACCACGGATTAAGCTCATACTTCAACGCTTACACAATGTGATCGAAATTGAAAAAGCTAAGCAGCTGAATTTCGAGGCACTCGACGATTATGAAAAAGCACAGATAGACAAGTCTTTTGATGTGTGTGTGCAGATAATCGACAGTTTTGGACATAATGATCCCACGACGGACAAACCACTCAATAACAGAGTGTTTACTCCCTCTGGAAAGTTGCTCACGGAGATTGCCACAGAATGGCCGGTCGAGCTACAATATGGCTGGATCAATCGCAAGGTGATAAGTATTCATGAGGTACAAGAGGTCATTCCTACGCCAGCGCACTCGCAACTTGTTATAGTATTTTCTGACAGCGTTCTATTCCTTGATGTGTTCGAATCTGACTCAAAGTCCATTGTTCTGGTACCTTCCGTCTTAATGAACTCATTAATCAACCAAAAGCCTTTGCCGAAGCTATCCCAATTCCCTCTTTTGAAAGTCAAATACTGGTGCTCAATTTCAGACATCCATGTCAACTCCTATCTGAATGGTAACGAATCGTTCCTTTGTTTCATGACATTCGGTGAGTCCGGCTTTAAGGACAGAAATGGGCTTCAAGTGTCTCCAAAGCATAACTACAAAGTCTTAGACCTGACAGAAGAATCCTTGGTGTCATACATACAAAAAGCAAAGGTGCTACACAAAGTAACCACATTCCACCTCTTCAATGACGAGGAGGAGAAAGTCTCTCGCTTTTATTGCGCTCATGAGCGAGCTGTTTACAGTGAGGAAATCTCGACATCGCCAGTCATCATCTTACTAAACCTCAACCACGATGAAATCGAGCGCATCTTTGAAAGTCATCCCCATGCTTTTCTTGTTCTCAATGCCTCCTTCATCAACCACCATACGATACATATATCAGGACACGATAGGACAATGAAGTATAAGGTGGAAGTCATTGTTGGAATGAGTGAACTTCGAACATCTTTAAGGGAGGTTCTCTCCAAGTCTCTCGACGCTTTCTATCACTCGACCGTTTTATCCGATGTTCTTGTTCAGGGAAATGAGAAGAACCTTCATTATTTCGTTGACAGATTTTCAAAACAAAGAAGCGAAAAGGAGCCTTCACCTTCGACTCCAAAGCTTGAGCTCCCGAAGGTTGAGGAGAAGACAATGCCGGAACCAGAATTAGAGACGGAGGAACCCACACGGCATGGCACAGTCAAGAGAACAACACAACCGAAGGAAATCAATCAGAATGTTGCTCCTGATGTGTCTTGTTCTTCTGGTCTGTTCTTCTCTGACCTCATACGCAAACTCAAGCGCAAGCACACCAAAAAGGTCAAGAAAGAAAAGCTTACACCCGCAGAGAGGGAAGTGGCAGCTCAAAGAAAGATTCCTGATACTGAAGTACCTCGTGGTAAGAAGCAGGTTTACGATGCAATTTATAAACCCACACCAAAACTTCGTGAGAGCTCAGTGAGCTCAACTCCAAAAGCAGAACCTGAGGTCAACCGGAGAGTCATATCCACTAAGACTGACACGTCTTCATACTACACCAATACCTCGTTGGATGTCAGGTCTAACTTCCACTTCCCCTTGGAAACCGTTGATGAGCTGAAGGAGCGTGAGAATGGAACTTCAGATACAGGCGACGCCTACAAGATAGCTGTTGTTGAAGAATCGAACGTGAATGACAACGAGCCACCATTGTTGACCTCAGAGAAAAGCGAGAACTCGGTGAAAGTGTTGCCCAAGGCAAATAGCAAACCCGAGCCACCCCAGCATCGAGTCAAGAATGAGAAGAAGCTCTTCGGTGAAGGAGGGATCCCATTCCTCTCTAAAAAGAGACTCTTCTCTAGTCAAGACATTGCCAACGCCTTGGAGAATATCAACGCCGCTGGTATCTCACCACAGACATATGCAAAGTACAAAATGTACGAGGAGTTGCCTACTACGAACTTCTACAGTGATGGTGAGGCCAATTGGGTTACAGTCAATCGTGAGGATTCTTCCAATCTCGAGAGAGAAGTGAGAGCGATGAAAGAGGAAGCCAACATGGACACTCTTGATGTGATCGACGTGGGGAATCATGGATCACCTTTACGAATGGTCCCACAACGTATTCATAACGACTCGACGGATGACACAATGTCTGATAATGACGAATTGTATCTGAGTCAAGAAACTGTGAAGGCGACCTCGGAATTGATGCAACTTGACCCCCCAAAGCTCATCACATCGTTGCCAACAGAAGTCTCCCAGGAGTCCTTGAACTCGCTACAGTATTTGAATGAGTTCAACAGGAAGCTTGATGCAGGTTTCCATCTTGACGACCTGTTGGATCAAAGGTCTTTGCCGTTCACTGTCGATACCATCATGGTCGCAGACGAATCAAATGTCTCAGAAAATAAAGCAGGAGCCGAGATTTCGTCTACCACATCATCAGAAGAATACTACTCGCCAGATGAGTACATGACAGCGCTCAGAGCTGACTACATGGCTGCTGAAGCATTCGATATGACAAAAACCGTCACCCTGTCTTCCAGCGAGAAAACCTTAATGAATGTGGCCAGAGAATTCGAGAAAAAAGAAGAGGAGACCGGTTTTCAAATCAAGTTCGATTCTGTGGCATACCTCTCGGACATCCTCAACGGCACGGTAAAGATCTAATAGGTTTATAATAACTAGTAATCGAAATCTTCCCTGTCAAGCTACAAAGCCGTAATTTACTTCTTTATTCTTCGTTTTGATATATTTAGGCGCTCAAGATCTTCTTGACCTCGGCGGCAATGGCATCGCCCACTTCCTGAGTGGAGCTGGTGCCCTTCAAGTCAGCTGTTCTGATACCGGAGTCCAAGACGTTACGAACGGCGGTCTCCAAAGCCTCAGCCTCCTTAACAGAGTCCAAAGATAATCTCAACATCATAGCAGCAGACAAAATAGTAGCAACGGGGTTCACCTTGTTTTCAGGCAAGTCTGGTGCAGAACCGTGACATGGCTCGTACAAACCGAAAGCCTTGTTGGTGTCTGGCAAAGAAGCCAAAGAGGCAGAGGGCAAGAGACCCAAAGAGCCTGGGATGACAGAGGCCTCGTCAGAGATGATGTCACCAAACATGTTGGAGGTGATGACCACACCGTTGAGCTTGGTTGGGTTCTGAACAAGAATCATGGCAGCAGAGTCAATGAGCTGGTGGTTGATGGTCAACTGTGGGAATTCCTCGCTCATGACTCTGTCGACAGTCTTTCTCCACAACCTGGAGGATGCAAGAACGTTGGCCTTATCCAAAGACCAAACTGGCAAAGGAGGGTTGTGCTGCAAAGCCATAAAAGCGGCCATCCTCGTGATTCTCTCAACCTCAGGAACACTGTACTTCTCAGTGTCCCAGGCACTGGTACCATCGGCGGACTCCTCCTGCTCTTGTCTCTCACCGAAATAAATACCACCAACCAACTCACGCACAACGGTGAAGTTGGTGCCCTTCACAACGTGGCTCTTCAATGGCGAGAGCTCCAAAAGGGAGTCCGAGGCAAAGTTGCATGGTCTCAAGTTGGCGTACAAGGCCAATTCCTTTCTGATCCTTAGAAGACCTTGTTCTGGTCTGACGGCACCAGTGCCCCACTTGGGGCCACCTACAGCACCCAACAAAACAGCATCAGACTTTTTGGCAGCCTCAAGCGCCTCATCTGGCAAGGGAACACCGGTTGCGTCAATGGCAGCACCACCAATCAAGTGTGTAGCGAAGTTGAATTTGAGTTCCTGGTGTGGAGTAGACTCCTCGATAGCCTTCAAGACCTTGACAGCCTCGTTAACGACCTCGGTTCCCACATGGTCACCCGGAAGAAGGACGATGTTTTTTTGCACCATTGTGATTTATGTTGTTTAGATGAATGGGTATATGTGGTATGAACAAAAACTACTTTATATCCATGGAAAAAACGAGGCCGGAAACGCGCCGGTACCGGCGCGCATACAAAAGTAATAGTCATTTTCGTCACCAAGTGCAATCTTTACTATAAACAAATCCAATACTGAGTATTAACGCCGCTGTCAATGGATCTGAGATCCATTTCGTTGAGTTCATCACCTTCCGTCTCTTCGTAAAATAAAGTCCAATATTGCTTTAGTGGCCGCTCCACTCGATGGTGTTCAAGTCAATACCTTCCTGCACCATCTCCCACAATGGAGACATCTTTCTCAAGAAGTCAACTCTCTCATGGATGGCACGAACCACATAGTCTATCTCAGCCTCTGTAGTGAAACGGCCAATACCGAATCTGATAGAAGAATGGGCCAAAGCGTCATCAGCGCCCAAAGCATGCAACACGTATGATGGCTCCAAAGAAGCGGAAGTACAAGCAGAACCAGACGAAAGAGCAATGTCTTTCAAGGCCATGAGCAAAGACTCACCTTCGATGTAGGCAAAAGAGACATTCACGCAACCAGCATACTGCTTGCTTGGGTCAGACAAGACACCGTTGAACTGGGTCTCTGGGATGGACAACAAGCCCTCGGTCAACTTCTTGGAGAGTCTCTTGATGTAAGCCTGGTCGTAAGCCATCTCCTTCTTCATGAGTCTGGCAGCTTCACCAAAGCCACAGACCAAAGGTGGGGCCAAGGTTCCCGATCTCAAACCTCTCTCCTGACCACCACCAGTGATGATAGGATCCAATCTCACTCTTGGACGTCTTCTGACATAACAGGCACCAATACCCTTAGGTCCGTAGATTTTGTGCGAAGAGATGGACAACATGTCAATGTTCATCTCGTTGACGTCGATAGGAATTTTACCGTAGGCCTGGGCGGCATCGGTGTGGAAGAAGACCTTGTTTTCTCTGCAGATCTTACCAATCTCTTTGAGAGGCTGGATGACACCAATTTCGTTGTTGACAGCCATGATGGACACGATGGCAGTGTCCTTTCTGATGGCCTTCTTCAAGTCCTCCAAGTTGATCAAGCCCTCCTTGTCAACTGGCAAATAGGTTACTTCAAAACCCTCGTCTTGCATATGTCTGGCAGAGTCCAAAACACACTTGTGCTCTGTCTGGGTGGTGATGATATGCTTCTTAGTCTTCTTGTAAAATCTGGGGACACCTTTGATGCACATGTTGTTGGATTCGGTGGCGCCCGAAGTGAATATGATTTCTTTTGGATCGGCGTTGATCATCTCGGCAACGTAGCCACGAGCCTTTTCGACTTCTTTGTCAGTTTCCCAACCATAAGCGTGGGTCGATGAGTGGGGGTTTCCGTATAAACCAGTGTAAAATTGCAACATCTTGTCCAATACACGAGGATCAGTTGGGGTAGTGGCCTGGACATCTAAGTAAATCGGCCTCGTTCCAAATTTGGAGTCATCTCTGGATGCCAGTTTCAATGATATCAGGGAGCCTTCTGGGGCAATTGCCACTTCGGGAGGAGGTGGAACAGCTGTGGCTAAAGAACGAGCATTGGTACGGATGGGGATCGATGAAGAGAATCGACGAGTCGCTTTCAACGCAGAACCCGAGCTTCTCACTATCTTCGACAACATGGTAAAATGTGTGTGAATGTTGAGAAAGAAAAGTAACAATAGTTTGTGGCTCTTCGAAGGATGACCAAAGTTAGTTTTAATGCTCTTTTTTTCTTTCCTCTATACTAATTAGTAATAAGTGAGAGTCCGTTTTTATTCCCGAGATCCGTTTCGCGGGGTCGTGTCCTACACCGCTAGACCACGCCAAAGTAGGAAATGGTAGTCCGAGCGCATCGAATAGACGGAACTCTGATGACGAACTAGTGGACATTTTGGGGCATTAGTCTCGGGATAAAAGCCTCGTCTATGCAATCCAAATCAAGTGAAACCAGGCCCTGTAAAGTCCTTTCTATAATGATCTAAGTCAAACACTCTAGTCTAATTTGTTCGACTGGTCCAAATACTTCTCCAACACGCTGTGTGACAACTCGTAGCATCCCAAAAAGATGGCTCCTCCAGCACTGATCCAAGCAGTTCTAGGTCCGATGCCCTTGAGAAACACCAGCAAACCCTCCTCGTGAATCATTTGACGAACGAGACTGACCACGCCAATACGCTCCTTGTGCAACATGATTCGGGTCTTGATCACGTCCAATGGAGTTGTGGCTGCTGCTGCAACACCGCCAGCAATGGAACCACAGAGAGCGCCTTTCAAGAGTGATAGCGACTTGTTGTCGTACGCTGACCAAAGCTGCTTGAGCTTTTCGTAAAGTGGGAATTGAATGACGGTGAAAGGAATCTCTCTCATAATGGTAGTGTTCCAGCCTCTGTAAAGACCACGGATTGTGCCTTCACCCAGCTTATTCTGAAGAAGATAACGCAAGTTGGCCCACAGTGTAGCACGACCGCCCACACCCTTGTGGCCTGCTTGTGTTCTTTGTTTCACGATCTCGGCTGGCACTCTCACAAAACAAGCAGCCACCTCACCAGCTGAGGCAGCAAGCATGTGGCTCGCTGTTTGCGGAAGCTTGTCTTTGGTGGTAGTCTTCAAGGTATCGTATGTGACGAAAAAGAGCGATGCTGATGGTGCCAGGGCAACTACGGCCGAGCCCAAGCCTTTGTATATTCCATGCCAGCCACCATTGGCGAAAAAGCCTCCCTTTGCTTGTAGTCTGGTCTTTAATGTGTCAATGGGAAAGAATGCGAGATCGGTACTTGTACCAGCACAACCACCGCTCTGAGATTAGTACTTGTAATTGATGGACACTAATTTGTAGCAACATACGATCAATGAGATCAAGAACGATGTATTATCCATCGAAGATTTCTCGTGGAGAGGTTGTTAATGGTAGTGTGGCAGAAAAACGAACGTGCAAAGCTATATCTCAAACACCGAGATCTGGATATTTTTCAAGTCGCGACTCCAAGTCAACCATCCTGACTCTTGACTCACGGAGATAACAGCAAGGTTGACGACTTATTTCGGACAAACGAGAAATTTCGTTTTTGTGACTCTTTTCTTCCTGGCAAACTTGAGAATAATTGAGTCTGCCTTCTTTGTCGAAGGGTAAAGGCCATCAATGAATGCAAGGAAGTCCTCGTAGTCCCACTCACGTACCACTCGAAACAACTCTTTGATTCTAGTATGTAGGTCTTTTGAAAGCAGATCACGATCGAGATAGCGTACTTTATCTGGTTCTGGACGGAAGAAGCGGCCTCGGAGAAGATCTAAGTCCAACGATGCATTGAAAAATGCCGGAAGGCTCAGTTTCCATTTGAGCATGAATTCCTTGTCGCTCAAAGGGGATGTCGAGCATTTCTTCAAGGCCTCAATTCCGAACCATTCGGCGCACGCAGAAGTGTTTAGTTTGAACCTCTCGGGCGCTGTTTCGTCACCAAAGCGGTGCAATAACGAATGCACGATACTCATCTCGAGTCTTGCGTCTTGTACAAGACATTTGTCGATGACATTTTTGCATTCAAAGTCTTTGTCTGCTATTTTTTGTGTGAGCAAGACGGAAATCAAGGTATGGAGAGCCTCCGTCACAAAGTCTGGTTTCAACATCACAGCTCGCCCATTCACAGTGCTGCCACCAATTTGGTACCACTGCCTGAAAAAATGAGCTTTGTCAATGGGAGAATCTGCCTCAACATCCGACAAAGAAGGGCCTTCCGTTGCATCTTCACCAGGAAAGCTTGGAATTCCGGTTGTGTCTATATAGCCTGGCAGTTTTGTAGGCTCATAGATATACGAAAACTGATCGATTCCTAGCAATGACGACTTAGGGCCATCGAATTGCTTTTCTAGCTTGTTAATCTTCATGTCGTTCATTAGAAGCATGGTGTTTGAGTGGTTCATCTGGCGCAATGTGTAAGTCTCATCCTCTGTGCAAAGAGCTAGATGATTCTTGACATTGATCGGGGACTTGATCGTCAATGTACCTTTTTCGTTGGTTATATAGTCCACGAGATCATCTGAAAGCTCTATTAGTTTGTATTTGTGGTCTTTTGGGCCCAGAAGTTGGCAGAACGCGTCAAAAGACATGATGATATGGAAGCTTGATGCGCGTTCAGTGTTGTATGTACATGTAGATATCACCATGAGACTGATACCGAAGCGAGACACGAGTTTGTACAAAGCTATTGCATTTGCAGAAATCAGATCATTTTATTGGGATTGACTGTCTGTGGATCCTACAAACTCTCGATTATGCCTGACGCAATTTCATAGCTCGACTTCATTGTCTATACTATACAAAGGTAGGTGCAAATGCCACCCACTGAGCTGGTTCTGTTGGAGCTAAACTCAAAAAAAATCCATGTCAACAGCTATCTCATCTCAAGGGCTCTCCTGTATGACCCACTTTAGTCGACCTTTCTTGGCCCCCTGTTGTGATACTTGCAAACGCCATCTCACCATGTCACCTTGTTCAATAAACCCGGGCACTGATGTCTCTTCCGATGAGAGATTCTTGTCTCTTTATCGCTTAGTTCTGCTCGGCAATGTACTTGTCGATGTCAATCTCCTCCAAAGAAACGTGGCCAGCCAAAGAAATTGGCTTCTTCATCTCACGCTCATACTGGATTCTCTCCAAACGGGCTCTGGCACTCCATCCGTTCACTGGAGCAACCAACTTGAAGGGAGCGAGCCAGCTGTTAACTTTCTTGAAGTTCTCACCCAAACTGTAGATCTCATGAACCAAGTCTTCAACACAGATGAAGCCAAGGTCCTCGCCAAATGTGTCTTCCACAACCTGGTTGTTGTCCAACTTGGCAAAACCGCTTTCGCTTTCAGCAGACGGGATCGAAGCTCTCTTGTGGAAAAGCTCACGGACAGATGCAAGCGATGGGGTACCCACAACGATGTAAGGAGCTATGAGCTTCAAAATTGGAGTCACTGCTGGGGTGGCCTTCACGAAAACACCCATATTTTCCTCGGTAAGTCTCAAGACTTGGAGCACAGCCATAGCCTTCTCTGGGATTGTGAGGTGTTTCTGCAAGTTGGGGATTCTGATGACGAACAAGAGCTTGTCGGCTTCCTCCTTCTTCTGGCTGACTTGACGCTGCTCGTGCTTCAAGATATTGTTCATACGCTTGTTTTCGATGAAGGCAGCCTTGTGCTTCATGGCCAACTTCTCAGCTCGAAGAAACTTATCCCTTGGAGCCTTTGGGCCTCTCTTTCTGGATTGGGCGGCCTCCTTGAGTCTGACCTGCTTTTCTATCCTTTTTCTATCGGCATCTTTTCTTTTCCTCAAGAGGACTTCTGGGTTGCTATTAAGAACGGCCATTTTGTTAGATGGTGCAATATATGATAGCGAAAATTATCAGTGCGATGCGCTCGATGAGCTTTCTTAGGTACTTCATCTAGCGAGCACTATCAGGCTTGCAAATACCGCCGGTCCAACATACAAGGCACTAGAGAGAAAAAAAAAAATTAATGGAATAAAAAGAACTCGTGTCCACATAGACTCTCGCCGAAACTTTGGTTTCTAGAATATTGGGTCCCAAAATGCTAACATTGGATGCCAAGTTGGTGTACAGTTATGTGCGCTGCTATAGCTAACAATCGCAAGTGAAAGAACAAAGCGCCACAAGGGCAGAATACGAGGAAAAACCGAATTACGTCGTTTGCAGCTTTCCAATTTGCTAATAAGGTGAGTTGCATTTTTGCCATTTCTCCAAAGAGGAGAAGCGCTCCAGACATGCTTGTTCTGGAATCGTAGGAGCACAATGAGAGGGCTGCATTTGGTTAATCAGGCTGTACCGCTCAACTCCCGAGCATCACATCATAGTGACACTGGAAGGAGAAAAAGGAATAAAAAAAAAAAGAAACGGAAGCGAAGAAAAGAAGAGGCCATTCAGGGAAAGACAGTGAGGCGCAATCGGGTATGGCAGGAGCAGACAAAGAAAAGCTCGTGGGCTGTATTAGTGAGGGGTCCTGGCTCTGGGTCTGGGCTTATCTTTGGCTCGAACAGAAACATCCCCTAAGTCGTTCCCAGCACGCCCGGCCACAATCCCACCGCAAGTGCATCTCCAACTCTCGGTGGAAATCACCATCAACTACTTCCCCATCCGGCCCGTACTTGCAAGGCTGAAGAACAAAGCCCGGAAACACGATAATGGCGCAAAACCCTAATCTGAATATTTCGGCCAGTGTCCCTTCTTAGTGCTACTGCACATCTGCCCCAAAGACGTTGGAAAAGTCTAAGTGTGTGTGTACGACGTTAAGCATGGCGTGCAAAATACGCATGGAGGGTTAAATCGAGAAGATATTCAGGCCCGCCATTTTGCAATGCCTACGCACCCAAATGCTTCTATGTCAACATCGGCATTATTGCATAACCCACCGATCCCGAACCTACTTTTTCTGGGAGGCCATTGTCTATTTTTCTCATGTGCAGATTTCATACCATGGTTACTATCTCGCGCATGGTTCCAGAGTATTACTTGTTTGTTAGTATGGCACCAGGGTATTTCGCTGGTGAACAATACCAGAACAAGTCCGCTGTCCTTTCAGGCGCAAGAGGGGGTGAAGAGGATCTCAATTTGACTCTTTTCTCTTTGTTCAATTTCGTTTCATAAATTGCCCACCACAGGCACTCCCTGAGCCGTGCACTTCTGCTTTTGGTCTCCGCAAAAAGCATATTTCGTGGTCATACACGGTGGGATTCATTTTAGTGTTTTATTTTGGAGTTTGGTTCTTCGCTGATTGAAGCTCCAGGTTGTTCTGCTTGTTATGGAAAACCAGGATAAGCAATTGCCCTATGATCTAGGGCTTGACGAACCGAAAGAAGAGGAAAATAAATTATCTCAGCCTCCAGAAGGCTCCTACGCCCAAGGCCCCCCACAGACATATTTTACTCAAGGTCAGGTCCCACCGCAGCTACATGATCATCACCCCTTGCCAACGTACCAGCCAACGCCGTTCTTCTACCGCCATCCTCAGCACCAGACACCTGCGGCTTCGTTGGATCACAATGTGAATCGATTAAACTTCCCGCAGCTCCAAGGTCAATTTCATGCTCCTCCCCCATTCCAGGTCCCCCCTCCAATCCACTTGCCTGCTGCTGCACCCCCAATGGCACCTTCGACGTCAGGTGCTTCCATGTCTATACGACAGGCCTCAGCCTCTGAAATGTATCAACAATACCCGTGGTCAGATCAGTCTGCCGGGTCTGCAGAGTCCCGCCTGCCTCCAAATACCACAAAACGAATCAAAGCCTCTGATCCAGCGCAGGAAGAGTCAATTGAGCACCTCAAGTATCTCACAGAAAAGGCATCAGATGTTCCCTTGGCTCAGTTGGCACAGAAAATCAAAATGCTAGAGTCCAACAACCCTAGCATCGAGGACGATCCAACTTTCAAATCGCTAAACAACCCCAAGTATATAAAGCAGGAAAGACACCACCAGTTGTTTGGCATGGTCTGGGTCAAATGCATGTGTGAGAGCTCGCCAACGGCTGTCATACCTAGAAACAGGATTTACGCCCGTTATGTTCAGCTGTGTGCTGACTTCAACTTGTTTCCCCTAACACCTGCCAGCTTTGGCAAAATCATCCGCATACTACATCCACATCTCAAGACACGGCGACTTGGGATGCGAGGAAAATCAAAATATCATTACTGTGGAATCAAGCTCTTGGACAACAGGTCACTGGAAAGCTCGCCTCTTGGTGATGCCTCACCCAAAGGCCTAGACTCACCTTGTTCAGCCAGTCCTCTCGTATCTGAAATGAGATACTCATCTGTCTCGAGCGATATCACTACCCCAATCAATTCGGTGTCTGTGCGAGAGACTCTCATTATCAACGAGTCTAAATACATTCCAAACTTGTTCTCCATAATAGATCAGTCGATGGGACCAGATTGGATGACACAGCCGTTTGTGTTGCCTTCAATCCAGTCACATTTGGCAAAAGGTGAGACCGTGGACTCTGATATCGCTGACACGTTGTACTCTTTGTGTCATGTTCATTGCATGTCTCTTTTTGAAAGTTTACGATACATGCAAGTGGAGAAGATGCTCTCGTTACTCGGTCCTTTTTGCAACATTTTGACCACGCCAGTATTTAAGCTATACACAGCAGAGTCTACCTCGAAATGGGTCAAGGCCTGTGACTTGGCGGTTTATCGAGCGATGCTCAAGATGTTGACCCGCTTACAGTTGGAGCCTGTTCCAGACGCTATAGTAAATCCTCTAAGAAGAATCGTGAAGGAGTACGCCATCAACCTTGCCGCAACGCTACGAGACAAATTCCCAGAACACTTTGTCAAGATGAAAATGACTACAGCGCGTCACTTCATTGCCATGTTGGGAAGGTTTTTACGAACAATCGAGTACGGCCGATCTGCTTGCAAAATCGTTTCAAGTGGCATGGAGAGATCGCTCATGCTTAGCGATTGGCTTCGTGTCGACTTGAAAGCTATCGTGAAGCGAGAGGTCCCTTGTGCTACTGATTACGAGAGCTTTTTCAACGAGCTATTCAACGATCGGATCATCAAGCTTTTTGAGGGGCCACCACAAACCACATCTTCTAGAGCCAGTGGACTAGCTCCCTTTGCCGCCTTCTTCACCGAGCTCCCTTCGAGGTTCCCTGATGTGAGCCCTTGGCTCTTTCTGTTGGTATGCTCGAATTTCATTTCAACTTGTCTTCGTGAAATGAGCTTGCTCGGGGGTCAGAGTTTTGGCTCGTGGTGGGTATTGTTTTGTTGGGCAGATGAATTCATCATGTGGTTTCTTGAGCTTGGTGGGTACTTGTACGACGATATAAAGCACGAGCTTGAACAGACTACAGAAGAGACTGAAGAGTCCATACGAGATTCAGAATCTGACAATGCATTGTGGGCTTTTGAGCCCATGAGAACAGAAAGCTTGGGTGCTTATGACTGCGTGGACTTGCTTGATGGGCACAATTCGGAAAGTAAGCAATCGGTGGAAGGTGACTGGTATTGAGAGATAGTCAGCTTTCTGAATGCAACTTATGCATGTAATTATTACTCAGCAAATTTTGAGCTACCAAGGCATGAAAGCTGACTAGAAAGTGTATCAAAGAAAGTTTGCTAATGTGGTTTATTGTAGAATCGCGATACATACTTTTTTGCAGCCATTTTCAATCTCCCCCTATCGAAGGCAATGTCAACGTTTCAGTATAAAGTAAAAGGATTTGAAGTTCCCAGTAAAAGAAATATGGGGGCAAGCCTTATTGAACCGAGAGAAAAGTCCACGACAGTTCCGCCCTTGCTCAAAATATACACTTCTTCTAATGGCTCTGAGAGGTGTCAATGTTGTGGCATTCTAATCCTCGATTCATTTCTCAATTACTGTCCCCAATGTTCTGTTATGTCTTACTGCTCGACAATGTGTCTCGTTCAACACAAATCTGAACTTCATGAGCATGAATGTGAAACATTTCGAAAACTTGCGATTGAAGACGGGGACTCTTGTGTTTTGAGGGTATACATGATTGCAAGAATTTTGTGTCTTTCAAAGAAGATCCCGGAGTTGAAGTCCTGGCTAGAGCTGTTATCGTTTGGTGATACTTATCCCACTCTACCCCTGGAGTATGTCACAACTCTCAACGCTATGTTTGACACAAACTTGATTGCCAAAGCTTCGAAAGTCTTTTGCACATATTCTTCGGTTCTCTACGACAACAATCTGAACCCAATTGGAATTTCTATTGAGCCGTTGTTCGCTCCCATGGAGCCACTATTTCAGCCAACTTGCCTGACATTGTCGCTCTCCGGGACCAAGCTTGAATTCATCAGCGATCGAGGCGAACTTACGATGAGCCACCTTTTTTCTGTTGACAAGAACTCACCTAACTACAACGCTGACCTGAGCAATAATTTGCCAAAACACATCACTCTGCGCACAAAGGGTCAACAAAAGATCTATCAAAATCTCATCTGCTTATGGTGCAAATCTCCGATCTCTGGTATTCAATTGAGCAAAATCTTTGCCGTTGCTCGTGAAAGAACTGGCTCTGGTCGCTGCAGAATTCCAGGTTATTGTCGAGTGTGTTCTCGAAGTATACCCCCCAGATTATTCAAAGAAGCCATATTAACTTATCGAGAACTATCATCTCGTTTTGGAAAATTTCATACAAGGAAAAATCCGCTTCCAATGGCAAGTGCTGACAAATCTCGGGCTGGTCGAAGCCGGAAAATAATGAGGAATATGTCGGCCATGGATACTTTAGCGCTTTTGTTAAGGGCAAATCTGAACAGGCTTTTGCAACCATACTGCTATCCTTTGGGAGAACTTTGGAGTTTAGTGATCGACTCATTCGAAATCAAGATGACTTTTGCCTCATCAAGAGATCTACTATTCTATCGCCTTTTCGTCCTTTTTCATGTTGACTTGGCGAAGGAAGTACCTCCCTCTATCCTGAGCATAACCAAAGCACTCAGCCAAGCGGTCTGTTTCATGTCTACTTTGCTGAAGATCGCAGAAAAGGAAGCAAATGAGAGCCTTCGAATTTCATCCATTAAGGCAATGGCTTTCTTCCGTTTTCAGTCGCAGATGTTGCAATTATGCCATCGACATTCAAGTGAGGAAGCAAATCAGTTTGTCAAATCGATCAATTTGCAGCCAAATGTGTGCGATGAGAGCTTATGGAGATCCGCTCAGAGGATATTGAGCGCAAGCAATGTACAACTCGAGTCTCACGCTAACGGTCAATCCTTCAGGTTCGCAAATGGCCAAACTGTATTGCTTTTTCTCTCACTTCTGAAATGTGCTCAGCTCTTCTCTTCTTCAAAGCTGCTTAAACATCATTCAAAGCGACACATACAGCGCCCTTGTGATGACCATTATAATGTCTCACGGTTTCACTGTTGGAAAGATCCCAAAGACGAACGTAGTGGTCAGAGCACGCTGTCACCAAGTAAGCGCTATCTGCACTGAATGCACAGTCCCAAACCCATCTCTGATGACCTTGTAGTGTTGTCTCTAGTGCAAAGTTTTGCTCAGTCAGCCAGATCCTCGCAGTGTGGTCAGCCGAACATGTAGCCAAATGCTTCATGTCTGTCAGGAGTACAACCCGTGTGATATATTTCAGATGTGAGCGGAATTTGGTTGCTGGAGTCAAGGATGTGATGTCTTTCTGATTCTGCATTTTCCAAACGTAGCAATTGCCCTTGTTGTTACCTGCAACAAGCATGCTGCCATCGCTAGCAACAGAAAGTGAGTTAATGGGAACATCGTCCTCTGGAATGAGATGATGAGTGCATTGGTTCTCACCCAAGTCCCAAATTCGTATATTTCCATCGTGGTCACAACTGATGAGCTCACCCTGATTAGGATGTATCACCACTTCGTTCACAGGGCAGTAGTGTTTATAGTTTCTTTGTACGGAAGGCGAACGAACATCCCACACCTTTACCGTTCCATCTTCAGAAGACAGGACCATCCACTTGTTCTCAATCTGGAACGCTATCAGTGTCACATTGCCATTGTGCCCTTCGAAAGTCATCACGGGGTTAGAATTCGAACCGCTTCCATTGCCAGCATTTCCGGATCCTCCTTGAGCAGCAGACGATGTGTTCCCGCCAGCTGATCCAGTCTGTTTTATATCGTAGAGACGAACGTACAAGTTTCCCGCTGCTGCTAGGAATCGTTTATCGGAGGTGATCTCTAATCTGTTGACCTGGGAGTCTGTATGCTGGATTGTTCTCGAACAAACACCCGTTAGAGCGTCCCAGAATCGAATAGTATGGTCATATCCTGCGGAGGCTAGAATGACAGACATGGACTTTGTGGTGATTGGTCGTTATCTCTAGCTGACTATAACTAAGGAATTGAATAATCTATATCGATAGGGTCTCGTGCAGGAAAATAGTTCTAGCGGTCTCTCGAGCCACCTAAGTTTTGAACTATTTGATAATTATATTAACTAAATAATTGTCGGAATAAGTTTTTCGAGGCAATTGAGCTTTTTTTTTTTTTTTTTTTCATTGCCTCGTTAAGTCTTGGTCCACACCAGGGATAATGTCCCACTCCACCCTACAACGATAGACTACTACGCTTTACAACAAACACAAATAACCACCAAGCGTCGAACGTTCTATTACTTATTTGCTTGTTCAAACTTCTATCAACACCGAAAAGTATGCTAGTCTCAGGCCCCGCCTAAAATGCATTTTGAATGGCTTGCTTCTGGGCTGGCAGCAACGAGGTAGGGAAGTCTATCTTGTACTTCACAATAAGATCGCCGTGGGCATTAGGGTCCTTAGAGTTGGGCATGCCCTGGCCAGGGTATCTGTTGGAGGAGGATGGCTGGACAGGAAGAGATCTCGAAACGTTGATCTTCTTCCCACTCAATGTGGTGATGTCCTTCTCGAAGCCAAGCAAAGCCTCCTTGAATGTCAATTTGATGTTGGCAATCAAATCATTGCCCTCTCTCTTGAATACAGCATGAGGCTTCTCCTCAATGATGAACTGAACTGTCTGTCTGGCCTGGCATTCGCGCTGGTAGTCTCCCTCGTTGTTGAAGTTGATCTTGGTGCCCACCTTCCAGCCAGGCTTAATCTTGATCTCTAGGATCTTGCTCTCTCTGGAGCCATCTGCGGATTTTCTGTTGAGCTTCATCTTCTTGGTAGCTCCATTGTACAACTCCTCTAGAGTGCAAGGCAAGGAGATGGACACAGTGTCGGGTTCTGGACGACGTGGACGTCCTCCTCCGCCACCGAAGCTACCTGGCATGCCGCCAAAGCCTGAGCTGCCTCCGCCAAAGCCGGATCCTCCTCCGCCAAACCCAGAACCACCGAAGCTGAATCCACCATCATCCATACCAAATCCACCCATCTGGGAGAAAATGTTGAATGCGTCATTTTGAGAGAATGGATGTCCTCCACCACCGAAAGAGAAGGTGGTGCCTCCACCGCCTGGAGCACCTCCAGCAAATGGGTTTTCACCGCCAGCTGGGGCATTTCCTCTGGCAGCCTCTAGACCGTAGTCGTCGTAGACTTGTCTTTTGTCTGCATTGGATAAAATATCGAAAGCTTCAGAGATTTCTTTGAACTTCTCGGTATCTCCGCTTGGTTTGTCGGGATGGTATTTGAGAGCCTGTTTTCTGTAGGCCTTTTTTATTTCATTGTCGTTGGCCAGCGGGGCCACTCCCAATAAATCATATAATTTTGTTTCTTTCACCATTGCTATGTGTCAACTAGGTGTTTGGGTTGTGTAGAACCAAAATGTTTGATGAAAAAAGCAGATGTAGGTATTCTCAAAAGATTAAATTGTCTTAGATAGTGAAAGTGCGTATGAAGATGGGTGGTGCGAGATCCTTCTGGAAGGTTCCATACATACCACGAGACGGTGGAAGATATAACAGAAGAATCTTTTACAATTCGAAACCGATGGATCCGTTTCGCAATATGTATTGAGTAATATTTTTGATTTTACGTTGTGTTTGCGTCGTCAAGACACCTCTGGACAGGCAATAATGGTTGCGAAATTTAGGGTTATGGAACCCACGCAGCAATGAATTTGGAGCTAATAATTGACAATGTACAAAGATTATGTTGAAGTACTTGATCGAAATAGTTCCGTAGTGATATGAACTCAGCGATGCTTCTTTAGCACTTGACGTCAATTCCTCGTCTTTTCTCTGCCTCTCTCATTTCGAACATGACTTGAACTCCGACAAAGAGGGTTGCCAGGGCGAAGATGAAAAACCTCCATCCTTCGAAAGTGCTGAACATCTCGTTGATGAGGGCAATGGTGCCATCTTTCCCAAGACAGAAGCCGAACAAGTTGGCAATCATCATAAACCAAATATTGATGGAAGCTCCGACGCCACACAAGTATCTAAACCACGGCTCAGCCGAATATCTGGAGAAGTACATTGTAGCAACAACTTCTGGTAAAAGGAAGAGCACAACAAGCCAACCCCAAATGAGCAACTTCAACTCGATGTCATGCCAGATAGCGACAAAACTGAAAACGACAAGGGTATTCAACACTCTTGACTTTATACTGCTTGAGGTACCACTTTCACCTCGACTTCCTCCCCCGCCTAGTGGTATATAGATGTAGCGAAGCACCCATTTGTTGTAGGAACGATGCCATGCCCTCCAGAATGCAATAGCCAGGTAGTTGTTATCCATACACCTGATCAGGTTCTCTGGTGGGTCTACGTTGTCAAGTAAAGCCCAAAAGCGGAAGATACGCCAAGGAATCAATAGCTTGAGCCAGATGACATTGAGGTTGAACATGCCTAACATGGAAAGCTGAAATGGAGTGTCACCGTCCCACGCTTTAGTCTTGGAGACGGCAACAACGTACATGAAATGGAGAATGAATTCCATCACGAGAATGCAGAATAAAAGACGCAAGCCATAGACCACTATTCTCTTAGCGTCTGCCGTTGACTTGACTCTGTGGTATTGCGTTTGGTAGATGAAGTCATTGAAGGTGATAATTGGACCAGCAATAAATAATGGCGCATAAGTGAGGTAGGCGAAGAAGTTGACAAAGTTGTAATCCAGGAGTGGCAATGGCGCTGAGAGACGTTCCCTTTCACTCAAATTATCACTTACGGGCTTGCTTTCAACGAGGGGTTCATCGCGTTTCTCCAAGTAGTCCAATGAAAAAGAGAGCATTCGAAGGAGAGTGAAGTTGTAAAACACGTCCCAGCGTTGGATGATTCCCTTAAAGGAGGAGTCGAGAAAGTCAACATGGAAGGTTGCGTTCCAGTATTTGTCGTTGACAAATAGAGTTGCAATGCCATAAGACCAGAGCAAAATTTTGGCTAGTCTTTTATCACTGACGAATTTGGCAAATGCGTACATCACCAAAACATGAAACAAGATCTTGATAACGTTCACTCCATGAAGACTTAGAAGATAAACGATGCCAAAAATACAATCATAGAGTGTGCGGTTCTTCAAGACGCCTGAAAACGATGCAATTCTTCGGAGTCCAACATGAAGAACGATAAGGCTCACGAGAAGCCAGAAGTTGTTTCTGAAAAAGCGATACTGGGTGTCTGAGTTATCGACCTTCCTACCAAGCATCCAGCCCTGACTCAAAAGGGGCTCGTATTTCGGATAGTTTGGATTGTGCTCGTTGGAAGCATCCATGGCGGTCTTCCACATAAGAGGAACAGCCACGACGAATATCACAGCATAGATTCTGAATTCAAGAGTGTGCCATTTTGAAGTGGAAGCACGAGACACAATTTTCTGTTTTTGGGCAGGATTGGAAGGTGGGAAGAGCCTTGTATCGAGAGCTTCTAGCGAGAAGAATTGAAGCACATGCTGTAGGTACTTCATTGAGGAGTCGCTAGAGCTTAGGTGTGGTAGTGGTGTTGATATCGCTGATGCGCACCAAGGGTCTCAATGTGGAGAGCGAACCGAGATATGGTAGATCAGAAGACAGAATTTTGAGATTGTGAAAGTTTTGGACAGTACGGAGTCGAAAGTTGAAATTTGAGATTGCTTAACTCCAATCAAGAGAAAAATGAAGGGTCATCACCTGCAATGTTTAGTGAACATCACATATTAAGGTATAGTATTGGGTTTGCCATAATAATATTTCGCTTGAATTGAGATTCGCCATCTACTTTGAATTCTCGAGCTTCCTCCAAATTCAACAATTAGTTGCTGACCACTTTGGTATGCTGGTTTTCTGACTCAATTTGACGAAACGTTTGTAAAGAAGCACATCAAAAATGGCTGCGAAAATCACAGTTGCCTGATACTTCGGACACCAACAAGCAGCGAGCCTAACAAAAAAATGCATCCTCGAAAGTTCTGATGAAAATCACATTTCAAAGTTCTGAAGATTTGTCATTTCAAATCAATTGAAACTGAGTCCAATTGAAAAGCGATCATTTATATCCTACAAGCTAGCATCTTCAAGCCCTCCCCAATTTAGCCATTGGCTTCTTTTCTGCCTCTAGCTTGCATTCATCTGCATTGCCAGATCGAAAGGTACTGATATGAGCCCCTATTGTCAATCATACATGTCCCCTATCTGGGTCTCCCCACTGGTGTACATACAAAGCAGCCCAAGTTAGCACTAGCATTCGCGGAATTTATCCCCATTTAACTCTCCGAATAACGACCACGGTACCAAAATTGAGCAAAATCACAATGTCTGCAGCATCTAACGCATCTTGCATCTTCTGCAAGATCATCAAGGGCGAAATTCCTTCTTTCAAGCTCATCGAGACCAAACTCTCCTACTCTTTCTTGGACATCCAGCCTACCGCTGAAGCCCACTGTCTTGTCATTCCAAAGTACCACGGGGCTAAATTGCACAACCTTCCAGACGAGTACCTTGCTGATCTTTTGCCTGTTGTGAAGAGATTGACCAAGGTTTTGAAGCTTGACGAGAACAACACTCCAGAGGGAAGTGGCTACAACGTTTTGCAGAACAACGGGAGAATCGCTCACCAGGAGGTTGACCATGTTCATTTCCACTTGATTCCCAAGAAGGACACAGAGACCGGGTTGATCGTGGGCTGGCCTGCTCAGTCGACCGATTTTGACAAATTGGGCAAGCTTCACGAGTCTTTGAAGGAGGCTTTGGCTCTGGAGGAGAAGTTGTAGAGGATAGGTTTTTGAACAATATACGGACGAGGGGAGATAATGTATTCAATTTGGAGGATGTAAACCCAATTGGGAAGTAGTATGCAAAGTGTATGAAAAGATTTGCAATTGAGTGTAGCTCTTAAGACATGTATGCAATTAATGGCCTTACCTTCCATTCCCCATACTCTCGGCATGTAGTAGCATTCTCACTATATGGCTTATATTGGTGGCAATAACTGACATGAGACAGAACCCAACTATCAATCTTTTTTTGAAAAAAAATAAGGCAAAACGCCCCTCGTAGTCATCTTCTGTTCAATTCTATCTTCTTGTTTTTTCTGACAAAATAAAAGTTCTTCCAAAGTAGGACCCTTACTCACGTAAATATTGCTGTCATTGCGATTCAACTCATACACTCCAAACGCATCACCCAAACGTTATCAGCATTCACCAAACTACAAAACACACTCCTCATGTCTTCTCAAGAAGCCGATTTTCGTGCACAGTTCAGCAACTGGACTCTGAGAAATACTGCCTCGAGATCCTCAGGTCCACAGTTGTCCTCCTGGACAGACTATGTCAGATCAAGCGCCAACAATCTATATGAATCCCTCCCCACATACAATAATCCGGCAGTGCCAACGCCTCAACAAGAGCCCTCCTGGTTCAAACTAAGTCGTTTTGAAAAAATAGTCGGATTTGGCTGCTGTTTGGCTTCATCCATACTATGTTTCATTCTCAGTTTCTTCATGTTCCCTGTGCTCGCTTTAAACCCTCGAAAGTTCGCCTTGCTCTGGACAATGGGGTCCTTCTTGTTCGTTGTATCTTTTGGCGTGTTGCAGGGCCCATATGCTTACGTTAGACACCTCACGAGTCGAGACAGAATCATCTTTTCTGGTATATTCTTTGGCTCCATTTTCCTCACCATGTATTGTGCCCTCATTCTTCAAAGCACGATATTAACTCTCCTCGCAAGTATCGTTGAAGTGGTGGCCATTGCATATTACATCATCAGCTACTTCCCTTTTGGAGCTACCACGTTGACGTGGTTTACCAGCTACGTTGTGGGGTATTTCGGTGGATTGGTTTCTGCGATCTTTTGATAGTAAATCGTTTCCGTTCATACACAAAAGTCAGTCTCCATAGAAGAATTTTGCGGTGCTATGAGACCTGTCTTCCGTCCCCTATTTAATTAATATACACTTGCACCTCGAAGTCTTCTTCAAGCTCTGTATCACCCACAATGCCGTCCAAATCAAGATCCTCATCATCGAAAACCAACCTAGCTTTCTTGACCAGAGCCGGGTCGATACTTTTAGATTTGAGGTAATGCTGAAGTAGAGCTCGGATCTTGGTTTGAGGCCCAACCTCTGCCTCTATGCGTTTATTATCCTTCCCTTTGAGGCCAATAACGAAGTACCCATCGTTGGATTCTGACGGTTCCTCTGCTGGACTCTCGCTCTTTTTGTCGCCTATGACCTCTACTATCGTCAAATCTTCTTCCTCTCTGCTTTCAGCTCTTGGAGTTTTTTGAAATTCCTCATAAATCTGTTCAAAGTTATTACGACAGCTCTCTGGAATATACAAACAGTTGATAGAGCTCTTGGCGCCAGGAGATTTCGGCTCGGGAATTCGTAGCGTGCTTGGTTTGAAGAATGGTTTTAGTTCCAGTCTCCCGTCGATCCAGATGAGACAGCCACCAGTGAGGTTGAAAGGAACATACTGAAAGAACGCCTGATCCTTAAGCCTCGACAATATGTTTGAGAATGTTTCGTTGCCTTTGCAAGTTATGCGATGTAGTTCGGGATGCCCAAGTTTAGACAGAACCGTAAAGTCATATAGGCGGTCCGCTTCCTGGTCATTATGCTGCTTGGTCGAGTTTGCCTTGATGACCAGATCAAACTCAAAATCGGAGTCATCATTGTCTGAAGGTACCTCGATTGTTTCTGTCGCTTCTGGTACTATTATGGCACTATTTATCTCCTGGATATCCTCAGTACCTGGAGAGTTATGAGCGGTGTGAAAGGACTCCGCAAGGTCGTCAGATCCAAACAATTCCAGCTTTCCTGGGACCTCGTTACCTGCTGATGAAGGCAATGGCAGCGGTAGATGCCCATGTTGGTGTTCTATCGTTGGCTCATCTTTGACTGTATCTTGAGTGTTCAGCTGCTCCACAACTTCTGGTTTTGGCTCCTCAGGTTTAACGTGGGGAGGTTTTGACTTCTTTTTCTTCATTACAAAAAAGTCATCATCGTCAAATAGGCTTTTGTTTCTTTTTTTCGCCTTCTGTGGAGAATTGGAGCCCGCCATTCTGAAGAAGAGGGCTGTTTGTGGAGTCTCATATTAAGTACTTGCGCACAGGCTTTGAGGCATGTGGTGAGCCATCAAACTCTAGCAAAATTTCGAGATTGCAGAGCAATCAGATACTTTCTTCTCTTTCTCTTTACTCTTAATGATTTACATATATTTTTTCTCTACTTATTCCAAATTTCGTCCATCGAACAAACCATAGTGACAAGGCTCTGATGAGCTACGCGAATCGCATATACAAACAAACAAACACACTTCTTATACAACTAAATGACTACAACAGGTGATAGAGTGGTCCTTAAAGCCAATCTTCCCCGAACTCGTGATTTGAGTTTCGTGGGCCGGTTTCATCACAACTACGGGTTTGAGGAAGGCCTCTTTGAGTATCTTCTTGCCCAGAAGGATCTCTGGGGTGATAAACTCTTCTATCTCCATGAAGATCAATTGAAAGAAGCCATTGAGCTGGGGAAGCATCAAATTAGAGAGATCCCAAGTTTTGATTCAGGTCAATTGCAATTTCCAGACCTCCAGACTTCTCTTTTGCTGGAACAGGAATACAGAACACTGTTCGGTCTAAGAGAGCCGATGAACATAAACTTGGTAAGCAACAAGGGCGACGCTAGCATAACGCTTCTAACAGGTAAGAAACAGCATCTCAATGACCTAGGTCGAGATGCATTCATTCTAAACGTTGGCGGATTCGTCACAGCCATGAAATGGCTACCCTATGGCTCAGTGTTAGCAGTAGCTGTGGTTTGTCATGAGGAAGGTCTCTCAAAAGCTGTTCTGAGCCCCTCGTTGCTGATTTTTCCTCAAGAAGGTAAAGGAGGTGATGTGAGGTCGTGTATTCAATTATGGCAGTACAATCCTGATAGCACCTCGTTAACACTCCTAAAGGTACTTGTAACCTCTTCCCTAGGTGCAACTTCCAACCTCAATTGGCTTCCGATCAAGATCAGTTCGGACGATTCCGGAGTGCTATCAGGATTATTTTCTGATGGAAAGGTTCATTTCTTCAATATCGACTTGCTGAACGCACCAAAGTTTGTTAAGGTTGAATCACCTTCGTGGACAATCTCCATGAAAGATGAAAGCGACGAGTCTAAGATGCTACCAATAACCACATACGATATATTTGATGAGTCAAAGATTCTCGTGGGCACCTTGAATGGGTCAATAGCGGAATTCATCCTTCCGGGTACAGACGACAGTCCCGAAATTCCCTCCTTCATAATGAACGTTGCTGATTCTGCCATCAGCACAATCACCGTGGCTCCTGTGCTTAAAGGGCATATCATTCTCGTTAACACTACTACGACGAGGTCGTTTGCAATCCACTATGAGAATATGAAGCAAAGCAAAGTCGAAACAGCATACACAGTCCTGTTTTTACAACCACGCTATCATAGAGGGTACCGAATATTTGTTTACCCAGATAGCGCTGAAAGCATCGGCTACACATTTGCCAGGCATCCACATCAGAAGCATACCTTGCTTCTACGAACGGAGCTCGTCTCTAGCTTTCACATAAGCGAGTATCTCAACCATCCTTTCGCCATTGTGGGGAACGTCGTGGGTGATGTCTACATTATAAACATTGGAAGGAAGATTTTTGGTGTTCCAAAAGCACACAACCGACTTGTTGTGCCCTTGAAGATCTGGTCATTTTCGCTAGAGGATGACAGAAAGACTGTCAAGATAGTAGGAGACTTCTTGCCCTCCACTGCGGATAGATCTGATGTGGCTTACTCGTTCACACCTCACGACATCGGGATCTCGGCTTGTGCTTGGAACGAGAATCTTGATGGAAGCTCTACATACGCTATTGCGACATACTCGGGCCTTCTTATATTGGAGAGACTTGATCCCCAGTTGAACTCACAGTGACTTCGTTAATGATCGTTAAATTTAATATTTCGGGATGGCTGGATCAATCGTTTCGCTCCACCTATTTATGCCACCCTTGATATCATACACGTTTCCGCATCCTAATGCTTCGATGAGCCTTTTGGTGGCGAGCTGCGAGTCGTTACCATACCGACACATCACAAGGAGTTCATCCGTGGCCTTGTTGAATGATGACGGTAAATATCCGTCCAAGTCGTCGATTTTCGATAGTTTCAGAGCCCAGTCCAAATTTATTGCATCCTCCACATGTGTGATTTCAAACTGCTCCGGGGGGCGCACATCTAGCAAGAACGTATGCTTGTTAGATAGAAGCCGCTGGCGTGCTTCATCCGGGCTGAGCCTTTGTTTCGAGTCCAAAACGTTGCTATTCACAGACCCGCAAAAGACTTCATAATTTACCTCATCCGATTCTATTAGGGCCTTATCGATTGTAGGACTATCTCCACAGACAACACAGCTTGCTTGCCTTCCTCTCATCTTGAACTGACGTAATGTCAGCAGGGGATACGCAGAGTACATGGCGAGGAATGGTTGGAATTTTTTATCATAGTGCCCAGTCAAGACTTTCAACGTCTCTGTTGCCAAAGAGATTCCCGTTAAGCCAATAGCGGGCCCAAATACACCTGCATCCCCGCATGTTGACACTGACTCTGGCTTCGGTGGCTTGGGGTAGAAGCATCTGTAGCAAGGCCCAGCATTCTTGAAATTCAATATAGTGAACTGACCATCCGTCTTGACGCCTGAGCCACTGACGACTGTCTTGCCTGTGAGAACTGCCACGTCATTGATCAAGTATCGAATAGCCGGGGCATCTGTACAGTCAACAATTAGATCATACTGATTAAATATGTCAAATGCATTGCTGTTGCAAAGTCTCACAGGATGTGTAACGATGTTGACGTGTGGGTTGAGACGATTCAAGTATCTTTTGGCTGATTCACACTTGAGCATTCCAACACTGTCGGTGGTGTGGAGCACCTGTCTGTGCAAGTTACTCTCATCGACGATGTCATTATCCACTATACCTATGCAGCCAACCCCAGCAGCTGTAAGATAAAGTAGAGCAGGACATCCGAGTCCACCGGCACCAACTACCAAAATCTTGGCTTTCTTTATCTTTCTCTGTCCCAGAAGCGACCCGAACTCGGGAACGATCATCTGACGACCATACCGTCTGAACTCCTCAAGCGTGAAATCCGGGTCCTTGGAAAGCTGATCCTGAGATTTTGAATACAGGTGGTGTTCCTTGTATTGTTGAAGCTCCTGCCTCAATCTCTCATTTTCTGCCTCTAGCTTCTCAATACGGAGAAGTAGCTCTTCCTGTGATCGCATATCATTATTACTGGAATTTTGCAGGAGATGCGAACTTATGCACAAGGCATACTGGCCTACTAGTCCACGCTGGCTTTACAATTAAAGTGAAATATTATATAGCTTTGTTGGCAATGCATAAAGCAATTCTATTTGTCCCCTTACACAATCTTCTGCTTGACGAAGAAACTCTTCAAGTGACGCAACTGGTACGCGCATGTTCCGACCAACACGATCAACTGGATGATACTCCACCAGACAACTCTGGAGTTTGTGCTCTCGGACTGGTCTCTGAAGATAGCCTCCCTCTCTCTGATCTGCTCCTGCTCGAAGTTGATCTCTCTCAATTTGTCGTTCAACTGCTTGATCTGTAAAGTCAACGCATCGACCTTCTTGGCCGACTTCGAATCAGCGTAGTCCTCAGCAGCACCAATGGCGATGTCAAAGAAGATTCTGTGCTGCTTGCCCTTGGATCCGTCGGAGTACACTGGAGTCAAGCAGAATCTGTGCTCACCTGCGTCAAGCGAGGTGAACATAAAATCACCGTTGGGGTTCGATTTCTGGTCCACCACTCTGTGGTTGTTGTCAAATGTCTCGTCCACAGTGATTTGCAATCTCAAGTTGTTCGTTTTGAAGTACTCGTTGGCGTTTTCGGCGTATTCGTAGGCATCAAGCTTACCAACCACCAATGCGCGAGCAGGCAAGTCCTCGAAGAAACATCTTGTGGAGCCCGTATTGAGGTAGAAATGCAAGGCCTGGACCTGAGCAATCACAAAAAGAAGAGCTGTAAGAACCACGTTCATTGTGTGGTGAAGTGTGCTTTGAGGTAGGTGACTTGTTCTTTGGGAAAAAATATAAAACCTGGCCTCACCGCGTTTGATCCAGAGGCTTTGCGCAGGAAAGGCTACACTCCAGGGCCTTTTCGGTGTCTGCGTTCGGAGTAGTGAATTTTGCTCTTTTGAAAATTTTTTTGTTTAACTTTCAAAAATTGGAATAAGTAGGCTCTGGTGTCTGGTAACGTTTGGCGCAATCCTTTCAAAGTAGTAATATGTCCTGGCTGCAAACGATATGGAGGCTCGATTGGTTAGGAATTCATTAGTATCGATGAGACTTTGAGTTCATTGAGCGCCAAAAAAAAAAAAAAAATAGAGATTTTTTTCATTTCTCTCAGAATGAGCTTCAAGCTTTTGACCAGTTTGGAATAATCCAAATCTGTCGATATAATTGATCTTTTGGTCCCTTCGTGTTAGACCCTGGCTCCTTCTGATCCAGAGAACTCTAGACAACATGCTCTTGTGGGCTTGCTTGAAGTTTGTATGTATCTTTTGATATGCCAAAGAGTAGTCATACCAAGGGGAGCAGAAGCTTTCTTGCTTCATGATATAATGGACCGAAATCATCTTTTGATATCCTACGTATCTGTTCAGCTTTCTTAAATATCCAGATCATGGGCACAAAGTAGAGTCATACATTTAAGCTTTTGGGATCAAGCTTCATCATGGTTTTCGAGAACGAAAGAAACCCTTCGGGGGAATTTCATGCAAATCGACTACATCTTTCTTTGTTCGACTTATCAGTACTTTAGAACTGTCTGTATTCAGACCTACGTTTCTTCAACAATATATTTACTATTATCTCATTAAGCCGTTCATCCTTGACTAGATTTTGTGCCCAACCCAAATCGGAGCTTGGTTGCTGATAGTCTAATAATGAGGACAATCTCCATGCGCCAATACGACAAGACAAACTGCAAGGTTCGTTGTGAGGCCCTCATTTTCTCTGTGAGGAGGATTGCCACATCAAAGACCTCAACATGACCCTTCCCACCCTTTATTCGAATTCTCTAACTTTTGAGGGTTCATTCTATTCGCACTGGATAAGCATTGGCGTCACCGATCATAACGACCTTAACCACCCAGATATTTCCCCTGGAGTCCCATGATTGGTTATTGATTATAGTAGAGTCTACATCTCTGAAGTCTAATGAACCCGGTCTCTCCGGATGATCCTTTATTCCACAAGGAATCCACGGCGCTTCTGTGTTCAAGTCCTTTAGTACGTAAGCGATGCATGCAAAGAAAAAGATTCCAAAAACTGATTTTCAGTCGTCAAAGTACACTGAGTTATGTGACAATCTTCGGCCTCCTCGGCTTACCTCTAAGCCGATCTAGCACGCTCAACCCGGAAAAGATGGTAATTCTCCGTTTTGATCTTGTACGCATTGGATCTCAGCCATTAAATAATACATCCTTATTTCTATTTTGCCATAATTTACGGGCGCAAATTCAAATCTCTCTCCTTACCAATGTTGGGTATTGACAGAATGCTCGCTTATACGCATCATGCAGCTGGCGAACCGAAGCCACAAACGTACCAATCTCAAGCGCCTCTTACTCAGGAAAAAACCGAAATAACGCTCAGCAGGTTTTGCCCCTATCAGTCCTCGCAAATTCCGAAATCCACAATAGCATTTCTCCACACAATGTCATCCGCGGTCTCGCTTGTACCAATTCCTGCGATACCCCATATTGGAGATTATCATATGCGTCTTGCATCGATTTGTATGCCTTATAAAGCGATGCCTTGTTACTTGCTAAGATACCACTTTCCTTATGCCACCTAGACTAGGCTATGAGCCCATCGACACATCAGATGTTCCTCCTCCCAGAGAAATACAAGTGAGGATTGAAGGTGGAATCTCAGCCACAATAGCCATTCCCCATGGGGTAGATTCGGACGACCCAAGATGGGCCACACCAACAAAGAGAATGGTGCTTATATTGCACGGCCAGATGGGCCACAGAGACTACACATACCAGAAGCTTTTAGCTTATAAGTTGGCAGCATACAACGGGTTGTACTCTTTGAGGATCGACTTCCGTGGGTGTGGTGCCCTGGACGATGTTGCTGACATGGAAAAAGGCAGAGTTGTGGAGCTGGACATCGAGGATATCACGCGGAGCATGGAGTTTATCACCAACCCAAAGTTGAATCCTTTGGGTGTGGCGTTTGTGCCCCTGGCGGTTGTGGCCCACTCTCGTGGTGCTGTGGTGATGTTCCTCTGGGCATTGAGACAGGAAGAGCTTATTCGTGCTGGAGACCCCGAGAGAAAAGCTATCCGCGTTCCTAACTTGGTCAGCTGCTCGACAAGATACAACTCGCTCACGATGTTCGAGAAGGGGAACCTTCTTGACGACATAGAGTCCGCTGCTATGACCTGTCTTCGTCACGGCAAGTACCAGTTGGTCTCTGTGCCTCGGGAGGAGTTGGTTACACTCATAGACGTTGATTTAACGTGTGTGAAGGAGCTTCCCGCCTCGTGGTCTGTGATGAGCGTTTACGGCTTGAATGACGAGGTCGTTTCCGGAAACGATGGCGCCCAATTTTCCAATCTCCTCAGCAGAACCCGCCACTCACACCACTTGGAGCTCATCAAGCACGCCGACCACATGTTCATGGGCACACACACTATAGAGTCGGAGGAGGACCATAAAGAGTTCAACCCCGACAACTTGCCGCTCGACAAGAAGAAACATGTCAACTTTCGCTACCACGTCGTGGCAGCCGTCTCGCACTGGCTTAAGCCAGAGAATGAGCTGATCCGCTTTTTGCATGCCCACGAGCATATTGGTGCTGTTCCCAGGTGGAAAAATATCGACGGCTTGTTCAATTTTAGAGACATTGGCGGCTGGAGAATTCTCAACCCTACGTTCAACCAGAGGCTGGCCTCTGGTCTGGCTATTTATTTTAGGGCTGGCTACATTTTCCGTTCCGGAAACGTCAGCTCGATCACCAATGAAGGTGCAAACGCTTTGAAAGAATTGGGCGTGAAGACACTCTTTGACCTTCGTTCTCCACAGGAGATTGCTGGTGACATTGATCCAGGCTACTTGAGGCACGCCAAAATCAATCGCATAGTCAGCCCTGTCATCGACCTTGAGCGCATTTCGCCAGAGGTTCTTGCTAAGAAGCTCGTTCCTTCAAGCTTGTCGGCAACAACCGCCGATAAAGTGTACGAGGAGATTCTTCAAGAAGGCGTGCAGCCACTCCGGTTGATCTTCAACTACATCAAAGACCATCCCACTGAGCCCTTTGTGATTTCTTGCTCCAATGGAGTGGACCTCACCAGTGTCGTCGTCATGTTGGTGTTGAGATTAGCAGGAGTCGAGAGGCATAATATTGCCCATGAGCACGGCTTGTCTACGCATGGCTTGAGGGCCCACTCTCAAGTTCACCAGAGCCAAGCTATTGCTAGAGTGGCAACGAACAGCTTAATTGCAAATGGCACGGAGAGGGCTAATGAAAACCCCGCCGTCAGCATGTTCAGAACTCTTGATGCACTTGACGAGAAGTTCGGTGGTGTATTGGGTTACATGAAGAATGAGCTCGGCTTTGTCGATGATGAAATTAGAGAGATCTACGCCAATTTGGTGACCCATGGGATCAAGGGTCCTGTGAGTTTCCCAGTCGCAAAGATTTGATTATTTAATGAATCGTTTATTCGTGATGTGTTTATCTGTGATATTACTTAGATCTATTCTTCAACTTCGCAACCAAAGAGTTCAATGCTTGCGAATTACCCATCAGGGACTCTTCCTTGGTCTTCAGTTTCTTCGATTTGCGATCTTCTGACTCGTCCTTTCTCAGCCTCTTTGACCTCTCTTGCAATATTTTCTTCATCGTCTCGGTTTTTTTGAACTCAGAGCTGGTTGGATCAATAGCGTAGTCGTGGTTTTCGAAAACTTCTTTGAATCTGTCATCGTTCAAGTCAGGAGTAAAGCTGTCCTGAACCATCTCTGTATCGTACTTCTTTTTCTTATTCTTCTTCTTCTTACCCTTTTCCGCTTTGAGGACATCCCTCATGTCAAAGTGGTCTGCTTTTTTGAGGCCTGCCTCCTTGTCATCATCCATAAGAAGCAACTCAAGCTCTGCTTTGCTCTTCTCATCTTCCTCGCGGGTTCTGTTGTTCTTTTTGTCCTTCTTTCCCTTCTTACCCTTGGACTTTTGTTCCTTCTCCGGCTCAGGCTCGCCTTGCTTCTCCTTGAACTTCTCCATTCTGCGAGAACGACGCTCCTTCTCCTTACGCTTGTATGCATCGATAGTTGATTCTTCCTTTGGCTCCTCCACCTTCTCCTCGACCTTGTTTTCGTCGAGTCCAGGGTTGAAAGTAATCTCCATGTCGACGTCATCTTCATCGTCCTTAGCTCTGTCGAACGAGTTTTTGCCTCCTAGAAGGCTCTTGTATTTCTCCTTCAACAGCTCTGCATTCTCCTCTTCGGATTCATCGCTGTCTGATGCTAAGTATGCTTTGAAATCCATGTCATCGATCTCTTTCTGTGAAAACAGCCTCGATGAAAGTGTTGTTCTCTCCTTTGGTGTCTGATCCCACGTCAACTTTACCTTGGAATGCTGAAGGGCATCGGTGACGAATGTAGAATCTGGTCTATAGGATGCGGGTATTTTGTCACAACGGTCTTTAGCTTCGTCTTCCTCGAATTCCATACCTTCTGGAACATATCTCAAATCGAAAGTGTTGGCAGTAGACTCGTACTCTGATCCATCACAATTGTCATAAATATTTTTGGAGGTAGAGACACTGTCACACTTCACGACTGCGTAGTAGTACCTCAACCTCTGAAGTTGGTATTTTCTCAATGCCTTGGAATCGTAGTCTTCCTCGCCGTCATCTTCTTCGTAGATTTTTCTAGCGGCTTTTTCGAGGTCCTCGGCGTTTTTCAAATCGAGGTCTTCATCGGAGTCGGAGTCGGAGTCGACATCCTTCTTCTTCGATTTCTTTGCAAACAATTCCCTTGGTGGTCCCTCCACTTCCTCCTTCTGCATTTGCTCTTTGCCGTATTCAGATGGGTAAATAGTCACAGACTTGATAGAACCGCCTTTTGGAACGAATGAGACGAATGTTGCCATCAAATCCACAGCTCTAATGTTGTCCCAGTCCATGTTGACTACTGCAAAGGTCGATGTAGGGTCTCCCTCCTCGGGCTTTTCCTCCTCTAGCTCAATTTCTGACTCTTCTTCCTCTTCCTCTTCCTCATCGGAGCTCGAGTCGTCCGAAGATGATGATAAGCCTTCTCCTCTAGCTCTGTCAATGAATACCTCTTCTTCAACAGCAGTGTCGGAGTCGCTCTCCACTGAGGCAGAGTCAGCTTGCTTAGAGAGCTTCTTTGCCACTTGGACTTTCACATCTTCTTCGTCAGAACCCAGCTCCTCGTCAGACTCTGAGCCATCTTCAGACTCACTGCTTGCATCGGTACCGCTCTCACTGGCTTTCTCCTCCTCGAAATATTTATCGAAGCCCTTGCCATTATCGTCCTGAATCTTTCGGCCGTATCTGTCAATTTTGACTTTTTTGCCTGTGGCAGTAGTATTTAGCTTCTTGAGCTCTTCCTTACTGAACCTCTCATCGACTTTAACTTTGTTTTTCCTTAGACTTGGAAGCTGAAATCTGGCATCTGTCTGAGCTATAGCGAATCTAGGGTCCTTGAATCCTGACCCAGACCCTGAACTCGAGCCTTTCGACTTTTTATTTTTAGCCATATGAAGTTTTAGAGTATGATAATTTACGTATTTGGCGCGATGATCATCTCGCAACGTTGTGGTGTGTGGGTGTGAGGTTGCAAATTCCCAGTCGCATTACACACTATTTGATTAGATTGAGCCTCCCAGACCATGATTGCCAATGAGGCCTGCCATTTCGAGAAAAGCACGGTCTTCCCCCGCACTTCTGATATTGATGCTTTGTCTCGCCTTAGCCTGCTTCTCCTCCCATTCCCATTGTTTTCTCTGTTCATCGAGCTCTTTCGTAGAACCCACACCCCATACCTCTAGATCGGTTATCACAAACCTATCCTCGAAGTCTTGATCTGTCACATCTGCTTGAAGGGATTTTTCGAAGAAGCTCGTGGTGTGTGCACTTGCATTGCGGATGTGTCTGAAGATAGCAAATTCGAGGTTGGCTTCAATTGTGAGCGAAACGTTACCAGGAAGGTACTTACTAATGGTATTCTTCTTCAACGGTTGATCGTTTCCGAATCCGACTCCCATTCCCACATTGCTGAAATAGATCAGCTGTCCCTGCAAAACTGGATCGATTCTAGTCTTGTAGAAGTCAAAACGAGGCAGAAGACACATAATCACGGAGTTATCATCTCCAAAATTCTTCTTGTTCGAGCTTCGCCAGGGTACATTCACATATACAGCGTAGGTGATGCGATCCAGGTCATTCTGCCAGCTCTTGTTAGGGTTCTCGTTGGATAGGAAGTGCCTTGGGTAGTCCAGGTCGAATTGCTGATACCTTCTGTTCTCGTCCATCGCTTTCTGCTTAAGGCGCTTCCCAGAAACCAAAAAGATTGTAGGTGCCTGCCACTTGAAGATCTTCAGCTCCAAAGAGCGGATAGAGAAGCCGCTCTGAGATCCGTTGTAAAGCTGGACAAGATTGGCCGTGTCGACATGTACAGAGCTATTCGTGCAGCGCAAAGCCAATGATATCAACGACACTGATGCCTCATTGATGAGACGGGTTTCTTCGAACTTGTGTTTTGGCCTTTTTGTTTTCGTAGGCAATGTTTCGCTATGATTCTCAATGGTAGGAGTCTTTCCGTCAGACAAGATCGAAGAAAAGATGCTACGCTCAACAAGCAAGGAGAGCGTGCCAAAGATGAATGTTGACATTCCAGAATCACAGCCCGCCTGAAACTGAACATATGAGATGGATTTCTCGGCAATGTTCAGCTTCTCAATACTGACGTCGAAGTATCGTATAAGTGTCAATGCACAGCGTTCGAAGTCTGTCCATTTCTCCTCGAGAGTTCGATGCAAGTGCGCTTGCATCTCGTTGTGAGGCTTCTTGGGAATGGAGCTGATAATCAAAAATAAGGTTAAAATTCTCGCAAAGCCGGAGGCTTTGAAATTGACCTCATTGACGTTGATTTCATCGAGATTTTTAATGACAGCGAAAGAGTCCCACCGTATCCTCCTAGAGATCTCGATATCCTTTTGCTCACCTTCTTGTTGAGCGGGGGTTTTTATGGCCTCGACAACAAATTGGTCGTCTTCTCCGAGCGTTTCACTCTTCTCGGGATCGGGAGTGCTCTTCTCATCTTGTGATGCTTCGATTTCGGCAGATGCAATTGCGAACGCAATGAAAACTAGCTTCGAGTAATCGTACTTGTGTCCCAAAACTCGCTTAATACGCCCCAGACAGATTGTGGATGCCACCACAAGCTCTCTTATCGTCAATGTCTGATCATGTCCTCGTATGGCGTCCCTTAGAAATGGAAGACTACCCAATACCTTAAAGATACGAGTCAAGAGTTTCACGGTCTCAGAGAAGCCTCCATGAATCAGCAGAATATCTTGCTCCTTGTCCGATGCCAATTGAAGCACGTAAGCCAAATCGGAGTTCGTTATGGACGTCTCGGGCTCACTTGTCGTGGTGATATTCAATCGCGAAGCTAGTGCTGAAACCTCTCGCTGTGATAGAAGATGGACACAACGTAACAGAAATAAATTTGCAATCTTGGATCTTGTAAACAGTTCAAGCACGAGCAGCTTGGAGGCTTGATTTTCCTCGGAACTGGTGGAGTTTCCCATAGTGGGGTGTAGTTGAAGGGGTTAAGGATGATGTTAAAAATGTGGGGGAGTGTTGCGCAAGATGATGTAGAAAATGGCTAGGCCCGGTGGATCTGCGAAGTAAGGTTTAAACAACCCGAACACAAAAATCATTGACAGTGCAAAGACAGATTGGATCAAATCATGAGACTTTTTGAATTCTCGGAGTATGTGGAGATTCAGCCATTATTTCTTGCTTTTTTCTCGAGATTTGCGTCATGGCTGCGAAATGACAAACGAGGGTATCAAGATAAAATTCAAAATGTGATGGCAAGAGTCAGGGAGAGAGCAAAACATCTTTTATTACTCAAAAGACCACGAGAAGAGCGGAGGTAAGCGAAACTTTCTATTATGATATATTATTTATGACTTGCAAGGTGTTAGAGAGCATGAGTGAGTTTACACATTAACCAAATCGGGTTACATGTACTCGTTATACTCCGATGAAAGGTCCAACCAGCACATGGCCGATCTATTATTTTATCAACAGCGAAGCTTTGACTTGGAGGGTACTAATCATTTCAAAAACTCCGTCATGAAGTGCTTAGCTCTCATTTCGAGATCGTACACAAATTTTTTGATTCTACCCACGAAGCTGGTGGGATGCAACACCTCCTCATCCAAGGAGTCGGCTCCATAGTACTTCTGGTTGAGAGCTGACTGCTTCAAAAGCTGCTTCGTGAAAGACAAGAAGATCAATGCAAAATACAAACGAAACGCGTTTGTTACGATAATGCCACTGACGGTCAAGAAAAGCTCTCTTTGCGGAGACGCAGATTGCGATAAGTCATCCGTAGATTCTGTGTAACGACGTACTAGCGAAGAAGCAAGGGTGCTTTCATCAGATGTTTGTTCAGAGCCTCCCCCATACGAGGCTGGGTTGCTGTCTTCTCTGCTGAACCAGAAGTGAACAAAGTAGATTGTGTAAAGGAGGCCAATGACGGTGTCGATCAAGTAAATCATACACGCCAAGCTTGTTTTCCTGACGTTGGTGGCTCGGTTGAGAATGTTTGACAAACCCGAGATGTAAAAGGGCAATGTGAGAAATGACAACAAGTTGAAAAGCCATTGCCAAAAGTTCAAGTGATGGCCTGTAAGGATTGACAATACACCGTAGGCTCCGCCAGCCTTATTGAGGATAGCAACGGCGAGAATCACTTCCACACCGATATATAGGGGGATAAACATGAAGAATTTCTGGAGTTAGTATTTAGGAAAAAAAAAAAAATAAAAGAAAAAGGGATAAAGCCTCACTTACAGATGGTAGGAGCTGTTCAAGTAGTTTGTGAGCCATGATGTGAGTTGGAGCAGTCTTGACGTGCAAGTTTATGAATTTGTTTGCGAGAGTGATAACTTTATGTGTGCACCATCTCTTGATGCGCATCATTACTGCAAAAAAATATCCTGGTGATTTTGCAACCACATCTATGTCCGAGGATAATTTAGAGCACGACATCCAGAATCTCGATTTGAGTCTGTCAGACACTGACAGCAGTGATCTGGAAACTGAGGTTACTTCCAATTCAAAAACCATCACTGACAGAGGTGAGATTGTGGAGAAATATACCCTGGTGATTAACACAGAACCTATTAAGAAGGGACCAAAGACCACCAAAGACAGGGCCAACAGAGCTACCGTGGAGCAGGTTTTAGACCCCAGAACCATGAGATTCTTGGGAAAGATCTTCAACAAGAATATCATTTCCAGGATCAATGGGTGCATCTCAACTGGTAAAGAAGCTAATGTCTACCATGGTGACCACGAAGACCACTCCATCACAGACAGAGAATATGCTGTCAAGATTTACAAAACGTCCATCTTAGTTTTCAAGGACAGAGAGCGGTATGTGGATGGCGAGTTTCGTTTCCGTAATACCAAGAACCAAAGTAATCCAAGAAAAATGGTGAAGGTGTGGGCTGAAAAAGAATTCAGAAACTTGAAGAGACTTTACACAAACGGCATTCCTTGTCCAGAGCCTATCGAGCTTCGATCTCACGTCTTGGTGATGGAGTACTTGACAAAAGGAAATGCCCAACCATCACCAAAGCTCAAAGACCATCCTTTCAAAGACCTAGACGAGGTCGTATTCTACTATCAGCAGATGCTCATCTACATGAGACGCATGTTTCAAAAGTGCCGCCTCGTGCACGCTGATTTGAGTGAATATAACTCCATTGTTCACAACGATAAACTCTACATCATCGATGTCTCACAATCTGTCGAACCAGAGCACCCAATGTCTCTCGATTTCTTGAGAATGGATATAAAAAACGTAAACGACTTCTTTTCAAGAAAAAGCATACACGTCTTCCCGGAAAGGCTTATATTCCAGTTTATTGTTGAACCTCATTTAGGGATTGAGAACGAAGAAGACTCCGACTTACGTACCTACTTGGACTCTTTACCACTCAAAAGTGAAATTGAGGATTCAAATGTCGATGACGAGGTCTTCAGGTCACTCCATTTGGTCCGGTCCTTGAACAATCTTGATGAGCGTGACTTTGAGAAGTTCCAAGAAGGTCGTGTCGACACACTCACTAAATTGGTTCCTGAGGGTCAAACACCATCAGAGACGGATGAAAGTTCTGACGAGGACGAGGATAGTGAGGAAGATTCTGATGAAGAAGATTCTGATGACGAAGAGGGTGTGAGAAGAGAGAAGAAACCTAAGGAGGCGAAAGGTAAGAAGTACGAAGATAAAGACGAGAAAAAAGCAAGAAAGCAAGCTGCTAAGGAGGCTAAAGCTGAAAAGCGGAAGACCAAGATGAAGAAGCACGTCAAGAAGAAGTTGATCAGCAAACGTAAGAATAACTAATGTCTCGGAATGAAATTGCGGAAATAGGAATTTGATAGAGAAGCAAGTGCAAGGTGAACAGCCTTTTTGAGAATTTGCTGTAGTTGCTTGTGATGAAAATCGAGGCTGTAAATCATGATGGTCATTTGGCTTCTTCCCGAAGTATTTGAAGGATAACAACATCTTTTTGTTTAGTATAACCATGACTGTCTTAGGCTATATTCGGAAGAAGGAGGGAAGACCTAAATATGATGCAACTCAAAAAGGCCTCGGAGCCTTTTTTTCTAATTCACTCAACCGAAGCCAAGCACCTGTTTCTAAAGTAGAGAACAAGAAGGAATCGCTCGACCGAGACGTGAAATCATCCACAAAGAAAATGACCGGATTGTTACCCACGCTGACTGGGGATGAGTCCGAGGAATCAACCAGAACACTCGACCCGTTATTGGAAGGAAAAACGTCCAAGAAAATCAATTTTAATAATGGCAGTCCAGCAGCTTCCGAACTTGAGATCGATACACCCCCTAGGTCAGGCGAGCAAGCCAGTAATGACTTCTCATTCAGCTGGGATAAGATGGTTTCTAACCAGAGCGACCTATTCGAGCTGTCCGACTCCAAGCAAGAAATAAAGACTCAAATTCTTGCCAAACCTAAGGTTTTTACAGATCGAAAAGGCGACCGCAAATCAAAAAAGCTCGATAGCTGTTGCGATGAAGCACCTAAGCTAGACATCGTTTCTTTGGTAGATAGTTTTGAAGAGAAAGACTTGTTTGCCGGGCTTACTCTCAACAGCGCTACAGAGATGAGTGTTGAGAGAAGTCCATTTGAGGACAGCGAACGATGGGCTCCAAAACAGCTTGTGTGTGACTACGAGTTTAGCCCCTCTAAGTTGAGCGAAAGGAGCCCTTCAGAAAGGAAACCATCAAGAATTAAACACCCTAGAGAGATTACAAGCAAGCGCAACAAAACCGTCGAAGAGGAACTGAAAACAAGTTCTCTGTCATCTCTTGGCAGATCATTCTCTGAAGCAGAAAGCACTTTATTACATCACCAGCGCAGAGAGAAGAAAAGCAAGAAAGATGTGGTTCACATTGGAAATGGTGTTGAACTATCTTCGAAGGGCCATTGCACTGTCTTGACCATGGACAGAAAAGTGTTTGAAGACCACGAGGAATCGTTGATGCGTCTTCTTGGAGATTCCAAGTTTAAAACTTTTCAGCAAAGTTACTCGAAGTTGAGTGTGTATGATGATGACGAAATCTCGAATGTGGAAAGTTTGACTAGAGTTTCCGCTTCGGAGGTACAATCTGAAAGCAAATTACTTACCGAGGAAGGAGAAACGAAAGTTGGAGAGCCTCTCAAGCAGGTACGGAGAAAACTGGTTTGGAATCGTTTCTGGGGAAAAGAAGCAAGAGGAAAAGAATCAAGAGATAAGAAGACCTGAGACGCCAGGCTAGAACGTCCCTAAAGTCTTTCAATTCACGAATTTGCATTTTACTATAAAAATTCCTTTCTTGGAAAGCACGTTAAAAGCTCAATTTGGAAGAACCATTATGCCTCGTTTTTGATGGGAGAATGATTTCTCCATATTCCTAATTTGTGCCTATCTATTCTTATGCACACTTTTGCAGCCATTAAACCACACAGGGAAAGAGGACCAGCTAAGATTTCACGTGACAGCCCACATGAAGTTCCTCTTCGAAGGGTTTCAAACCTAGAAAGCATTTACAGAGCATTTTAAGAGAGAAAAGCGGAGATCTCAATTTCCTCAGGAACAAGACGAAATTACCCTTTCGTATGGTGAGTTGAAGTTTCGGAGCATGTGTCTCACTTTCTCGATAGCGGTGTGCGGGTAACCCCCAAGTCCGGGGTCCTCTCGGTACCTACATCTTAGTCTCAATCTATAATTGTTTGTGTAAAAGTGTCTAATCAATTCGTATTCCACCCAGGCCATAAAGAACCTTTTCATTTCTGATAAAGAACGATAAACGATTCTCAACAACCTTATTCCTCGATAGGTTATTTAAAGACGCCCAACAGACAATTGTATTACCAAACATGGAGGACTACTTAAGAGACAGCCCACTCGAAGAGTCGGGTCAGAGTGACAATTCAAAATATAGAAGCTTTGACTACTTCCCGCAAGATCAGAATAATCAGGACGAGCTCGCTCAATCTCAAAATCACCCTCAAACAACAGATCAGACACTCAACCAATTCAGCTTAGACCTTAACCAGCAGTTTAGTGAGGATTATACCTCCCCACCTGTGACATCGCCTTCGAACTTTCAGAGTCCTACTCAGGGAAACCGAGGATATCAACAATCAGCCGCTCCGGGTGATCCATATTTTAGCACCTTTGAGTTTTTGTCCTCTCCGACCCAGCAACCAGCATCACCGAGATATCAGTCTCAGACGACTGGAGTCAACAACGTCAACCCTAATAACTTCATGACAGGCACAGAGTTCTCCTCAGACTTCGGCTCGCAATTGAACGATCCATTGCAGTTCAGCATGAACGATAATTTCACCAACTTGGACCAATTAGTGTCTCCGGATAACAACCTAAATAACTCGGGTATGAACATCTTCTCCTCCGCACAATACTTCTCGCCCAACACACGCACAAATCACTACAATCATTTGTCGGCAATTGCCGAGGACAGCTTGCCCAATTCATACCAGAATACTTTCAGCCCGGATCTCTCAAGACACGGGTCTGTGAGCATACCTCCTCTGGGAGACCCATATGTCTCTCCTCAAATCAATGCCTTCTTGTCTCCTCAATCGAAGCCATTTGAAGGAAATCTGGAGACCCCAAGATCGCCTTATGCTGGTACATCGTACCCAAACTCACCGCCACCACCTCTCAACCTAAATTTGAGCAAGAGCATACCTACCGCCGTCAAGTTCAACCCCACTTCCTTCAATGACTCGCAGATGCAAAGGCAACAGCAGTCGATCGAGAACACGTTGTCTCCACCAAGCCAGCAGTATTTGGGAACGTCAGCTCCAAGTGCCACTAAAAAGCTGGATCCTTATCCAAATAACTCGAAGCAGTTAACACAAGAAGAAAAGGCTAAACGGAGAAGGGAGTTTCACAATGCTGTCGAACGTAGGCGACGTGATTTGATCAAGGAGAAGATCAAGGAACTAGGGTTCCTTGTACCACCTTCTCTACTCAATCCACAGGTATGTGCTGTGCAAAGTCTCCTTAAACAGCCACACCAGAACTCGCCAGAGATCAAAGAGCTTCTTTCAACCGTGAAAATAAGAGAATCAAAACCCAATAAGGCTACGATCCTCCTGACGTCAGTGGACTACATCATTCATCTACAAAAAGTTGCTGAACGTCAAAGCCAACGTCGGGCAGAACTAGAGAAAGAGATTGCCGAGTTGGAAAGCGGAGTTGAGAGCGTCAAACTCGAAGACCAAGTGCAATTGGGTTTGGGAGACACCTCAGGTCTTCCGGATCTGCTCGGTGAACCCTTACAAGACAACCAGTTTAATCCGGATGATTTCTTTTCTGATGTCATCACAGAGCCTAATCAATTCTAGCCCAGGAGTATGGCTTTATGATCAAGCCATGAGAGGCGCACAATTTTGTCTATAAAGCCCTCTGCGCGAACGGCTCCTCCTGTGGAGAAGTCTCATGACAGAAAAATGATAAGACAGTTAACACCTTCTTTACCATGGAAAACCTTCAAGCTGCCCAGCGTTTCGTTGACTTTGTCAATGCCTCTCCCTCGCCATATCACGCCGTTAGCAATGTCAAATCCTTGCTCGTGAGCAAAGGCTTCGAGGTTTTGAAAGAGAAGGACGCCTGGAATATCAAACCAGACTCGAGCTACGTGGTGACTCGTAACGGCTCTTCTTTGATTGCCTTCTCCACTGGTACGGACTACAAGCCCGGAAACCCCGTTGCCATCATTGGCGCTCACACAGACTCACCATGTCTCAGAATCAAGCCAATCTCCAAGAAGACCAATCAGGGCTTCATTGAGATCGGTGTTGAAACTTACGGCGGTTTAATCGCACACTCGTGGTTTGACAGAGATTTGTCTGTTGCCGGCCGTGTTTACATTCGTGAGAAGGACGGCAAGTTTGTGCCTAAGTTATTGCACTTGAACAAGCCTTTGATGAGAATTCCCACCTTAGCGATTCACTTGAACAGAGATGCCAACAATAAGTTCGAGTTCAACCGTGAGACTGAGTTGTTGCCAATTGCCGGTCAAGAGCAGTTTGGTCACTCATGCAAGGATGATCCTGCTTTGCAATTCCCAGAAGAGGCTTTTAATGCCGTCAAGCACGTCATCGAACGTCATAACGAGTCTCTTGTTCATCTCATCGCAAAGGAATTGGATGTTGAGCCTAAGCAGATTGAGGACTTTGAACTTGTGCTTGGCGACTACCAACCAGCCACTCTCGGTGGATTGCACGACGAATTCATCTTTGCTCCTCGTCAGGACAATTTGACATCTTGTTTTGCTGCCGCTGAGGCTCTTGCGGAGGCACACCCCGCTAACGACGGTGTTGCCATGATCTCCTTGTTTGACCACGAGGAAATTGGCTCTGTTTCCGCCCAGGGTGCTGATTCGTCCTTCTTGCCAGATGTTCTTTCACGTCTTGCATCGAACGAAAGCGGTGACTTCCCTCGCATGTGCAGCAGATCGTTCTTGTTGTCGTCTGACCAAGCGCATGGTGTTCACCCTAACTATGAGAGATTCTACGAAAGTGTCAACAAGCCCGAGGTGAACAAGGGTCCGGTGATTAAAATCAACGCAAACCAAAGATATGCCACCAACTCTCGTGGTATTGTTCTCATCAAGGCGGTTGCTGAGAAAGCTCGTGTGCCTTTGCAATTGTTCGTGGTGAGGAACGACTCTTCCTGTGGATCCACTATCGGGCCTATGTTGTCTGCCAAGCTAGGTATCAGGACGCTCGACTTGGGAAACCCACAGTTATCCATGCATTCTATCAGAGAAACTGGAGGCTCTCATGATGTGTCGCGTTTGACGTCATTGTTCCAAGAGTTCCTCTCGGAGTATGTCAAGGAAGACGCCAAAATCGATTGCGACTAAATGGCGGGTAGAATTTAGAGCAAGGAACTTAACGAGGAAGGGGGACTTAAATAGAGTATAAATCTTTGGAAATGTAAAAGCTAAGTGAAGGAATAGTAGCACTGCCATGATCTAGTTCGCGCATCGATGTATACGTGTTGAGGTCCTACCTACCTACTCATCACATTACAACAAGAACAATGAGGCAAAATCTGATATTAAGCCTACTATTATGGATTATACCTGCTTTGTGTTTTCAGGCAGTCCCAGTTCTTTTTGGATCACATTCTCTAGTGCCGGGACTCAGAGAAGAGGTGAAGCATCCATTCATCCAGAAGCAGGACCCTAAGAGTGTGACAAACATGATTAAGAAGGCTGTCACCGAGTGCAATTCTGACGCCTACCTTCTCATTAACATTCCTGGCCTTGAGAATATCGATATGGTCGATAGAAGGCAATCCTTGTGGCCCAATTTAGTGAAATACATGCACATGCTGAGCTCCTTGATAGGCATGCCCTGGGTGGAGGGAACGCTAGACTTCCTGTTTTTGGAGGCCTACATCACCAGAACATGCTCTGCGGAAACGATCTCTGTTTCGGAGGACGATGGCATGTTTGCAGACTACATAGACACCAGGAAGAGAATCATCAGGATCGAGTTCAATCCACTTCCTCCGCCAGGACCTGAGCGTGAATTAGCCATACACTCGATTGACAATTTTATTGACAAGGTGTTGAAGAAGATACCGTCACCCTACTATTCCTTCATCATCAGCTCCAGTACAACTAGCACTTTGCACCCCATTCCGGAAATTGCGTTGGAAATGAACCCTCAAGGACATGAGCTTTTCTACAAAATCGTGAACGATCCTCGTCGTGAAGAGGAGGTCGAGAGACACGTGAGATTGAAGGGCTTGAGCAAGCCCTCGTGGAACGAGGACAAAGATCCCATGTCGATCTTCCTTGAGAAGAGAAGGAAAGACCAGATACATCTTCGTGACTACGAGCTCTGGAAGAACAACGAGAAGTTGGTCACCACTTTGGCTGCCATGATTGTTTCGTTATTTGCATTGAAAACCTTGGGAGTTGCCAAAAGGCTTTTTGGCAGAAAGAAAGTGAAGATGCAGTAGCTTCCTTTTGCTCCAGGCATCACCATGTAAGCTGGAGATCGTACGTTGACGTTCGTAAGCGCTCTCTGCGATTAGTCTTCAGGTGAGGCCGATCCCGTCTATCCCCACTTGGCAGCTACTAGCACCGGTTTTATCGCCTTGATCGTTTAAACGGCAACCCGTTCCAAACTTTATTCAGATTTGCCGAAAGATTAAGACAAGACATCTGCTGAAGGCGCTAAAATAACAATCAGAATACTGAGCGTCGGCTGCAAGTTCTCAACGGTTGCAAACCGTACATCACGGACTTTTTACGATATTGAGAAAGTGAGAGGAAAATCACGATTTGAGCGGCGACACCAAATGCTGCAAAGACGGAAAAAGAATTATTTCCGTCTCAGGGGCACCTTGAGTCTATTCGGAGTACGTCTAAGGGGGGTAAAAAATGCTTTTGCCTTGAAGCATCAGTGCTTACATGAGGCAGGAGAAATCAGCTGTTTTTTTCCCCCATGTTACGAAACAATCACTTAGTCAAATCGCGCTACTCCGGTCCCATGCGTGATGAATGCCTGGCACAAATCTGATTTTCGGACGTTTGGAGATAGGATTCTGGTCATTCCGACCTCTTCCCCACAAATAGCTGCAAATTGTTTCGCCGCATGTCCGCATCTTCGTCTCGTTTGGGGTCCAACTCTATATAGTGTTGCTGCTGGACCTGCAGATTCCACACGTCTTTCTCGCTTTTAGATGCACTGCTCCTCTCGAGTATGTTATAAAGCGACACCAAGTCATCTTCCCACAATCGCCACAATCGTCCATTAAGAGGAACTCACAATGTCCGAATATCTCACATTTTCTTCCGAGCCCTCTGGACGCCACGAGGGCAAAAAGCACATCATTATCGTTGGAGCTGGTATCATAGGTGTATGTGCTGCTTACTACTTGGTCAAGCACCCTGACTTCGATCCCGAAAAAATCCATATATCGCTTGTTGAAAGCAAAAGAGTCGCTGGCGGTGCCAGTGGAAAAGCTGGTGGCTTGTTGGCTCTTTGGGCTTTTCCCCAGCAGTTGGTTCCTCTTTCGTTCCAATTGCATCAGGAACTTGCTGACTTGTATGATGGCGAAAACAACTGGGACTACAGACGTCTCACCACAGTGTCCATTGAGGGTGACATAACCTCATTCGACCCTGAATCCGAAGATGAATCGGAGAACGAGCGGCAAGTGACCAAGTCTGCTCTGCCTGAAAGCGGCAACCCGCCCAAGAAGACATCTAGAGTAACCAAGCAACGAGAATCGAAGAAATTGCCTGCAGATTTGAACTGGATCACGGAGGCCTACGTCAATCTGTGCTCGCCATTGGGCGGAAAGGACACAACTGCACAGGTCCACCCATACCGTTTCACCAACTTTATACTAAAGAAAGCCGTGGAGGACTCAAAGGGCGCCTTAGAACTCATCTTAGGTAAGGTCAACAAGATTCTATATCTGATGGACACGGGCGTTGCAACGGGTATCACATACGAACCAACAAGTGCTAAAAAGGACAGTCACGAGCTTGTCAGCTTGAAAGGCGACCAGATTGTGTTATCTGTAGGACCATGGACCTCCAAGATCCTTCCAGACTGCCCAATTTCTGGTTTGCGAGCCCATTCCATTACCATTGCGCCTGACAATGATCAGCGTGTATCGCCTTACGCCATTTTCACGGAATACAAGAATGGCAGCAAATACGTCTCCCCTGAGATCTACGCTAGAAAAGACGAGGTGTTTGTCTGCGGTGAGGGTGACTCTGCAGTGGATGTTCCAGAAACTACGGACGACGTTGAAGTTGTGAAATCAAAGTGTGACGATCTATTTTTGCAAGTTGGCAAGATGTCTTCGATGTTGCGCAAGGGTCGTATCTTGAAAAGGCAGGCGTGTTACTTGCCTGTCTTGGACGTGCCCTCCTCTAGCGGACCTTTGATAGGTGAGACCAACGTGGACAATCTATTTTTGTGTTCCGGCCATTCGTGCTGGGGCATCAATAACGCTCCAGGAAGCGGCAAGATAATGAGTGAGCTTTTGTTGGAAGGCAAGGCCAAGTCAGCAAACATAACCTCCCTAGATCCCTCGCTTTACTTCGACGCATCAGTCCTTGTGGATGATGAGGACGAGGTTGACGATAAGAAAGAAGAAGTTACCGATACGTAATGGCTTACAGTAAACCAATATACAATACATTTATTATGATGAGTTAGATAAGCTAGAAAACACTTAGTTTCTCTTGGCGAATCTTCTTGGGCCTCTCTGGGAAGAGATGGCAACAGTCTGAAGAGGGATCTTGAAACCCAAGGTCTTGACCAAGTCAGCAGTCTCAGCGTCAACCTCCAACTGACCACCAGTGTGGGACAAGTCCAAGGCAGAGACCTCTGGGACGTACTGGTCCTTTCTTTCTCTCTCCTCCTCCTGCAACTTGAAGGAAATACCTCTAACTGGACCCTTCTGAATTCTCTTCATCAAGTGGGTGGTGTAACCAGCAATCTTGTTTCTGAGTCTCTTGGACTGGATCTCGGCGATCTCAGAGGTCAATCTCTTGTTGGTCTCGAAGTCCAAGGTCAACTTTGGGTAGTATCTCTCGATCAAAACCTTAGAGGCTCTCTTGACTGTCTTAGTTCTAACGCGACCCTATTTTGTTAGTATTGTGATGTAGGATAATTTTGTCGAAACGTGAAATAGATTTCATGGGATTAAATTGGCGAATTTGATATTTTAGGCAGTGATCATGGGGGTCCTCGTTGAATATTATTCGATATTGAGAAAAATAGGAATCAAGGATGGAACGCTCAAGGATATGAGGAAAATCTTTCGTTTATAGCGATTTGATGAGCTCTTATTTCTCGATAGTTTCGTTTCGGCGTTGGAATCGGTTCTTGAAACATACCATTTTGCTTAGTTAATGATAAGGAGAAAGAAGCTGAATTTCACTAAGGCTCAGGTAAAATTTTCGGCCCACCTGCGCGGCAGCATACCAGAAAGGACTGTTGAAGCTGAGGTGCGTGTGTGCAGGTTTAAAGAGACCTATTTCGTGTCACGTGCGAGTACGTGACTGTCGCAGGCAGACTCGAGAGTCCAGTCAAGCAGGGGCACAGGCACCATGAGTCGACTAAAAGAGTTGGAGATCAGAATGTTATTGAGCAAATATTTTAGCAAGTTCCAGAACCACCTGTTTTGGCGATTTTCGGGGACACTTAGTGCTGGATTCGAGGTTCTTGCCATGGCTGCGAAAAGCGGAAACGCCCACAAAGAAAGCTGGGACTCGAGCAAGGGAAGACGGACTAGTCCTTGTAATTCCACGTTGATGCTCTGTAATGCCTATTTCTTATTGTCAGAAATCCAAATTTCATTGCACGATACCTCGTACAACGAAGCCGACCGGCACAAGGAGGAATGTCGTATATTCTATGACTAGCAGTCTAGTATCCTTTGCATCTACCAAAGCACTCGATCCTTCGAGCATTATCGTAAGTGCATTCACTCAGCGATTGTTGTTTTGAAGTTTGAAGTTCGGGTTTAATATGGATCCCAAGATTAGAGATCGTGATTGAACTGAAGCTCAAATGCAAGACTATCATGACTAGATCAAATCCAAACCTTATGCAGCATCTATAAAGAATAGCTCTAGATTGAATCAAGAATAATCTTCTGAATACTATACTTCGAATTGATACGCTCAGACAGTTCTATAACTTGGTGCGATTTTGCAGCCAAATACGCACCAGACTCAATGCGAGTTTATATTTTGTCATCCAAATTATGGCAAAGCACAAATACAACGAATGCTCAAGACACATGGGAAAACAGATGAAGACCCTATTCACACTCTTTCAACGTTGTTGCCAATCATGGCTCTTGTTACATGTCAGACTTGAGGCGAATGCCTCTCCTCTGGACTCCTGCTAGAGCAACAGTTCGTCCATTCGTGGTCGATTCCTTCCCAAATTCTTACACCATTCTTCAGATTGCTCCAAAACCTCATTCTATTCATAGATGCAATAGATAATTCGACACGTTTCGTCGTTGGTCACGTGACGCGATTTCGATGTCGCATTGGTAAGTATGTACTGATAGAGGTATCATCAGCCCTATAAGTATCCAAGCTGATAACAGATCCATCATGGATAGGTCCAAGCTTTTCCATTGTGACGTCTGCTCGCTGGATTGCACCAATAGGATACGAATAAAGTGCGCTATCTGCACAGATTACGACCTCTGTGTGCCTTGTTTTGCTACAGGGTCTTCAACACTAGATCACAAGCCATGGCACGACTACCAAGTGATAGAACAAAATACATACCCTATTTTTGATGAGTCTTGGGGTGCGGATGAGGAACTCTTGTTGATTCAAGGATGCGAGACCTTTGGACTCGGAAATTGGCAAGATATCGCTGACCACATAGGCAACAGGTCAAGAGAGGAGGTTGCACAACATTACCAAGACATATATCTCGATTCGAGCGAGTACCCACTCCCGGAAATGAACAAGGATTTCTCTGATATCCTGCCCCATGAGTTCTTACAAAGAAGAAAGAGGAGAATGGAGGAAAGAAAGAACATGCCCTTGCCTCCACCAAAACTCAAACCTGCTGCCTCTGTTCCCTTGTGTCACGAAATCCAGGGTTATATGCCTGGCAGATTGGAATTCGACCATGAGGCTGAGAACGAGGCCGAGGTACCCATCAAGGATATGTTATTCGATCCAGATGATTCCGCCGGTGATATCGAGCTCAAGCTCACCGCACTAGACATTTACAACTTCAAATTGACCACACGTGCTGAGAGAAAGCGTGTGCTTATTGACAACGGCTTGCTCGACTACCGTAAGAACATTGCGAATGACAAGAAGAAGTCGAAGGAGGAGAAGGAATACTTGCGCAAGATCAACGCGTTCATACGGGTCATGACACCCGAAGATTTCACGCAATTCTCCGAGGACACTCTCACTGAATTAAGATGTCGTATGAGAATTCAACAGCTTCAGAGCTGGAGAAGGAATGGTATCACTACAATAGAAGATGGAAATCGCTTCGAGAAGGATAAACTCATTAGACAAGCTCACTATCAGAGAGTGGGCAACGGACTCGGGTTGAGTGCAAGAAACGCCGCTGCTGCACTGGCTGTGAGCAACGGGTCTCGCAAGTTGAACACTCCTCAACCGGAGTACAAGCCTAAGATCAACACCTCGAACCCAAGAGCTCCTCTAGATATCTCACATGCTACAGATTTCGAGCTTCTATCTAGAGAAGAGAAACAGCTCTGTTCTACCTTGAGGATTTTACCAAAACCCTATCTTGCAATCAAGAACCAACTCATGAAGGAGGCCATCAAGAACAATGGCACCTTAAAAAAGAAGGACGCTCGCCTGTTTTTAAAAATCGACGTCAACAAAGCATCCAAAATTTACGAATTCTTTGTTCAAATGGGATGGTGCTCCCAAGGCTAAAATTAACAACTGGATATCACATCACACAGCATCAAGAAGGGGTGCGAACGCGCAGCATGGTCAAGTGAGGAAAAAAATGTACACCAGGAAGATCACCGCATATACGTGTACACCGTCTAGCCTTCATTCCAGATAGCCTGCGATCACCGTTCAATAAATTGAGATGAAGCTGGTATTGCTCTTTTTCGTTGCTTCGGTTCTCGCAAACATTGCGCCTTCCAACAGCCAATTCTATCCGCTCAACAGAAAAGGTGAAATCCCACAGATCCAGCCCTACACATACGGCCAGGATGTTTTCATTGATTGCATATCGAGAAACATCGACAATGGTGAACACAAGTTCGACTCTAACGACCGGATCGTCTATGGCGCATTCCCAGTCTGCAAGGAGTCAGGCCAGCCATTGTCATTCCACTACGGAGTCTCTGAGGACATAAACTGCACGATTACTTTCACAGACGAGTTATACCATTTGTTTCAGTTATATATTCATGAGGATTCTCCCTTCAGTTGCCGTATTCCACTCAGTACAGAGGCCAACTATTTGGAGCTGGGTGGGGCTTACACCCCTTTGACCTTCAACTTCAGAGGAGAGGTTCACGATGCCCACCTTGACATTGACAACAAACTAAATCTTTTGATCATCAAGCCTCCCAACAAAAAACCAGAGCAGCAAACAGTTATTTCCGCTGTTGCATGGTCCTCAGGTACTAACGCTACCCGTGTGGTTATCGGTGATGAATTGACCTTGGAAATCGGAGTCAGATGGATTGACAATTTGAAGCCAACTGGTAGTCAAGCCAAGGGCCAGAGCACTTTACCATTCGACGATGGTTTCTACAAGCTTCCTATGAGTTCTGTACCAATTTCAATGAACATGTTGATTTTTATTCTTGTTGTCGTGGCTCTCGTGTCATCCAGTGTTTCTTGCGGCGGTACTTCCATGAAATACAAAAAGCGTGGTTACGGACCAGTGGACCGTGAAGCTGGCATCGCTAAACTCGATTGAATGCTATATGATGTATAATGAGGTATGTACTATTACTAGTAAACATTACTAGGATGTTAGCGACATTTCAGAATAATTGCCTTGAGGAGAGCTTCGGTTCTTTCAGATTTCTCTTCCTCTGAGTTGATAAACTTATCAGTCAAATAATTAACAAACTTGTCAGAAAGCTCTTGTTTCTTAGAAATGTCTTTGATCTTCAGCTTGTAGGCAGTGAATTTGTTCAACGACAACTTCAAAGTCTCGGACAAAGATGCATCGGTCACGGAAACCGTTCGAAGTGGCAATGTGATGTCAATGAATGTGGTTCTCAAGTCATCTTTGTAAGTGGCTTGTAGGTATGTCAAGATATGGTAATATAAGTGATCCCTGTTGAGATTATCGAAATGCTCGAACATCGAAAGGTATTCTTCGGCGAGTTCGAAGACTTTGTCAACTTTTGAAGAGCCCTTGGCCTCTTTGGTGAGCTCAGGTATAGATAAATCGAAAATCGTTAATGCAATGTCACCCTTTAAAACAGGGTTGGTCTCTGGCGAGCCCAAGACGTTCATGTCAACTTCAGGGAGCGATGCCAATTCCAGCTTGAGGTCATCCTCCTCGACTTCAGCAAATGATATCGTATCAGCGTTGGATTCAACGCCATCTGTAGGAGCTTGCTCTATTTTCTGTGCTGAAGCCTGAGCTTGAGATCTCAAATCTTCCTCCTGCTTCTTCTCGGTAAGCAAGCCCAACACCTTTCTTCTCGCGAGTAACTTGGAGACATAAGTTAATTCAAATTGAGCATAGCTTAGCCAGAGCTTTTTGGATTCTGGATTCAATCTCAACGCTTTTTGGTATAATTCTCTAGTTCCCTTGGCATTGGCATTAGTCTCGAACTCATATTTGGCGGCTGAGAGCCATGCATCCACATTTCTCGGTTGCAACAGCAATAACTTGGCATATACTCGGTAAACGACCTTAATAGCATCCTTCTCCTTCACGAATTGAAGGTATTTGGTCCAGATATCTAGGTCACCGGAGAATCTCCTCACGGCTCTGTCGAAAACGAAAATAACCTTTCTGAATCCTGCCCAGTCAGAAATACTAGGAGCGGTATCAACATGATCGGTTTCTCTTAATCTCGCGAATCTTTTGATTCGAAGCTTTTCAAGGTTGATCTCGAAGTCGGCGTACTTCAAAAAATCTCTGGGTTTTGCGCCTCTGCCTTGGATTCTGTGCTCGAAATCCGTCCTTCTCCTCATAATCATGGTGATTTCCTTTTGATCGAAGAGACCCTTTCGTTTAAGATCCTCTAACTCAGGAACACTCTGTTCCATAAAGAACCTAATTTTGGACGACATGGCCTATTTGAACAAGATTTATTGCAATTGATGGAAAACTCGATTATGCGATGAGTTCTTGGTGCGCAGAGCGAAGTAGTTTGGACCGATGAGATCACGTGCGACATATTGACCATCGAATGTATTCTTGATTTGTAGGCTTTATTCTACTTCGCTGGCTTTCGAGGAGATTAAAAATGGTATTGGATAAAGAATGTCAAGCCGGTTTCTTTGGTACAGCACAATGCCGAGTAGACAAGGCAATCATCACTCGCGACATGCGTACAATGAAGAGTGATAGATTTGAAATTATTGTTTTCTCTCCATAAATTCATGATTTGAAAGTATCTAACTCTTCATACATCACTGCTGGCCGGGTCGTCTAGCAAAAATTCCTTTTCTTTATGCCCAACCCGAATGCAGTTTGCGATCATTATATTCTTATTGAAGATGTGGACTCCAGCTCACTTTTCCGGCCAGTTTTACTAAAAAAGGAAATTTATGGCTCCTGCAAGAAGAAAGGAAAAACGATTCGAGAATCTGATTTCAGCCTTGAGCATTTTATCTGCTACTTGCATTAAGTGTACATTCGCAGGATGTAGTTTTCGCAGCCAAAAATCAGAAACAATTGTGAACTTCTGGGCTTCAACACTAACCCTTCAATCGAAAAAAGCTATAACAAAATCTTCGAAGATTGATCGGTTGGAGATAGACGACTAACCTCGAGATGTTTCATCCCATTAATGATTCATTGACAGCCAGATAAACAGGACAACTGAAGGAATGCACATAAACTTCATTAAGTTACCCTCAAGAATGCATCTTTGGCTAAATTCTCAACGAAAGGGTGATTTTTGATCATCTTGTACCTAAAGAACACCAAAAACGTGTTTGAGAGGTCAATTGAAGGGAGATTTGAACGAAAATTAAAAAAAAAGGACAAATGCTCCAGGAGGGGTTTGAACCCACGACCGTCGCGTTCCTCACACGACCGTGACTTAGGCATAACCTTTGTCGTAACACGGCTATAAGCACGAAGCGCTAACCACTGCGCCACTGGAGCACCTGCGAATGAATCTGCAAGTTAGTTAACACAAGTAGGATAGCCAATAACCTCATTTTTGCGAATTTTGCTTGATCTCACTTTCTTCTTTCGACTGCCTAAAGCCAAATATTGACCTAAAACTCCAGGAGATTCCAACATTAAGGCCCATATGAGGTCTCAGATACTTCTATTTGAAGAAATCATACACTGTTGACTGTATAGACGTGAAATGACCTGGGATAGGCAGGCTTTATAGGACTCTGCAAATTTGCGCACCGGAAAAAGCCGCCCTCCGATAATCAGCAGATTATTAAGATCTCAAATGCTCGAAAGACGATGGTTGTATTTAATTGCAATGTGCGTTTTGATCTCTTTGAAAGAGAAGTCGAATCATGGCGGTGAAGGAGGTGCTCAAACTCATCTAAAGTACAACTTTGAGTGAGCTCTGAGCCTTCAAAGATTTTCGCTAGGTCCGAAGCTCTCGAATTGTCCCATGATTCTATGTGCTCTCCTTCTTTCTGGTATACTTTCTGTTCATTTGGCTTGATTGTGGGTCACTCGACTCAACCTGGACTCAAAAGAAGACAAAGAAGAGCTGCGTGATCATCATGTGAACTCATTCTCTCCCCTTCGAATTATTTTGTCCCACACCTTTTTAAAACAACGCGGAAGCTGTTCCTCACCACAGATATTTTCGGTAAAGCGAAGGATACCTCTCTGGTATCCGATGGGATCTTCAGACTCATGATTATGGTATGACTACAAAAAGATTGCGTCTGGTTTCAGCTTTGATATCAGGAGTTCCGAAAAAAAGTAAGCTTTCTCTTTCTTCTGGGATCTCTCCTGAAATTGTTCAGTGCAGATCCATCAAGAACCTCACTCACAGAATAATACTTATCATCCTCTTAGTTGGCAGTGAGGTGTTCATCGAGCCACAAACAGGGCCGAGGAGCCCTCACTTCAGAAAAGATGCCCTTTCTAGTTGAGTATGTCATGTCGAATCATAATATGAAGAATCGCTCATGAAGTCTTACTTGGATCTACAATCTCGTGAAGAGTGGCTCGAGAAGCTCTCAAGAAAGGACTTGCGTGTGATTATCGTTGATGTTAATTTTTCTTAACATTAGTCTTCGTCGGATCGAGTGAAAAATCTCTACTTTGGCAAAGGAAACCTTGAGTATTTTTTTTTCCTGACACATATAATACATATGTGTGTAAGACGGCTTCTGAGCTGCTTTCAGAAGGACAGCGGTCGGAATGGGGCACCTCATTCAAATTCCCTCACGTAGAGAGCGAAATTTACGGAAAACAAAATCACCTGGTCCGATTCCCGTGGCAGAGTGAGCTCTACTGTAAATTGGGAAAATCGATTTGAATCTTTGGGGACGGCTCTCGCTGCAATTTGGAGGAAAAAAGAGAGGGACATACAACTTGAGCTGGAAAAAACAGAATGTTTACTCAAATATACTTTTCGAGGAACCTTTGGCGTCAACTTAACACCACAAGCTATAGTGGCCAAGCAAAAGAGGAAAAATCAGGAGTGCATACAACCACCAATAGCCCTACTATAAAGCAACACGCGCACTTCCACCACAACATCCGAGATAGTTTAGTGGCTAGAATTACCGCTTGTCGCGTGGTAGACCGGGGTTCAATTCCCCGTCTCGGAGCACTTCTTACTAGCGCAAGTGGTTTAGTGGTAAAATCCAACGTTGCCATCGTTGGGCCCCCGGTTCGATTCCGGGCTTGCGCATTCTTTTTGGATTTTCAACTGTGTACTTTTGTGCTTAGCCTTCGGCAGTTGTTTCGCTCTGAGATCTTAGCCATCCCACAGATCAAACGATCTTGCCATAAGGTCTTCCTCAGCCGATTTTTTTTCAAACACCCGAGAGACTTGGCTATTATTGGAAAACCAAAGGACCAAAAAGTATTTAATTTTTAGAATTTTCCTTAGTCTCTATGTTCTCTTACACTGATCGTTCATGTTGCAAATCTACCAATCCAGACGTCCGGCACACACGACCCTCATATATTTTTCAATGAGAAAAGTCTTCTAGAGACTTTAGGATCAAGCCATGTCATTTTTGAGGACACCGTCGGGGATAAGTCATGGACTTCTCCAGTCTAATGCATTGATTGGTGGATTTTCGCAAGTCCGTACCGCCACAAAGAGAGTCAGTGGTTCCAAAACGAATAAAAACGACTCGGCTGGTCGTAGATTGGGTCCAAAAGTGTTTGAGAACAACTTCGTGAACCCTGGTGAAATCATCATGAGACAGAGAGGTACAAAGATTCATCCAGGAGAAAACACTGCCATCGGTCGCGATCACACCATTTTCGCCATGGAACCGGGTTACGTTAGATTTTACTTGGACCCATTTCACCCTTTGAGAAAATTCGTGGGTGTGGCATTGAAAAAAGATATCAAACTACCTGTCAACCATTTCGATCCACGTATCAGAAGATTTGGATATGAGGAGATTTTAGACGAGGCCGAGGCTAAGAAGGAGGAAGACCACATGAGCAGAAAGGAATACCTCGCTCAACCTGAGTTGAAGGAAATGGCCGAGAAGAGAGCGGCTGAAGAGTCTGAGTGGACCGCCAAGCTTCTTCAGCAGGTTCAACAAGAATTTCCTGACATTGCACAGCCCGAGAAGGCAGCCCGTAGGCTTTTCCAGATTGGATCTCTTATCAAGACTGGACAAACATTGGAGGAGGCTCGTGATCAAGTTACCTTTAACGAGCTTTTTGAGCTCCAGTTAGCATTCAGACGCAATGACATTTCACAAGAAGAGCTTGACTCTAAGATCGAGGAGTACAAGAGGTTCGCATCCGAATTGAACACAGCTTTGGCGATGGACCACAAGGCACAGATTCACAAACCTTACAGCGAGACAGAGGTCAAGAGCAAGAGACAGGAGATTCTCGCAAGACTAGAAAGTGAATTTACCAACATAGTTCTCAAGGACGACCACAAGGCCACCATAAACTCCTTGTTGAACACCCCAGGCATATTCTCACATGAGGAGATCGTTGAATATAGACACAAGTTCATTCCTAAGATATTGCCTGAATCAGTTCCGGGAACTGTTCTTGACATTCCAAAGGGCCAGAAGTTGCCTCCCAACGCTGTGGTGGTCCGCACATTCAACCCCTTCACCAAGTCTTACAGAAGGGTGGTGAGAACAAAAGATGCTTTTAACTAGTCAAAAATCTCATGTACATAGATTATGGAAAGCGGAAGGAATATTAGATTTATGGTAGCTTGAGAAATAAGACAATCTCGAGTAGACAGCGCCAGATCGATGGTCCTGATAGATATTATTGGATTTAAAAGGGAAAAAAAAAAAAAAAAAAAAAAAAAAAAAATTACGATCAAATTACCTAGACCTTCATTTCCTCCTGGCGTTAATCCAAAGCACCTTATCTCAAGCTGTTACAATCGGAAAACAGGGTCTCAAACCGGATTTTTGCAGCCACTTCTGGATCGCACTTCCCTCTTGAGCACTAATAATCACGAATTGAGATGAACATTTATTTCGGACAAATCAACGAGAACAGCTCCCTTTCGACGATGCCGAGGCAGATTTCTTGTCGATCTGCAACTCAAACGAAATCATTCGAGATCGTGGATTCGGCTCGGAGATAAAAGTGCCGAAGTTCAAGCCCCCACAGAAACAGCCAAGCCGTACTTAAGCGGCTCTGCAAGCGCGGAATTTGCAACTATATAGAAGATACCGAAGACCCTCAATTTATAATTTCCGAAGTATTTCAGTCATGATTGGGCTTCCTGACGAACACGAACGGAAGACAAAAAAAATTGGCGTAGCCATTGTGGCTTCCATCTTCTTGCTCACTGTGTTTTTCAGCACCAACCTCTTCTCCTGGTTCAGAATTGCCGTGGCTCCTTCACCTTCTGATGTCTGTCCAATTGTGAAAGTTCACAGACCAAAACTGTTCTACGAAGACAATTCGACTGTCACAAACATCTTGTTTGACAAGGATTACAGAAAGACTTCTGTGCACAAACTCAGCAAGGCCATTCAGATTGACACTCAGATCTACGATAATCCTCCACCAGTGGATGAAGATCCAGAGTACTGGGCTAAATTCGAAAAGTTCCACAAGTACTTGGAGCAGACTTTCCCCACCGTCTACGACAATTTGGAGGTTGCCAAGGTCAACACCTATGGCCTTGTCTTCTACTGGAAGGGCTCCAACCCTGACCTCAAGCCATTGATGTTGACTGCCCATCAGGATGTTGTTCCTATCCAGAATGACACAATTGGCGACTGGACTTACCCGCCTCTTAGCGGCCATTACGATGGAGAGAAGGTGTACGGACGCGGAGTCGCTGACTGCAAAAACGTGCTTGTTTCGATCATGGAGACCTTGGAGCTCTTGATTGAGAAGAAATTCCAGCCTGAGAGAGGTATTATTGCTGCCTTCGGTATGGATGAGGAGGTTTCCGGCTGGCACGGTGCCCTGAAGATTGCTGACTACATTCAGGAGAAATTTGGCAGGGACTCTATTTATGCCATCATTGATGAGGGAATGGGCTTGACCAGAGACCCTATCACCAACAAGGTGATCGCCTTGCCAGGTACTGGAGAGAAGGGCTATGTTGACATTGAGGTTGTGCTTACTACCCCTGGCGGACACTCTTCCGTTCCTCCTGACCACACTTCGATCGGAATCATGTCTGAATTGGCTTACTTCATTGAGAAGGATCCATACTCGCCAATTCTCACCGAGGAGAACCCAACTTTGCACCAGATTCAGTGCATTGCCGCTCATGACAACGAGCACAAAATGCCTAGAATGACAAGAAAGCTGATTTTGCGTGCTGGTTTTGACAAGGTTGCCAACGAGGTCGTGAAGAAGGCTTTGTACGACAACATCATCACTCGTTACTTGATCCTGACCTCCCAGGCTTTGGACATTGTGAAGGGAGGCGAGAAAAACAACGCATTGCCCGAGAGCGTCAAGTTGCTTGTTAACCACAGAATCGCCATTGAAAGTAACGTCGAGGAAGTCAAGGAAAGATTTATTCTGAGAGTCTTAGAAGTTGCCAAGAGACACGAGTTGGGTGTCGTTGGATTTGGTGACGAGTTGGAAAAACTGTCCGGCAAGGGCTACTTCGATGTACACATTTCCGGTAAAGATACTCAGACTGCACCAGTTACACCAACTGGAGATAAATTGTGGCACTACTTGGGTGGTGTTACCAGACACATCTACGAGGATTTCGTTTTCCCAGACATCAAGTACCCTGTGTTGGTCTCTCCAAGTATCATGACCGGAAACACCGACACCAGACATTATTGGAACTTGACCGACCACATTTACAGGTACTGTCCTATCTTCGTTGCTGATATGATGAAGGACACTCATGTGCACAGTGTGGACGAGCAACTTGAATTCGACAACCACTTGCGCTTGACCGCTTTCTTCTACGAATTCATCCAGCTGGTCCAGGAGTAATCCAGGACATCAGTTCATATTTAAGAAACAGTTGTGTTATCCAAGCAAAGAAAGTAGAGAACTCTTGCAATGAAAGAAGGTGGTATAATGCTAAACATTATCTAAACGGTGAACCGCCAGCCTACGTGTCCCTCTTAAGATCTTGTATTCTGTTCATTATTGTCAATGTTTCTATTGTACATCGAGACCTGCGCTGTGTATCACCAGCAGGGCCTCGTATTCAAATGCTTTTCTGGTTTCATGCTTAGTTCAAGTCCTTCTTCTCCAAAGGATTGTACCTCAAGAACTTCTCAATCAAGTCCACATGGGTCAACACCATTCTTCTGCAGCAGTACCTCTTCAATTTGAGCTGGTCAAGGGCGTCACCTTCCGTCAAGGTCTCATCTTGCAACAAGGTCAAGTAAGTCTCCCACTTGTCACCAACCACTTTACCGCATGAAAAACAGCGAATAGGAATGATCATCGCTGTTGTTTCGTAGAAGTACTCTTCGAATAGCGAGTCGCTTTTTTTTTTAGATAAAGATGTGTAGAGCGAGATATGTACGGGTGTGTTCCACAAGCGATGATGTGTCCATGGTCCGAATCTGGAAGCACCACAAGGAGAACTGATTTTATTTCAAATAAGATAACTCTTTCTATCGATCTCATTATCTCCATTTGCTGAAGAGCCGATTTTGCCGTCCAAAGACTCCTAAAATACCAGGGTTTACTTGTGACATCACGTGCGCGAAATCACTCGCTCTTCCCCAAAGGCATCTCATTGAAAATTCCTAGGCCTCATCTCCACTATCAATGCAAATTCCCCGAACCTGGCGTGTGACAGTGTCGTCTGGAGGTGCTCCTGTTAATTTTGGACAGGGGCTGACATTTCCTGCCACTGCGTCAAAAGACGGAACCCACACGGTTGTTCTTCTTTCGTACCAGATACGAGTATACTATAATTCTACCAGACAGTGTATGAGAGTCGTTAATGTGGATATCCACGATGCCATTGCTGCGTACATGGACGAAGAGAACGAATCCCAAATCACAATCTTTACTTCCAAGCAAGAGGTGCTTTATGTCAACTGGAAGGAAAACGTTGCACACCCTGTCGTTGCCAGACAGCAGATCACCCCCGACACTGTCAAGATCCACGATGTATTCATGATCGATGAGAGCAACTACTATATAACGGGTTACGGATCAGAAAATCCTGACAGGGGCAACAGAACGCTTTCAGTGTACAAAGTGGACAAGGAAACAGCCAAATCCAGTCTCATGTTCACTGTGCCTGGAGTCTACAGCTATGCCATCTCCAAGAACCTGAACCACTTGGCAGCCATCCAGAAATCTCATGTCTCGATCTACGACTTGAAAGTTGCCGTGACTATCATCAAAAGACACGAGTCTAAGGAAGACCTGAACGGGCACCACAATACCTCGTCCTCATCATCCATCCAGGAACTCTTGGATCAATCCCGCATAAATATCACATACTCTGGCGCTCTGGCCCTGGCTGTTGCAGTCAGTGACCAAGGACTTGTTGCTGTTGCCTCGGCCCATGGCCCTATCCATCTCTTATATCCCCAGGAAAGAGACAAGAAAGACACTAAAGAGGATGCTGGTAACCAGAGGGCCTTCAAGTGGCATTTTGATGGCGCAACAGCGCTTTCATTCTCTGCTGATCAGCGTTACCTTCTTTCAGGTGGTACCGAGAAGGTGTTGGTGATGTGGAACCTCGAGCTGGGTAAAACGCAGTTTTTGCCTCGTTTGAGTGGAGCTATCACCGCCATTAATATCGACCCATACCGCCATGATCTGTACAATGTCATGCTTGCTCCGATTGTCCCAGGTACCGGAGCGTTGAGCGAGGATCAAAGCGAGATCCTTGTCGTTTCTGCCGTTGATTTGATCTCTCGTTTGGCTATTGCTCCATGCCGCCCTCAAATGGCCCTGAGTGTGAAGGAGTACAGGCGAAGAGTGTTCCGTCAGTTCAAGCTTCAAAGGAAGGAGGCTCAGGATGAGCAAGGAAGTGACCTGGAGAGCGAAAACGAAGACGAATGCGTTTCGGAACCAAAATCACAGAAGTCCTCCGGATTTCACGACTTCATCAGACATGACATTAGTGCCATCTCGGCGATAAACCCCAAAACTAACCACCTCTACCTACCTAATGGACTGTCAATTCAAGCTTTCGACCTAGTACGTGGTGAACAGGCTTTCGTGCAACACGTTGCTCCCCAGCTTGACATAGGTAGAGTCAAAAGTGAACTCAAAATAGCGGACCCTCAAGTCGAAAAGGTTGCATTCACGCACAACGGTAAGTGGATGATCACGTTCGATCTGATGCCCAAGCAAGACTTGGACAACCTTCTTTCGAAAAATGATACAGCGTTCGCTCTCAAATTCTGGGCTTGGGCTGATGACGAAGCTCGCTGGCAGCTTTCTCTGAAAATTGTTGATCCTCACGGCCCAGGCCTTGCCGTTGGAGCCATAGTTGCCCTGCCTACCGCTGATTCTGTTGCTACAATCGATAGTAATGGAGGCATACGACTCTGGCGCCCTCGTCCTGCTGCCCTTCCTAATACCTCAAAAAAGATCACAACCTCAACGAGGTCTCCAGATGTCTGGACCCTTCGTCGTTCTCTTTCACCCTCAGCACTGGCACCAGCTGCTGTTGCCGCTGCATGGTCTCCAGATTCGTCATTGTTGGGTGTTGCTCACGGAACTGTCACAAGAGTCTATGATCCTCAGCTGCTTGAAGCTCTTGCTTTTGAGCTTCCTCGTCTTTCAGCCCCCGTGGAGTACTTGTCCATCTTAGATACTCACATGGTGATGGTCCTGGCAGTGCTGGTATCCCTGTTTGATCTTGTGAGCGGAAAGGAAACAGCTTTGGCTGCCAAATTCTACGATTATGGAGCACACAATCTCGTTGCTGCTGATCTGCTGAGAAACCTTTTTGCTGTTGCGGTCAATCTGTCAAGACCTTCCGAGGGAGGAGATTTTAGCAGCCGGATATTCATTTTCCTGCCTCATAAACTCAAGCCAATTCATGAAATCAGCCACAAGCGCTTGGTGGTTTCGCTCACGGCCCTGCCCTCTGGATTTGTCTTTGTCGATTCTGACACGAGCGCCTCAATTATCAGTCCCGTTTCTCGTGAATTAGAAGATCAAGACAATATTGTCGAGAAGATGCACAGCTTGTTGGTCAGCGCTCAGGCCGCTGCCAATGTCTTGCATTCTCGCTCAGCGACTGAGTCCAAAGTCTCGAGATCATCCGAAACGGACGACTCAGAGAAATGGGTATCTCACCGTCTTATGGATCTTCCAGTCATCGAGCCCGTGTTCACAAACGTTGATGGTATTGCCTTGGACACATTATTCGAGCGTGTGGTGAGAGCCATACAGTAGCTCTTTCATCATCATGATCTTATAGACATCTTTGCATCAAATGTACATTAACATTAAATCTATTTATAGAATGCGTATTCACCACCACTTGCCGTTAGGCTTCTCTTCAACCTTCTGTCTTTGGAATGCTAAAATGCCCTCTATCTTGCGCATGGCCTCCTCCAAAAGATCCTTTCTCTCTTGCAACTCAATGTGCTTGCGGATCTTTGGATCCTCCTTTGCAAAACTCTCCATCTGTTCCTTGCTGAGATTGCCGAAAAACTCTTCGTCAAGCTTTCTTGGGAAATTATAGTAAAAGTCGCTCAACAACTCCACATTTAAGAATAAAATGGCAGTTGAGGTCAATTTGGAAGATACGGCATCCATGAATATCTCGGGGCATTGATATTTGTTATCCTTCAGCTTGCATTTCTTCAGGTTTTTGATGAACAGATAACGCATTTTCAAAATCTTCATTCTGTTTTTGAGGAAGATAGCATACTTTCCTCTATCGATCAAGGTCTTTGAGAAACCGAGAGTATCGTTTGAATCAGTATCGATTTCTGTTCGCTTCTCACGTTGAAGAGTCTCCAAGTAGGTCACAACTTGCAGCAATTTGCGGCCACCAACCAGCTTTTTAAGTGTGTTGTAGACATTGTCACATTGTCTAAGTTCTTCCTTGAGCATACTGACAGCTGACTCTTTGCTTGAGTTCCACTCACGATCCTCAATCTCGACCTCGTACTTGAAAGGCTTTATGCTGTTCTCCACTTGATCAGCCGTGGAGTAATATTTGGATTTCAAGACTGCCTTGGCCGCATCTTCGACGGCCTTCCTTGCCATAGGATGATTGGCGAGTTGAGTCTTCTCCACAAGGTTGTTAATCTCGGTAACGATGGCATTAGTTAGCATGGCCGTTGAAAGCCTTCCTAACCCAAGTTTTGTGAGTGAACTGGTGGCTAGGTCAAGTTTCTTATGCCAGTAGCTGTCTTCATCAACAGACTGCAATTGGGAAAGCTGGCGCAAATCGGGTTCAGCGGATGCATAAGCATCCCCTCCACGAAGATCGAAAGGCTTGTTCCAGTACCTTTCGGCGAGCAAATCCAACACCTTTTGGTCAAGCTCATTTTTCAAGAGAGACTTCAATTCGTTTCTTGAAAATTTTTGACTTAACTCTTTGATCGCCACTTTCAACAAATCAATATTATTTGCCAAATATGTTTGTGGCGTGAGCGAACGGTCATTGAACTCAACTTTAAACTGGTACGCGGTTTCCTCTAACTCTTGCTGGATAGCAAGGTGGGTGGGTCTCAAAGAGGCAGACATTGACTTCTCCAAGACTTTCATTAGCTTTCTTTTGAGATTTCTTGACCCAGTGACAGTTCCAATGAAAGCTTCTTTATTGTCTTTCAAAAACTGGTATTCAAAGTTTTGCTGAGCAACATAAGCTTGAAACCCATCAACAGCTTTTCTGCGGAACAACCCACTATGAGAAGCTTTGGTTTCCGGGGCCCTCGTAATAACACCCACATAGCCCATCCTCAATGGGTATTTTCTGTTGAGCAAAATAGCGCGAGCTTGCTCTGGTTCGACTAAGTCAAGTTTGGTAATAACGCCTAGAGTTCTCTCTCCAATGGGGTCAGCCATCTTTGCTGCTCTCAACGCTGAAGAATTAGCCAAGTCAACATCCGCGGCTGAAATGGCAAGAATGATATTTGGTGCTTCCAAGTAGCGATTGCAAAGAGTTCTGATCTTCAGTTTTAGCTCCACTGGCTGGTCTGCAGCCTCAACTTGGATGTAACCGGGAAGATCAACCAATGAGAGATCAGGAACTTTTGGCGATCTGATTGTAATTTGGATAGGATCATTCGAAATACATTCAGAGGCAGGAACAGCCATATTAAGATCGAACAAAGTCTTCTGCACCTGGCTGAAGTCTGAGATATTGTACAACTTGAGAGCTGGGAATTCAGCAACTTCACTTGCCGATTCAGGAGAGTTGACAAGGGTGAGCTCAATAGGACGCCTCGTCACCATGTTGTTACCCTTAGGCAAGAACTCTTGACCGACAATCGCCTCCAAAACGGAGGACTTACCGCTTGATTGCGATCCCACCACGACTATCAGAGGGAGTTTTAGCGTCTCTGACAGTGGGTCAACTGCTGCGAGAATATTTCTTATTTCGATCATTTGCTTCGTCAAGTTCAACATATCATCAGTCGTTTCGTCGTTGTTTAGATCAAGAGGCTCGTCGTCATCTTGGTCAATAAGAGTTTCTTCGTCCTCTTCAGTTTCATCATCATCCTCGACATGAGTCTCTTCCTCATCAGTGGATAATCCCACAGCTGCGGCAGTTGCACCCACAGCTGCTGCATTATCGGATCCACCACCGCCTCCGCCGTTCCCTGAGCTTCCTCCATCACCTTTGAAGCCGTTTAGGACATTTCCTGTTTTGTCGAAAAGGTCGCTAGTGAAGTCTTTGAAAGCCGTGAACCTGTCAGAGGTATATTGCTGGGCCTGTTCAACTTTGTAAGCAACATAAGTACCACCAGCGGCGACAGTCCCACCTATATAAGCTGGGATCTTGGTGGCTCGTGCTAGAACCTTAATGAAGCCAAGCTGTCTCTTGAATGTCACATTAGACGGCCTCAAAACCCCAGAGTGGACAGTGTGTGTAAGGGGTACAAAAGTAGATCTGCTGACAATATGCAAGAAAAGCCTGGATTGAATTGGCTCTACGGATCGTAGGTGACGCCGCAGCATCAATCCAATACGATACATATTTTGTGAAAGCAATCCTTATATTGTAGGCTGTAATGAGTAGATGTTTTGGGGGCTCGCGAAGTATGCATCTTAGAGTGATAGGGCACGTGATTCGCCTTCGTTAGCTATGAAGGCAGATTTGTATAGAGAAGATGAGGAATTCGAGGATCAGAAGAAAAATACGGTGTTTTGAAAGCCATTGCGAGAAATGAAAGACGATAAAAACAAAGAAACATGCCCCCTGCCAGAATTGAACTAGCGACCTTTGCATTACAAGTGCAACGCTCTACCACTAAGCTAAGGAGGCAGAATGCAGGGATCATGCAAGAGGCAGTCCACATCCACATCTTCTTGGTACTATATACAGGAATAAAATGGCCCTGATTGTCCCACCAGATTGAAATCATCTGAAAGTCCACCAGTAGTCGATGGATCGCTTCAGTTATAAATCAGCTTATACCTGAACAGTGTCGTTTTGGCTTAATGCCCGTTTTCCCTCAAAACTTGGATCCCATGTGTTTTTCCAATGAATGCTTTTGGTGAAGCTCATGAAGAACGCAATACTAATGAAGTTAGGCACAGAAGAAGCTGCAGCAAAGGAACTGTAGAGTTCACTTAGTCGGGAAATTTCCGGAGAGAATATCCTCTAGATGCAAAAATTGACCCCAAAGCTTTGCAGATATGTGTCAGGAAAAAAAAAAAAAAAAAAGACACAACACTCGGGATTATAAGCTTACCCTCGAACCCATGATATTAATGTCCGACTTTTAGAGCTCTTGAAATGGTGTTCTCCCTCTCTAAGTCAGTACAGTTCTTGAAATTTGCCACGATGTAGCGCAGACCTTGTGGAAGTGATTCAAGTGGACTCATTGAAGAAAGAAAAAGGACTGCCCTTAATTTTGCAAGCTCGTTTGTCTTTGGGTATCAATACAAGGACGGTCTGACTGGCGATTCGGCGTAAATAATTTTGTCTTGTACTAACGGTATGGACAGCCGACATAGTTGGACTGATACTTTGGGAGCTCAAGGTATACCGAAAGAAAGGAATGGGCGTCTCAGGATGGACACATTCGGGCCAGAACTTTCCTTAGGGCTCTGTCAGGAGTGCTGCTAATCTAGCACACAGCCAATAAGCCGAGAGCTCCATTGTGCTTCAAAAATCTCGTATATCGCTTCTCGTCTTACCTGGAAAAACCACCCCAATCATCAGGACAAAGATATTGAACTTCGCCAATCCTGGCTTCAATTACGTGACTGCCATATCATGTACGCAACACATTCGGAAGCCTGCTACAAAATCTGAAGAAAAATAATGGCCGGATAGCCACCTCCCCCCGCCTAGTCTTCCACTTCCAGAGCAACAAAAAAGGAAGGAGCCACTGGCCCCAACTAGAGCAGCATCGCGCAGCTCCAACGCACCTAGATGTCAATGGCCATTGTCGGCGAGGTCGGTTGTGACGCTGTCTAACCTTATTTTGCATCTCAGCCGTGGTAGCCGGTTCTGGTAATGGCTGCAAAAAGGCTTCGCACAAGGAGGGATCCGGAGGCTCCGGATTGTAATTATGTTCTCGAGAACAATGCGTTACGAGGTTGGCTGATTATTGGAGCCCGAACAATGAGATACTCTTTTTTGTGGGCCTAGTCCCCAAATCTCGGGAATTTTCAAGACATCCGTGATTGCTGCAATTAGAGTTACGAGATAGCGCCAGTCACAGACCGCGGGAAAAAGCACTTTTCCGTATGTCACCGGTGACACATGTGGTGCACGGGTGCGAGGCCCAGGGTCCATGGTTGTTTGCAGCCTCGCCGAAGCCCGTTATGCTACATATCATGCCTGTTAAGTCCGCCGAATGCGTCGCCGAACCCACGGTGATAGGAACACTGTAGAGATGGGTGAAAATGAAATGGGGTTTATTGCAGAAATCAAAAGACCACACTATGGGGGTTGTTGCCGACATGTCACAGACTTGCCCCGGACCAAATCTTGTTTTTGGCCTAAGCAACCAAAATTACTCAATCTCTTCATTCATGCTCTCATGACGCAAATCACAGAAACAGCAGAAAATAGCCGATCTCAGCCCGGCCGTTTTGGCCTAAACCACTTGCTGTGTAAGGCGGTACCACACATAGCGGACTCAGCGGAAGCTAGGGGCGATTGCAAAAATTACATTTGTTATGAACTGACCATAGAATGTATTCAGTGTAGGTTTTTCAAATTTTTTTCACCTCTTCTTCTCTGTTTCAGCCCTCTCACGCTTGTCCGTTCTCCCGAAGTGTACCCCACAATCGCACTTTCACAATCGTTTTCACGCACTCACCGCATCACTTTTCACAATCTACAGATTGCACTCTACACATGTGTCAAGCACATTTGGGTTGCTTTCTTTTTGCATGAAAATTATTTTTTTCCTCTTCTGTTTCCCTGGTTTCTCCGTCATCCCGAGCTACTGCCCAGAACATGTGCCAAGTTCCCCTTTCTTCTCTTCTTGGCCCGGTCACTGAGATAAGAGTGGGTGCGAAAAAACCACACCCTGAGCGATGACTAACACAAACCATGACTAGCACCGCAAAAAGAAAAGAAAAACACTGGCAATGCTAGACCGTTGGAAAAAGCCCCATACCAAAAAGCATGATTCGCCGATTTTGTCCGAACTCTATTTTGTGGGAGGGGTCTCGTCGTGACACTTGGGCTTAGTTTAGGGGCTCGGTGGTTTGTATCATGTTATACCGCTGCAGGAAGCGCAAAGGTCTCAGCCCGGCTTCTGTGAGATTTAGCCCGCTGCGAAGAAATCTCTGTCCGTTATATATATCCCTGTATTGCCCATCCGAAGTGTAAGCAAACAAACGAGAAAAATCACCAAAAGCGCTTGGTGGTCTCTTCTTTATGAAAGTTGTCTTGGAAGTAAGAAGACGTTTGAGCGCAGTTCGTCGGCGGAAACGGCTGAAGCTGAAAGGGAAACCGGCACTGATGCTCAAAACTGGAAGCGTTATAACCATCTCAGAGAAGCCTGAGGTCCATCACCAGGAACATACTGAAGCACAGCCGCCTCGACTCGAGCAAAATGACGACATCAAATCCGCCGTTCTGGTGGACATCAAGGAGTGTGCCCCTTTTCTGCTGCTACGATCTGACCCTCCTCTGTACACTGAGTGTGTGGGAGAAAAGCCCTCCGAAAAACAAGAGGAACCGGCCGAACCCTCGATCCTGGTGACCGAGGTAAAGGTGACACAGACGGCTCGCGGCAGGCCCCGTGAGTTGTTGTATCGGTCGCAGTTCAACGAGCTCCAGGAGAGTCTTGTCCGTCCTGCTGAGCAGTACGTGCCTTATCGCAAGATCACGAGGACAAACCCTATTAGCATCGACTACAGGGCGGTGTACCACAAGCAGGCGGTGGCGGAGGTGTGGTATGAGCTCTTCAACGTGGTGAAGGTGGCGGTGTGGGCGATTTTAGCATGGCTTTTCGTTTGCGGGATGATCCCGCCGTTAAAGTGAGGCCTGGAGCCACACATATTTATTTAGGCATAGCATGGTAATGTATTTTAGAGGTTACGACGGTGTAGTGGTGTAAAGTGTGTTGGTGTAGAGTTGAGACATTTGAGTATACTATCGAAGGGCGTCTTTCAGAGGCCGCAAACGGCGTAAGCGCAGATCGTGGAGTTTTGTGGGGTAATTATCAATGAACGTTAAATAAAACGGCCTTCTGCTTGCTCCCAAGCGCTACATGGTGATTTTGTGAGTCGTGATCTGAGGTCGGGTGGGGTGTTGTATAGACAACTCGAGTAGTGACTTGACACACTTCTTAAAGCATTTAAATTGGAAAACATAGGGCACCTTTGTGAATTCTTGGCAAAAGCGAATATGCAAGGAAATGCCAAATAGATGGCACCTTGTATGCTGAACGAGCTCAACCCTCTGTCCCGGTTTAGGCACCTGTTGTCAAGACCACCGTTCAAGCTAAAAAGAAAAGATGCTTTTGAGATTTCAGAATGATACTTCTTGAGCACATTCATCCAGCTCATTAAACTAATGTTATCCGCAGCCTAGAGGAAAACACATAATGAGGCTTTGAGGCCCTTATCCACTTACTCTGGCTCATCATTACATCAGGAGACACAGAGACGTGATATACTGCTTGAAAAAGTATAAGGGACATCAGCATTCGAGGAAACTAACTGATGGAGAATTCATGAAATACTTTCCTGGTCGTGGACGGTTTTGAGGGTTCGCTCTTCGCTTCGTTCATGGGCACCACAATTCGTGCGTTTAAGGTCAGATGAAAGACTTACATGAGTTTAAACATAGGCTCAAGTGTTATACAATTTCCTTACCAGCATTGAGCTCGCCTTTTTTTGACGTCAATTTATAACAGCGAGTAAGCTGGGAGGCTCGGCTTTCAACCTTCGAGAGGATTACATCCTATCAACCATTCGCTCAAATCGCTAATGCGAAGGAGGATCAAAATATGACACTTTCAGAATCAATTCAACCTCAATCTTTGGCCTATGGGTTATATCGAGAGACGTATTCGGCGATAGTCATCTTCTGGCTCTGATGGGAGGAGTCTTGGTCTATTTTGCATAATTCCATCCAGATTAACTGTCGCTTTCACTCCATGAAACTATTCTCGAGAACAATATCGAATGATACCCAAAGTATTTTAAAATGTTTTACGCGTCTTTGAACCCTCGAAGTAATCATTTGCTCCAACTTGGTCAAGTCAGCACCCCATTACTATGCGTTTACGAATCTGTGGATCCAAGCGTTATTTTTTGAGTCATTTCGCTTTTAAACGCATTATGTTATCCATTTCCGTTTAGCAAAGCAACATTTATATTTGAGATAAGGATGCGTAAGTTAGGTTGCTGGCTGAAATCCAGTCTCCGTGGAACGGGTTTGAGAGCGATGACGTCCCTTGTATAGCCAATTACCCCAGGCAATCGGACTTGCCGCCATACTGCCCCCCTATACGTTTCGCTGTTCCGCCGCTGAGACTTATTATGAGCCGGGATTGCCGATGAGCATTTCGGTGGGGCTAAGAAATTCGCTGTCTGTGAAGACATTTTCGATGCAGCGAGCACAATTCCACATATGGAAGCTGCATTCTAGCCGGAGATATTCTGCCTCAGCCAAGAAATAAACTTTCGGATTAACAGCGTTGGCTCTGTCAAGATATGCGCAACAGTTTGACATCCACGGAAGCCATGGGGCAATTGGTGCGTTGTTTTGGAGAGATTGAAAATGTTCTGTGCTACGCTCAATTCAGCAAATCCTACTCCGAGTGATACGGCTTCTCAAATCTAAATTGAGCTGTTCCGTCGGATGAAGAGCTCATCGCACAGATATAACCGCCTCGCTTGCGCCTGAAACCTCCTCAATCAGCGGAATTAGATTAGTAGTTTGTAGCTTCTTGGAATGCAATGAAAGCAAAAAAAGTTAAGGAGCCGATTACATGGATTTCCTTGACATCTAGGTCAAGCCCTAATTCTAGAATGGCTGCAAACCCTCACCTCTCCCAATGCCTCCACGCCTCGAGAAAGCCTCATAACCCGTTCGCTGCCAAATTCATAACCTCACTACGAGAATTTACTACGCCACAAGCAACCTTGCAGAGGCGGGCCAGATGGCTGTATTGAAGACTGTGGTGGTTATTGTGCTTCAATGAGCCATCGCATTCGAACAATATCGCAGCCGTTTAGTAAGGTGCCACAAAATCCTTGTGTGCGACGCGTTGGGCTCAACTTCCGGAATTTGAGGCAAATCGTTCCCACGAGGATCGAAATAGGTACTGTTACGAGAATTCGAGATTTGTGTGGTTCCTTTGTGTAGTAAATGGCTCATAATTACGGCGAGCCGATAATGCTCGCTTATCTGGGCACCTAATAAGATGAGGGCTAAAAGAACACTGAGCCCGTACAACCCCCGCAATAAAGTTCGGAGAGCTATCTCAATTGAATGACTGTTCTTCCTCCTCTTTTTGCCTTTCCCGCCTTTTTTGCACCCACTGTGTTTAGCCTGACTCACATTCTACTGGCGCGACGTGCGCTATTTTTACGAGAGTTTGAGTCAATTGCACGCACAACAGCCGGATCTGGCTGCAACTACATCCTCATGAAAGGCTCTTCGGCACGGCCAAGAAACACAATCTAAAGCTCTCCTTAATTTTCTCAATCGGGCCTTTCAAGGCTCCTGTAAAATAATTCATTGTCCTGTTTCGGGATCGTAGGGGTCCGCCCCAGGAGCAACAAAGAGCGTGCACCTCTGATTCCTGAGGTTCCGTGAGCTTCCATGGGCACTAACCAGTACTTTTGGTTTTTTTCCCACTCTGTCGACTTCGACTTTCCTCGCTACCTGCCGCCCATTTTCTACCCCTAAGCTCTAAAATATCTCACTGTGTTAAGCTCCCGTGCGTAATTCCCTGTTCCGTTTCTTCGGCAACTTCTGCTGCTAGTGCCGTCATTTTGACACACTGCAGCGATCAACCTCGCGGCACTACAGCCGGATGAGGCAACTGTCAGGCTGGCTGGAAACAAGTAGAGAGGTCATTTTCCAGCGAGACAACAAATTTGATTTGTTCAAAGAAAAAAATGAAATTTTTGGGCTTTGAACAAAAAGCCCCATTTGTGTGTCACATTCTGCCAGCTCCCATTATGCCCCAATGGAGTGCCCGGCATAAACAAGATAACCCCGGATTTCGCAGTCACTCACGCCGGCTCCGACCCGACTTTACCCTGGAGCCACACCTCTACTCCACAACCAAGGAAAAGAAAGGGTAAGGAAAAGTAATGTTAAAGTTTTTACAACGCCGAACGCGCAGAAGGCTGATAAACTTATCTGTTAGTGCTCTACACTCTAGGAATTGTAACTGTTGTATCGTCTAATAAATATGAAGAATTGAATAATGCTGGTCGTGAAGTCGTGCAGTGCATGGTAGACGCCCCAAAAGGGTATCGAGGCATATCATGGAATCAAAAAACATGCTCCATCAGGTATACGGCGTCGTGCCGCTGGTGACGAGACATGTGTGTGTGTGTCATGATCGAAACGTCCGAGGGGTCATACTGGTTGACTGGGTGAGCATTAATCTCGAGCCTGGGCTCGTCCGCTTTCAGTCGGAGCTCCACCTGCTGGTGGGGAGCAACGGCAACGTTCGCTTGCCCGAGCACCTGTGCAACCTCGTCAATGTCAGAGTCGGAGTCGGAGACCGAGGTGGATTTGGCCAACTCTGGCATCTCTTCGCCCTCCTCCTCGATGACAGAGAGCTGGGACTGGAGGTGTGGCAGCGAAAGGTCGAAAGCAGGAAGCTTCTTGTACAGCTGAGCGGGTCGGAGGGAGTATTCGTCCTCCTCCTCGTCCAGCAGGAAGTAGTAATCATCGTCGTCTTCGTCCGAGTCGGAGCTGTCGGAGCCCGAGTAGTAGACAGTGTGGGAGGCGGTCATGGAGGCAGCCTCTTCGACGTCGTCGTCGTCGTAGTCATCATCAGAGTCCGAGTCCGAGGCCGAGTCGTAGTCGATTTCGTACTCGGTAACGGAAGGACCAGCAACAACTGGGGCAGGCTTCGAGGGGAGCGAGAAGGACACTCTGGGCATGGTGCGTGGGGCAGAGGATGCAGAGGCAGCCGCCTGTTCGGCCTTCTTCCTCTCTGATTCAAGCAGAATGTGGTCCATCAAGTTGTCCAACATGTTGGCCTGGAGCACCAACAGACGGAGGGAGGTCTTTGGGTTGGCGGCCTCTCGCGTGAGCTTGGACCTGACCTTGGAGGCTAGCACGTACAGTTCGGCAAGGGACATTTTGGCGAAGTTGATGGAAAATCAAAAACCAGAAATGTGGAATTGCTCGTCTTATATAGACCGTGGCTGCAAACTCACCTAGGCCCGGATGACAAACCCTTCCGACAGAACAATGCATATCTGCGCAGGTGCGTATGCACAGGCGGGAAAAACGTTTTACCCACGATGTCTTTCCCATGCGTCTACCTCGGGAATATGCCTGCACAATTGGCCGTGGATTTGTCATAACTACCGAAGAGGAAGACGACGAGAAAAATGATTAGTCACTTTGGAGATAAGCGGAGATGGTCCAGAATATGTGTTTATTGCAGGGCAGGTTAGATAAGAAGCAAAAAAAAAAACTTTTTTTTTTCCCGTTTCTTAATTCCGTGGCGATCGGCCCGGCTGCTTTTTGCCGCCGGAGGGTAAACGGTCGCCGATGTTCCCAGCTTCCGAAGTGAGAATTCACACTCGTACCACCGAGAAGCCTCCGAACAAGCTCCCGAGCCCATTCTTCGGGGAAATAGTCAGCTTATTTTTTTTATTTTTCTTTCCCGATGTATTCGGAAACGGGGCTGAAGGGGAAACTCTGTTCTAATTTTTAAGCTGATTTTTCTCGTCCGCCACATATTATGGCATGTTCTGCCAGGCCCAGGCTGGAACCAAGCAAGGGAAAAATCGCGGCAAGGGCCCACTCTCCGTGCCGCGCAACAAGCAACTACGCTTTGGCGATGCGCCTGGGGTACGTCAGAATGGCTGAAAAGACAGCAAAAAGAGACTGAAAATAAAAAATTACGAGAACAGGCCAGACGCAAACATTCTAGAGCACCCGGTCCACGCTTTTTGTACATTTCCGTTTATTCCTCTCTTTCCCTTCTCCCCTCCGCCTAAAACCCTCACCTCGACTAATGGCTGCAAATTAACCGCGAGCTTCGGGGTACATTCACCATCGGCTCAGGCAGCACGCTTATTGTGTGCGATGGCTGGAACAGGGCTCTTTGACATGCTCACTCGGCCCGTTTCGATCTTTGCTTTGTTCGTGAGGTCTCCGCGTCAAACAATACCACGGGTGGGATGTTCGCTCGCACCGGCGTCTAGTGGACTGACGGGAGGGAGAACAAACTGTGGAGGCCGGTTTCGATGCCGACTTATCTCCGAAAAATCAACTGATGAAAGCAACTGTCTGAATTTGGGCTCGTGTTCTGGCTCGTTTTCTGGCTGTGTAGGGGATGTTCACGTGGTTGCTGGAAAACACGAGGTTTCGAGGCGATTCGCTACATCAGCCACCACCCAGGGCTAGAGCACGGAACTAGAGTCCGCAAGGTTGATCGTCATATTCAGGGTCGTTGAGTCAATGGCTCGCATACGCTTCTTTGCATGGGATGGGCCCAAACAGCACCGGTTTGCAACCATAATGCGCAACCTCGCGAGATAGCATCTGGGTCTAAAAAAGACCATGTTTGCTGTGCTAAAAGGACCCTTGCTGGGCCCATCTCGAGCCAATGACGTCAACCTCTTAGGCACCACGGACTAGATCTCGTTCGCCAGGGTCTGATTTTGACGGAAAACGATTCTCCACCACTGCATGGCCTGGCTGTGGTCCTACGGAAATTGCTGCTTGCGTCCGCCCAGCATGTATACTTCACAGAAAAGGCAGAATTTTCTTTGATACCTTGGCTTTTATGCTTGCCCATCTCGTATGAAATTATGCGATGTGGCGCCTCAACTGGGCCTGTCTTGGCTCTGGGCAGTGGCAGTGCCATAAAACCGTTATTCTGCGCATCTCGAGCAGACGTCATCGAAATTGGGCCATGATTTACGACCTACGTCTGTTCGTATACTAGTTTGAGATTGTGATCCGTTGCTGGGCCAGGGCCTTATCTAAATTTAACTCGTATTTTGCACTCTTTTTTTTTGTTTTCGAATGGAGACATTTGAGTAACGTGAATGTAATGCTGCACGTCTTAGATTACTTTTGAATTTCGATAATTGGTGATTTCCTTTGATGTTCGTTCTGTGGGTTCTGGCGAAACAATATAATTGGAATGGAACTCTCGGCCAGACTTTAGTAGTGGAGAGTACACCACAGTACGAAACCTTCTTTCAATGGTGTCCTTATGAACAGATCAACCTCCCTAGTCTACTCTACAACTCAATTCTATGCGTGATGTATTAATGGTATGGATATGGCGGCCCGTTTAATCGAACAAACCGAAGCCCATGTCATCATCAGACTCCTCAGCAGCCTCTTCCTCCTTCTCCTCAGCAGCAGCCTCGGCACCACCGGCAGCGGCAGCACCACCAGCGGCAGCGGCAGCACCACCAGCTGGAGCAGCAGCAGCCATAGAGAAGAGCAAGTCCTTGAGGTCCTTACCCTCCAAGGCTCTGGCGAAGATGTCAGCCCAGACGTTGTCAACGGAGGCACCGGCGGCCTTGGTAACGGCCAACAAGTTGTCGGCGGAGATCTCAACACCAGCGTCGGCCAAAATAAGAGCGGCGTAGGAAACGGAAGCTTCGGCAGACATTATGTATCGTTGAGTTAGAAGTAGTTAAATTTTTTCAACATTTGATAGTGTAGGAGGAGGTGCGAATTTGGTCACGTGCAACCGCCATTTTGTGAGGGCTCGTGCCCTTGGTGTGGAAAAGGTGCGGCTGAGCGCAGCGTCCATGCATATGACCTGCGCCGGAGATTGTCTCAAATTGGAAAATGACGAAAGAAGTTTGTAAGCCGATAAGTAAGCTGGAAGTGCGGGTTCAGCCGTTCCGAAAAACTTGTATTAGTAATCTCACAGATACTACAATGTGCGATAAGGTGCATTCTCCTTCGGGAGAGGCTTTTTTGCCTCTGAGTCACTTTGCAGACAGCGTGGAGACATTTTGATCTTTGTGGAGTCTCACCTCGTATCGTAGCAAGAGTTGCGAGTGGCAAATCGAATGGAGTATCCCAAAAAGGAGTTACGAAAAGAAACTGTGGCTTGATGATGGAGGTGGAGAGCGGGGACTCGAAGTACTTTAGGTTTGATAGAGGGTTTTAGTTTTCCACTGGCGTTGATTATCTAATATGACCTGGTGAGTGTGGAGCTCAAGCCCGCTTCGAATGAAAACGAAAATGTTCACGGAATTCTCTTGAATATTCGAAAGCATACTTTCACTTCTTTCTAAAACATGCCTAACAATTAGGATGATCAGTATACTCGAATAAGTGGCTCACTGGTTGTTGCTGAGTTGCAACCATCAGCATTTAAGACACCTGCCTGCACAGCATCATCGGCACTACCAATACATCGAAACACTAAAGGTCTGAATACATCGATAGTCAGATTACTTCAAATACCTCTTGAGCACTTTTTCAATTTCTTTCCCCGAAGTTGTCATCTTCTTCATCTTCTTCGAGGTCGTGCAGTGCTCATCTTTCGATTCGCCATAGTTACCGATCTTGCCTTCCTACGATCTACCTCCACACATGTTTCGATTACCACGATCAATCTTCAATATCGGAAGCCGAGGCGCTTTCTCCCTGAACCTTAGTGTGGGAATTCGCGGAATCAAACCACTTAAATTTCAATCTCCATCGTCGTGGCTACAATTCAGAGGCTACAGACCTCCACCTAGATTCCTGAGATTCAGTCCGCAACAACTCCAAGGGCATTTCAGAAACATTCGATGGGACCAGCTAGTAAAGCCAGCTCTATTTACTGGTGCCTTCCTTCTCATAGCGCCTCCGGTCATTAATTACGCCTTTGACCTGGCCCCAATCTTCAAAAGATCGCCCCAGGCTATCGTGCTCTCCATCATTGGTATAAACGTCGGTGTTTTTTTTGCTTGGAGATTGCCCGGTCTCCTCTTGCTTTTAAGAAGATATGCGCTTCTTGTTAACGATAAATCCACCTCCGTGTGGGCCCTTTTGGGCTCTGGATTCTCCCACCAGTCCGTGGGTCACTTGTTCGTGAACATGTTCTGTCTACAATCATTTGGTTCTTCGCTAGCTGCTACCTTGGGCGCTTCGGGCTTCTTGCTGGCATACCTAGGGTCGGTGGTCGTTGCGTCGTTCTTTTCTCTTGCATTCCGCACCATAGCTAGAAGTGGTATTAGTGGTTCCCTCGGTGCATCTGGTGGCATTTTCGGTCTTCTTGGCATATTCTCATACTTATTCCCAAACGCTGGCATCGCTCTTTTTTTCATTCCCCTTCCGTTCGGTGCGTGGTGGTTGTTCCTTGCTTCATTCGCTGCCAATGCTGCGGGCATGTTCTTCAGGGCCCGTTACGATTTTGCAGCCCACATTGGAGGAAGTATTGCAGGCATTTACTACGGCTGGAAAGCACGCAACGACATGAGAAAGAGAAGACGCAGAAATGTGTTTTTCTGATTCAGCGTGGGTTTGTGCTGATGTCGTATATATTGTACAGTTCTATTTATGCAAAAGAGACGGACTTCTTCTTCTTCTTTGGGACGTCAACGTCCTCAGCGTCGCCGTCTTCAGCACGCTTGGTCGCTCTGGCGTTCTTTCGCCTTGCTGCTCTTGCCACATTTGCTTTATTTTTGATCTCAGCCTTCTTGTCGTTCAACTTGTTGGCCTTTTCTTGTTCTTTTCTTTCGATTTCTTGTCTCTTGAGTTCACGGAGCTCCTCCAAACGTCTGGACTTCTCCAATTTCGATTCGTTCACCATATCGTGCTTGTCATTAATGGACTTCACTAAGCGATTTAACATTAGGCTGTCGTGGTCATCGACGAACTTCTTACCCTTCTTACCCTTCTTTGGCTTCACACCAGGCACAATGGCTCTATTCAAGGTGGGAATATCCAATTGGTCTTCCCTATATTCTTTCCCGTTTTTTGCTCCATAGAGTCTAATTTTTGCATCTCTCTTCTTGACTGCCTGCTTACTAGGCTTCTTCACCTTGGACTTCGGCGTTAATTTTGGCTGGTTGGCTAGAAGATTTTTTGCCTGGTTGTCTGAGTAGACCTCACTTTCGGCCGTCCTCGCAAGGTTGGCCTTATTTTGCCTTTTGATGGCTTCCTTTTGTCTGGCTCCCATGTCTGATTCTTAAAATATCGAGATGAGATTGCAAAAGTAATGCATCGCATCGGAGCTGATAAAGTCACGTGCACGTCAATGAACATTTCCATCCTTTCTAAGGTGCAAGATATTTAGATCCATGCTAATACGGGGTAGTGTGAGATTCAGGAGGTTTGTCATATGTAGTTGCTTCCAAAAATCCGAAGGATCACTAAACAGCAGTGTCGTTGATGAGAGGCTCAGCTTAGATCAACTTGTAAAACATATCACAAGAACACTCCTTTAGTATTGGGGACAGTAGATCATTTTTTGGTATAGGAGCTCGGTCTTAATCCAATACGAATTATTTGAGCTTGAGGTTTATCTTGTTTCAGTGGTTTTATTAATTTACTGTTTATCACTTTCGCCATTGTGCAGACCTTGGTTGCAAATTGTATCAAAATACAAATTTCATCGAACAAACGTCTTATACTATTGAATTATTTTTAAGAGTTCGAAATCATGACGGATGAATCAGGAATAATGCTATCTCAAGTATTTTAGTACCTTCGAGACGTCGACCTGTTCCGTCGAGCCTCGAAGCTCACAATTGATCTATACTCGGTGATTTCCGCAGTAATACATAGTACTTTCAGCTAACACTCCATCCACGCTTCCTGAAAACTACAAACCGAGACTTAGTCTCGAGCAGAAATATGGAAATCAGCTTCAATTGGAATCTATTTCCCTCCACACGGCTCGAAGCCGCCAGATTGCTGACTCCACTAGGTTGTCTCATACAGAATTCCAATAATTCCGTCCCAACGATCAACTCATTTCCCATAAAATGTTCGCTGTGCAAAGCATTCACAAGCAAATTCACGACTATTGATCAGAAATTGACCAAGTTCACCTGTCCATTCTGCCAGAAAAAAACGGCCCTTCCCGACGGGAGCGATTCATCAGAATTACATGTTCTTGGGAAGCTCAATGAATGTGAGACAGTGGATTATATCCTTCCGAACGACATAAGTCTGCCAACTGTCTCCAGAGGACCCGTGGTTATCTATGTAGTTGATCTATATCAGCATATTGAATGTCCTGGTGAGTTCGAGGCACTCAAAACCAACGTTTGCAACAGCATCTCGCAGTTACCTTCAGCAACCTCGGTGGGACTCATCACTTTCTCCGATGCGGTGCTCCTTTCTGGCCCGGGCCATGGTGTTGCATTCTCGTTAGAATCAGTTTTGCCGCCAAACTATGATTACAGTAACATGCTTGGAGACAAGCCAATACTTGCCAAGATCTTGCTGAAAATCGCAGGTGCATCTAAAACCAACATATGGAAAGGCCAGAATGTTCTCCGATCAGGATTTTTCAACACTCCCTCTGAAGCCATAGAGAGAGTAAGAGGTCTTCATCTAGTTGCAACTCGATCATTCAAACCGGAGCGTGCCACAGGTTTGGCTTTGTTGATTGCCTCATTGCTACTTCTGTCAGCAAGCTCTTCATCTCTCTTGGGCAAAGTCAAGCTCTTCTCATCTGGTCCGTGTACTGTGGGTCCAGGAAAGGTGGTCAGCACCACGGAAACAATAAGAACCCATTCTGACATTGCCAACCTTCGGGCTCACAATTTTGTCGATGCTTCCAGATTCTATCGGGCTCTTTCTCATGTTGCCTGTGGGTACTCCTTTCAACAAGCCTATGATGCAGCATTTACTATTAGGGGCTCACTTACGACTTACAATATCAGCCTGGTTGCACCCAAGTTTTCTTTTGATCTATGTTTCGCTTCCTTCGACCAGGCCGGGCTTTACGAAATGTGCATATTGTCCTCGGGTACTGGTGGTTCGGTGGTGTTCAGTGATCGCTTCGATAGTCATTCCATCGCTAAAAAGCTTGAAGCTGAAGAATGCGTACCAAATGCACAAGATTGTACTCTTACTGTTGCCACTTCCACAGGATTGAAAGTGGCTAACTTCTTAGGTCATGGTACTGCCTATCAGTCATCATACCACTCGAGGGATCTTCTGAAGTACCACCATGAAAGAATCGCAGATACGATCACTAGGTTCGAGTCACTGTTGAATAAGAGATACTTCACTAATAAATGGTATTTCGGCGACTTAAAGGATTCCGTGGGATGCGTGTTGTTTGAAGTAGATCCCACAGCATTGAGGCTCTCGAACACGTCGGATGTCTTCATTCAATTTCAGCTCAAATTCTGGGACAACGAGAAACAAAGGAGAGTCATGAGAGCAACCACTTTAAGAGTCCCAACTACAAAAGGTGTCTCTCTGGTTACAGCTCAAAAAGTTGAAATAGCCAGGCAAAAAGCTCTTTTGTGTAGCTTCGACCCAGAGACCTGGATTTCGATTCTCACCAGACTATTAATTCGCAAAATCGATACCACCCTAGGATTTGAGTCCTTCGAGGAAGTGATTAATTTGACCGATAACGCTCTCATGAGACTTGCAAAGATCTTTGGTATCATCAAGGAGGAAGCCACGGCTTCAAAAAACCCATTTGAGAATCTCAAGACTCTCTATTCAATTGACTCTCATTTTAAACGTTTACCGATCTTAGCCTACTACTTGAGAAAGAATTTGCAATTAGTGTCTATCTTCAACAGCTCGCCTGACGAGACAGCATTATATCATCACATCTTCATGAGTCTTCTGGCTCAAGATTCATGCACTATGATTCAGCCCAGACTTTACGAAGTGGAAGATCAAAGGCTTATTGAGCGTAAGCTTGAAACACCGACCATCCAATCTTGTAAAAGTCGCCGTTACTTCATCCTAGACTCACTCCACACTGTTGTCGTCTATTTGCATACTCAAACGAACAAACTTCAACTCCACAATTCGGACAATGATGACATTGTACACGAAAGAAAGATCAGCGAAGTCAACACCATACTAGATTTGATTGATTCAAAACTTACAGGAAAGCGCTCGATTGTGCCTAGGATAATTTTGACCCAGACCGGACATTCACAGGCGAGGTTTCTTCTTTCACGCCTTCTGCCTCCCAACAACATTCTTGAAGATGGAGCAAAAACAAAGAAGAAGTGGTGGCATATTGAACGAACTAGTCAATGCATCACTACAGAAGACATAAGCGAAGAAAAGTATAGCGAGGAACTATTATCGCTTGCTCTGAAATTAAGAATTGACGAGGATGTTTAGATTGTGGCCTTGATAAACTTCACCACGGTTCGAGCAATGTCATCAGCAGCTCCTTCATCGGCATACGGTCCTCCTCCCTTGTGGTCTGCGCCTTTCACAACCTTACTTAGTGGGCTCCAAAATTCCTTTGGTGAAACTTTCTCCCAATGTTCCAACAAAGCCTGACGATCGATCGATTTTGGAACATACTCATCTTTTTCTCCGACCAAAACAAGCAAGGGCAGTTGTAACTTGCCGAACGTCGTTTTGTAGTCTTCGTCAGTTAAGTATGTGGAAAAATAATCATCGTCTGTCCTCCTTGCATTCAACGAGTAGAATCTGTAGGCCGTGGTTGGTGAGTCAAATGATAACTTTTTGGCCTTCCCATCATTGATAACATAATGTCCCTTGCCTTCGTCAATAAGCTGTTTGGTTTCCTGAAGTGCTTCCTTCAAATCTTCAGCATTGTGATAATCCTCGGCACACTCTGTGTCTGAGACGGGAGCCTGCAAAATGCCTCCATCCAATCTCATTACGTCCTCAAAGTCTTCTTCATAGGTGAACTTGGTGAGATACTCCATAGTGTCCTGGCAACCGGTGGAATGTCCGATAAGAACCACCTTGGAATCCTTAGTGCCTCTCTCGGTTCTCAAGTGCTTCACAAGCTGGCCCAACTCACGAACATCTCTCTTCAAACTACCTGTACCGAAACCAACATAAGAGGATGTGATCAAGGCTTCGACCACGCCCCAATTGCCCTCCAAGTCCTTGTTGAATAATTCTGCAATCTTTGGGACATACTTGGCACAAAGAAACCCGTCGGATAAACCTCCGATGAAGACAAGAAAATTCTGAGGTTTTTTGTCATAGGCGTACTCAATTGCCACTTTGGTTGGCTCGTATTGGAAGATATTGACAAGATAAGACATGGTGGAGTCTTGGGTGTTATCAGATTCGGAATAGGTGCGACTTATCCGCGTGTTTTGCAGCCACACCTCACTCCGAGAAGCATACTGCCTGAATAGAGATATCCATTGGGTATATAATGAGCCGCTTTTGCAACTGGCACAAGGGAGCACAGTGAGAATGTAATTCAATCTACATTTGACCCTTTCAATAGGTTTTTTTACCATTATCATTTTCATCGCGCAGGATGCAATGCAGCCTATATCTGCTAATTATGCTAGGCATCTACGGCTGAACCAGCCGAGCCTCCAGTACTTTGATTCAACCCCACTTCGGGAATCATTTTCGTGCTTATGGACATGGAGTGGATCGTTGTGAACATCACCAAAAGGTGAAGGAAAACACAGTAAGCCAAGAACAACATTCGAGTGGTCCTTGTGGCCAATACCGACCTGGTGATGAAGATGAATATGCGCTCAATGGGCGAGAGCCTCGAGCTGATACGTTCTTGCTCACGCATTCTGAAGCGCTCGATTGGATGCAATTTAGACTCATATTCTGTTTCGTAGACATTACGCTCGAGATCCACAGAGGCATTAGGCTTAGGAGTGAAGAAACGACGGTTGTTCTTACCTTGTATCAGCGCAGTGTCCTCTTCTTTCTTCAACAGTGCCATGTACCGCGACTTCTCGTAGAGATCTTCATTGTCGGTCTTGAGCTGGCGATTCTGCCTCTTCAACTCATTGACCAAATTCACTTGACGTTTGAGATCATCTTCAAGCTCCTTGTTGCGGTCTCTGAAACGATCTCTTTGTTTTGTGATGATGGGCAAGATCGAATTGTCCTCCCCTTGGTTTGCGGAGTTTCCAAAAGGACCACCTCTGCTTGTTCCTTTTGTCATGCGGGAAATGCCAGATATCATACTAGCAGTGTCATTGAACTGTGAGCTGGAGGAGTCTTTCATGTCAGCCAAGTCATTCTCAAGTCTTGAGTTGAGAGCGCTGAGTCTCTTATTCTCCTCGAGAGTTTGGTCCATCTGACTCTGCAATTCTTGTATCTGGGCTACCAAACCCTCATGCTGTGACCTTAAACCGGCAAGTTCTGTCGTCATGGCCTTGTTGCGTTCTATCAATAAGGTGTCAATTGCGTTGGATGCCTCATCAACGTTCTCTTCTTCGTCAGCGTTGATATCGCCAAACTCGATTTGACGCAACAAATGGAGCTCATGCTTCAACTCGTCGTAATCGCTAGTCTTCTCGAGCTTTTGTTTGAGGTGGCTGATTTCGTCAGCTGCATGCTGCAACTCTCTTGAGAGCAGCAGTATCTTGGCCGAGTTGTCATCAGTGATTGTTTCAACTTTAGATTTGACCTGGTTCAAGTCTGCCATCAAAAGGGCGTTTTCGCTTTCTAACTCAGCAACCTTCTTTTGAAACTCTGACTTGATTGCAGCACTCTCTGAATCGTTCAGAGCTACACTCAACTCCTGACGAAGCTTCTCATTTCTCTTCTCTAGATCGAAAGCACGCTTCTTCCACATTTCCGCCTCCCTGTTTACCATATCCAATTCAACGAGGGTAGAGGCTGAGTCCTGGCCAGATGAAGCTTCGTCGTTGTTGCCGAGCTGCTTGTTTTGTGAGCTCAACTGGAGCTTAGTGACTTCCATTGCTGTTTTGAGTTCCTCAATTGTTAATTTGTAGGAGGCAATCTGCTCCTGGTGATTCTTCTCCTTGATGGCCCAATTTGACTCTTTCTCGTTGATGAGCGAAGTAAGCTCATCTTCTTTGGCTTTGAGCTTTGTACTTAGAAGAGCCGCCAGTTCTTGCTCGTTTTGGATGAGACGCAGTTTGAGAACCTCGTAATCCGCCTTTTTAGCTAGCTCATCGTTTGCTTTGTCCAATTGCAGTTTAAGCTCAGAAGCTTCGTTCAGGTTAACCACAGCATCCAAGCAGAGCTCCAAAAGCGGTTTGGGGTCAGGGGCCTCGGCAATCAATCGATAAAAGCCAAAAAAGAAAGTCTCGACCTTTTTCTGTTTTGTGCTCATGCTGTCAATTTCGTTCTGATACATCTTGAGCAAGGGCTTTATCTCTTCCAATTTTTTCTCATCCTCGAGTCTCTTAAACTCCTTGGTCTTCGAGGCGAGGGTCTTTCGACTTGTCAAGGAAGCTTTCTGTTCTGACTTGAGCTCGATTCCCTGTTCATCAAGCTTTCTCTGTAATGATGGAAGATCAATTTCTTTCCAGCATTGAAGAGCATTTTGAAATGCACTCGGTTGTGCTGGGGCAGTTTCTGCCATTCTTGGTATTAGACAGCCTTGCAATCCTGGTACTTATCCGCGTTATGGAGACCGCCAGTATGCACTGCATGAGGAGCAGACTATGGAAGCCTACCATCCTAGTCATATAGGAGATCTTTTTGGTACCAACAAAAGGTCGGACCAGGGAAAAATTACAATCCTCTTCAAAAACCGTTTTATTCTCCCTTTTTATAATCTGTCGTGGATTGTAGGCGTAGAACTATCTGAAACGTCAGACTGCGACTAAGTTGAACACGATAATCTCAATTAGATACACAAGACTCGGCTTGACATTCGAAGTCAATGAATTAAATCATTGCAAAATCCCGTTTTCATTAAACCCGGACAAATCTGTTAAAAGTTGCGAACTACGCTCTACTTTGACCAACCGGCCCGTGCTACCCAACCCAATATTTTTTTGGAAATGTTAAACCAACTATTATTACACTAACCTAAAGGATAAAGAGCTTACTCTTCGTCCTCCTCGGCACCCTCAGCGTTCTTGTTCTGGTTTCTTCTCTTCACTCTACCTGGTCTGCCACCGCCGTAAGGAGAGTTAGGAGCGAAGTCAATGTGCTTCTGGGAGTCCAATCTAACCATGAAAGATGGAACGTTGACAATCTGCTTACCAACAGCAATGTGTCTCTGGGTGATCAAGACTCTGGCGTGGTGGATAGATCTGGCAAGACCCAACTTGAAGACCTGGGTCTGCAATCTTCTCTCCAAGAAGTCCTCTGGTCTCAAAGCCAAGACGTAATCCAACTTCATCTTGTCCTCTGGCAAGACACCGACTCTCACCAATCTTCTGATCAAAGCGTTACCCTCGAACAATCTCTTCTCGTCCTTGTCATCTCTGGTCAACAAGTCACGGGCAGCTCTTCTGATCTTAGACAACTGGAAACCAATTCTGTAGATCTCTCTCTTGTTCTTGAGACCGTACTCACCGGCGAGCTTCAACTCAGCGTCCAAACGAGCGGACTCGTATGGCTGCTTTGGCACGGAGTAAACCTTGGAGTAAGTTCTTGGAGCACCTGGATGTTAGTGAGAGATTCGGCATTATACGCCGGGATTCTACAATCAAAACCGAGCACTAGAGCCCCAACTGCGGTGACGTGTGGATAAAAGCACTTGAAACAAGCGTCTTATGTAGCACTTCCAGGTATAGAGTCTGAGTGTTGCTTGGTGTAACTGAAGTGTCGGGTGTTCAGTTACGGGAAATTTGCATTTCCAATTTGATTGTAGAGGGCCCGAAACCTCTAGACGGCACCAAGTGCTGTCTAATAGATTTTTGTATAGTGGTCAACAAAGTGTGGATAAAACATACGAGGCATGTTAACTTGGTTTCTTGATGGAAAAAAAAAAAACTTTTCAGGCGAGACTTAGATACTTATAGTGCGAGAAAAAATTGAAAAATTTCGCAGGGTCGTGCGCGGGCCAGTTGACTTAAAGACCTTTAGATGGGGCGGTATGAAGTTTACGCTGCGAAGGTTGCATCGGTCTCAAACATACGTAGAGAATGGAACCCAGAGAGACTAAGACGTCTATGGCCAAATGAGGAGCCAATTTATAGATGAGAGTGAAACAAGGTTTGAAGACTTCCCAAAACTCTTGATTGCTAACTTTACCCTTGTGATTGTAATTTACTTCTTTCCCTTGACACTTGTCTGGAGATAACCTCTAACTTAAGCCAGTGGAGCAAAATTCGTCAGGAGAAAGCAGATATAGTCCTCGGTCCTCAATGAAGTAAATCAAATAACAAGTCTTTTCACCTATACACTATTGGTTACTCTCAATGTCGAGCCATGAGGCTCTCATCTCTCTCCCATGCAGTACTTTGCAGCCATTAACACCAACGGGTCCATCTTGGTTCAATTCTCCATCCTCGGTGGTGAGATTCGAAAAGGATCTGGATTCTGATGAAGAAAGCCAACGTAAATAGTTCTTTCACGAAAACTGGCATGGCTGTTGTGCTCAACACACAGTGTTCCCTGACCCATTGTACTATGTATATACCTTATCTGCGCGGTACACTCTCAAGTAGTTGATATACATTTGAAAACAGTGATGAAGTTCGTTGCTTTGATCTCAGGAGGCAAGGACTCCTTCTACAATATTATACAATGTCAGAAACAGGGACACGAGCTTGCGGCATTGGCCAATTTGTACCCACAAAACGAGTCCCAATATGAGATTGACTCCTTCATGTTCCAAACAGTAGGGCACGATATAGTGAGCTGCTACTCACAATGTGTTCCAGATGTCCCATTGTATCGTCAGCCTATATCTGGTACATCCGCCAATGTTCACTTGGAATACACCCCTACCGCCGACGACGAAATCGAAGACCTCTACTTGCTATTGCACAGGATACAACAGGAGCATCCTGACATCGAAGGTGTGAGTTGTGGGGCAATCTTATCCCACTACCAGCGGACTAGGGTTGAGAATGTTTGCGATAGAATGGGCCTTACATGTTTGGCGTATTTGTGGCAGAGAGACCAGGCAGCGCTAATGCTGGAGATGTGCGATCTGGGTCTTGATGCCCGGTTGATCAAATGCGCTGCTGTAGGCCTCAACGAGAAGCACTTGGGGCGCCTGATTACTGAAATGCTTCCAATTCTCACGAAACTAAATCAAATGTATGATGTGCACATTTGCGGGGAGGGCGGAGAGTTTGAGACATTGGTTTTGGATGCGCCTTTCTTCACGAAACGTCTCGAGATAACCGAGAGAGAAGTAGTTTCCCACTCTTCTGATTGCAGCTATCTTAAGATGCAAGTGGAGGTTGTTGATAAGGCGCAATCTAATTTTGAGGCTGAAGAATGCGAAGCTGGCGAGGCATCGGGCTCTCTCGAGTTCCTTGATGAGGACTTTAGAACTGTTTGCGAAGGAGTGGAAGAGAACGACGAAAGTAAGATCCCAGTGGTCAAGGGCTCATCTTTTTCTTTAAGTCCAGTCGTTTCATCCACACCATTCAAGCTTTACATCTCTAACGTGGTGAGCACGGCCACTGATACAGAGAGTCAAACACACGAAATTCTCAACCAGCTTGTGAACTTTTTGAAAGCACACGAGTCGACTTTGAACGACATACAGCATGTCACAATTCTTGTCCGTGACATGTCGGAGTTCGCCAGCATCAACAAAATCTACGCATCTTTCTGGAAAGACACATTCCTCCCTCCTTCTCGTGTTTGTGTTCAAACTACACTACCTAAACCCTTCAACTTGCAATTCTCTTGCACTGTACTCAAGCCATCGTCACAAATAAAAAGAGGTATTCATATCAGATCAAGATCATCATGGGCTCCCCACAATATTGGCCCATACTCACAGGCGATTGTCGAGACGAGAGACACATTCAAGACCGCAACTCTTTCAGGTCAAATTCCTTTGATTCCTGCCACGATGGAGCTTTACAAGGAGAAAATGCTGGTGTCTGCAGCTCTCTCGCTTCAGCATCTCTACAAAGTGAAATCTTTAGTTGATGTAAAGCTGTTGGCATCGGTGGTGTGCTATGTGACCACTACCACTCCAGCGGTTGCATCACAGGTGTGGAACAACTACATTCAGGAGGTGGAACATGGACAGGATTTTAAGGACCGTCTCATCATTGTGCAAGTCACCGATTTACCAAGAGGCGCTACGATAGAGTGGGGTGGACTTGCTTACGAAAAAGTAGCGAGAATGTATGAGGATGATGACGAAACGGATGTCCCTCGCTTATTGTCCTCGGCTTTGGAATTGTCAGAAGCCTTCAGGACAAACATCGTCAGTGTGAACGAAAACTTTAATATTGTCAAGATGATGGCTAACGATGTGGGTCTTGTGATCGACTTCTTGAGAAGTCCTGCCCTTGGGAACTCACACGTCACTGTGATGACGCTGCTTGCCAATGTTCACAAATTAGCTGCCTTGGGTCTTCCCGCTGAATGGGTTCCTGTGGTAAAAGTTTGGGACAGTGATGGTGTAGAGTTTGCATTTGGTATTACCTGGATAGTGTGAGTATCTTTTTTCGCAGCCATTTCTGATCTCGCGAAGTATCGGAGGCCTGGTAAAGCATTTATTCATGCAGGCACAGCGATGATGTGAATATTCCATATTCTTCAGCTACGTTCAATTCATGCTTGGCGCTCAGCCTATAGTGGGGCTCTTAAGCCGACATTGCACTTTAAGGTACACGTCGAAAAGGTTTGTTTTCGTCATGAGTAACGAAAAACGAAATCGCATAAAGAAGGCTGCACTGAAATCGAAACACAACCCACGACACAAGCTCGAGCCCATTCCCCAGCCTGAGCCACTTACAAAAGCAGAACAAGCGCAGCTTCTACAACAGAAGCAGAGATTGAAGGAGTTTAAACGCTTGACTCAAAGCGTCAGTCAATATTTGCATAAAAAACCTCACACCTCCAATGTTCCAGATTATGAGACACCCGTTGAAGAGAATGAAATCGAAGAAGTATACAGAGCGATCAGCAGCTCGAACCCTGCGGCTGCCGACTCGAATGAAAACACCCCATTTGACCCCCTGAGAACCAGTCTTGCCAGTCCTACGGTGGAACTACCGAAGGCAGTGGAAGAGAGACTAGGTCTTGCATTAAAGTATCTCGTGAGGAAAGACCTGCAAGGCTGGGCCTTGGTCCTTCGCCAACTTGAAAGGGAAGGAGGGTTCCTGGGCCTTGTGGAGAGAGATGTCAGAAAGCTAATTTATGCCATCCCTCGAGGCCAGCTTCGACAAGTATTTCCCCAGGTCGAAGAGCTTCTCAATGCTGCGGGAATGGCAATGTCACCAAAAATTCTCAATGCATACATGAAGAGCGTGATCTGCCGAAACAATGTTAATGACGAAGAGATTGAAATAATTGAACAATGTGTCGACAGACTAAAGCAAACAAACAAGAAGGGCTTGCTCTCTAGGGATACTTACGAGGTGTTGATTGAAGCATATGGAAAGCATTCATCAATGGACAAGGTAAACGAAATCATCTTGCAAATGAAAGAACAGGGATTGGAACCACTGAGGGAAGTCTACGCAAATGTCCTTACCACCTGCGTCTACAAGGTAAGATCTCACGACGCTGCTGTCCAGCTCTTTGATTCGATGAAGTTCTTCCTGAAAAAGACTCAACCAAGTACTCGAGAATATCAGGACATTATTGTTAGTCATGTTAACCACGACAATATCGAAAAAGCGTTAGACTTATACCAGGAGATGCTCACCGATCGAATTGAGATCAACCAGAAAATTCTAGTAGCGCTTGCTAGAGGCTGCTTTGCAAGAGAAGAGTACAAGGTCAAGGCATGGGATTTCATGTTCGAAATTCATAGAAGGGAATGGACGCCAACAGCTCCAACTGCTGAATATATGCTTTACTTGGCGCTGCAAGACGGAGATTTGCCTCTAGCTCGAGCTTTGTATCAACAGCTCAACATGTCGGGCACAACATCCCCTCGTTCTTTTTCCTTCCTTTTGCTTGCCTACGCGAAAGCTTCCGTCGAGGGTGGCCTACCCACGATTGAGTTTAACGAAATGGGACGGAGATTCCGCCAAAACATCATCATTAATACCGACTTGGCCCCAGATCAGGATGATCCTAAGAAGGCGCTTCCATTTTTGCCAAAGCTCGTTCTCGAGAATTCCCAGGAAATCTTAGCAGAGTCTAGTGCTATCATGGCACATACGCTCTTGGTTAATTCTTCCTTTGTCAACATCGAAAGTGCTAATACTTTTCTCAACGTCGCAGCTAACGTTGGCACACTTGAAGAATTCAAAGAAAGATTTGATCAGTTCACATACTTGGACAGGAAAGGCATTCCAGAAACCAGAAGCTTTATTGAGCCAGAGCATTGTTTAGACGAACCCAACGCAGAATCAAAGACGGATAGCCTGGCAAAGCTGACTGTGTCTCTTCTGCAGTTTAGGTCGCCTCTTCTCGATCAGCTCCTTGAATCTTCAGGAGGTCGGTTCAAGGTCCCCAGAAATACCATAACATATCTCATTGCTTTGAAAGCCGCGGCTAAACACAAGAATTACATTCTTGCCCAGACCATATGGACTGAAAGAGGTCTTTATCGCAGATCGTCAAACTGGAACAAGCTCAGTAGAACCGAAAAGGATAAACTAGACTTTGACTTCGCAGTTACGATGGTGAACTCTCTAACACAGATTGGACTACTAGATGATGCTCTTGCGATCATAGTGAGTACCGAATACCAGTTCAAATGGAAGAGGCATCATTTCTCTAGACTTTACAAGGAGGCCGTGGAAATTGGCAATAGCAAGATCACTCAGACCCTTCGTGGCATTGCAAAACGAGCCCAGATAAACTTCGAGGGCAAGATCAGAAGAAAAGATTACAAAAGGTTTGTCATGGAGAACGGGTTCTAACAAATAGTGTACATTATTAATCTGTATATACATGAATGCATTATGATGCTAATGAGCCGTGATGATGCTAATCAAGCCTTCCTTGACTATGAGCTTCTTGATCTCTCTATCCTTGACAAATCGACTCACAGGTTCTTCTGCAAGCACTGTCTTGAGTATCTCGTCATGAGGTTGGGCTGCCAAAGATCGATGACTTTGCATTGCATGTCGAGCTTTGCCGTTGACAAAGATATTGTAATTTATGCTGGATGATTCAATGGGCTCTGATTGCGGAAACTTCTCCTGGAAGATGGACACGAAAGGCTTTTTCATGCTGTGAGCCAACCCTTCCCAGCACTCTTCGGCAATTGAAGGAGTCACTGGGGACATGACAACAAGAAGCTTTTTGTAGGCGTCGAGAAGTATCTCGGGTTTAACCGTTTCTATCTTTGCCGATGACTGTAAAGTGTTCGTCATTTTCATGAGATCAGAGATGATCGTATTGAATGAAAGTTCCACATCAATAGAATCCGAGATTTTTTTGCAGTAGAGTCGGACATCATTATATAACTTCAACTCGGGCTCAGACAATGTCATCTCGTCGTGAACTTGTCCATCAAGCTCAATGTTCTTGTACAGCGTACCTGATGAGGTCTTTTTGACAGGTTCTGACAAACGGTCAACTATTACTTGCCTCAAAGCTAGCACTTTCTTGAGCCACTTTTCAACTCCTTGAAGCTGGTCCTCATTCCAATTAAGTTGGTCGGAAATCGGAGCAGAGAATAGAATGTGAGCTCTGACGGCATCGGCGCCATACTTGTCTATGCACTTGCCCGGATCGACACCGTTGTACTTTGATTTTGACATCTTTTCAAAGCTGATAGATGGCACTTTTCCCGTGGCTTTTATAAGTGGCTTGCTATTATCAGAGAGATCAACTTCCTCAGGCTTAAGGAATCTTCCAGATTCTGGATCTGTGAAGGTTTTTCCGTGCACCATTCCTTGAGTGACGAGTCTCTTTATTGGTTCGTTGTTCATCTCCTTTCCATCCCACAAACCAATGTCGCCTAAGAACTTGGCTATGAAACGGGAGTACAAAAGATGTAAGATTGCGTGCTCAACACCTCCAACATACAAATCGACAGGCATATGACGGGTAGCGATCTCTGGTCTGAATATTGCGTCCTTGTTGTGTGAGTCGAGGTATCTGAAGAAATACCACGAGGAATCGATGAAAGTGTCCATTGTGTCAGTTTCACGTCTGGCGGGATTTCCACATGAGGGGCATTTAGTATTCACGAACGACTCGAGTTTGTCCAACGGGTTGCCCTTTCCGAAACTTTCTCCATCTATCGCTGGAAGCTTCACGGGTAAGTCCTTGTCGGGGACGGCGACTGGGCCGCAAGAATCGCAATGTATAATTGGAATTGGCGCACCCCAATATCGCTGTCTCGAAATGAGCCAGTCTCTTATCTTAAACTGAACACTCTTGCCTCCGAAATTTGCGTTTGTGAGAAATCCGGTTATCTTCTTCGCGGCGTCTTTCGACTTCATACCAGTGAGAGTTCCCATCGAATTCACACCATTCTTGAGAACTGAGCTATCATAAACCCTTCCAGCTTTTGAAGTGAATAATCCTGACGATTCCCGTGCCTCTTGCTCTTTTGTGTGACCAACGGTGGGCCTTACTGGAACACCTGGTTGATGAAGGGCCCAAAAATCTGCATCACGCTCATCATGAGCAGGGCATCCCATTACTGCGCCATGACCATATGATCCAAGAACGTACGGAGCCGCGTAGACTGGGACGTCGTATTGATGTCTTACTGACCCATCAACCTCGATAGGTATAGTCACTTTGAGATTCTTAATAAGATATCCCACTTTGGAAGCAGGATCGTCGTTGTTCTTTTCTTTCTCGACAAACTGGAGGAGGTCCTCATCTTTTTTGGCGCATTCCTGAACTATTGGATGATTCAAAGCAAGCGCCACAAATTGCACACTGAAAAGAGTGTCAGGCCTTGAGGTGAACACCTTGATATTTTCAGTACTGCTTCCCTGGCAGGGAAACTCTATTTCAGCACCATGGCTCTCTCCTATCCAGTGCTTTTGCATTGCCTTGACTTTGTCAGGCCATTGATCCAACAATTTCAAGTCACCCTGAAGAGCACTTGCATATTTGGTTATACCTATGAACCACTGTTCTAGAGTACGCTTCTCCACTTTGGCGCCAGATCTCCAGGATCTTCCCTCCGAGTCGACCTGCTCATTTGCGAGCACAGTTTGGTCAACAGGATCCCAGTTGATCTCGGCGCCCTTTCTATAAGCTAATCCGTGTTCGAATAAAAGAGTAAATATCTTCTGAGTCCAGCGATAGTAGTCGGGAGAGGATGTATTGACTTCTCTGTCCCAATCGAATTCAGCGAGCATGAGGGACATCTGTTCCTTCATTTTCTTGATGTTCGTTTCCGTCCAGACGGCTGGATTGATGCCACGCTCGACTGCAGCATTCTCAGCAGGCAATCCGAAAGCATCCCATCCCATTGGATGTATGACATGATACCCTTTGAGGCGCTTGAACCTTGCAATGACATCACTGATGGTGTAAACACGTTGGTGACCCAAATGAAGCACACCCGAAGGGTAAGGGAACATGGAAAGACAGTAAAACAGATTTTTGTCTCCAGCTTCACCTTGAACTGAAGCTGTAGTACCCTTGGGTAGCGCTTTCCATCTTCGCAACCACTTTTTGTCTATTTCATTGAGTTTTAGTGGCTTTTCTGACTGAACCGAGGAAGCAACGCTGCGAACAAAACGAATGGTATTTCGTTGACCCTGATGGTTTCGAATCATTGTTCAATTGATCACCCCACAATCTGAATTGTGATTCACATCGCGAAAGTCGAATATTTTCATTACTTGGGCGGTACAGGATAAGCTCAAGAATACAGTCGCATTTCGCAGCCATTAGTGGTAGTGATAAATGGCTTGTCCCTTTTTCCGGCGATGACCGGCTAAAGGCCTTAAAGACGAAAAGAGTAGATCACAAAGGCCGCTGTATCCGAGTGTATCAAGACGATTTAGTATTTCAACCTTAATTTCGAAGAATGTCTTACGCACCCACCTAACGTCCGGGTTATGCTGCAACAGTGCCACGGAATCCTCAGAAAGAGGACCAAGATGTCGGCTGGTGATGCCCCTTTCCTCATCTTCAATGCTCCAAAGTAGCTCTGCAGTAAGATAAGCAAGAGCGGGATTGTGAGATAAGTCGCCGATGTTCTTTGACTCAAGAAGATCGGAGTAGGTGAAGTAGTTGAGACCGGTCAACTTCTTCAAGAACTCGAGGTGTAAAAATAACCCTCTGTTGAAGGTGTCCTCCTCGAACCTGAAAGCAGTATCAAGCCAGAGTAAGTTTATGGAATCCATGATGTAATAGTTTCTTAGCTGAAGAGCCTTGCTCCCCTCCGAGAATTTGAGGGTTCTCAAGAACGCAATGTAACCAAGAGCCTCTGATAGTATAAAGGGATTCATGGATAATATGAGTTGGTATGCTAATGTCGTCTTGGGCACAAGCAGAACAAGTGCCTTGACATCCTCTTTTTCTGAGAAGTCTATACTCCTAACACTTCGCAAAAACACCATGAATTTGACCTTTGTTGGAAGCAGAAGAGAGTGCCACTTCGTCTCAAAGATTTCAAAGACCATTTGCACGACTTCGCAAACCGTAATCAAGATGTCCTGAAAGAAACCGTATTCATTATGGAGAGAAGACCATTTGAGTATGCTCTTCAGTAATTCTGATACCAACGAGGCCAAAACGCCTTCTTCAAACTCTTTGCTTAGTGTGCCAAACAAAGCTCGAAGGCTCTCAATATCTGGCGGTAACACGCTAAGGAGACGCAATTGCCTCTCTAGTGCAACAGTGTTCGAGCTGATAACTTGTTTCAACTGGACGCTGACATGGTCAAAGAGACCCAATTCAGCAAAAGTTATCAACAGATCGAATGAATATTGTGGAGCCAGCGCTGACAAGCAATGAAATCTGATATATTGCAAGAATTTCTTGACGACAGGCAAGTCATTATGACCTAATGCAGCATGAAACGCAACGAAATATCTCCTTATTTTCTCGTTTGTCATGTCACCAAGTGTGAGTAAAGAGCCTGGGTTTGCCATGGTAATTCTGTCGAATTTGTCCGCTAATGTTCGTAAAGATTCTACCGTACCAATCGATATTGCCTCTGAGGTAGAAGACGATGCAAGCAAATCAAGATCGTTGAAGGAATCAATGACAATCTTTCTTCTTTTGACTTTTGACGATGAGATCGAGTCGAAAAGTCGCTGAATTTTCTCCCTCACTTCTCTAATCTCCCACCCGCAAGAGCTATCGGAAGAGCAATGCGTATTCACAAGCTTGTTTAGTGATGGGTCGGAATAAAGATTCAAGGCTTGATTAGACGAACTCAACGCTCGGGGACTAGCTGATGCTTTGGTATCAAGAGTAGGGTTCAATTGTTTCATATAAGCTAGAAGCACCTTCACGTATGGATCAAATGGGAATTTTGCTGATAGTCTTAGGACACATTCTAGGTGCCACGGCTTCAAGGGGTATCTAGCTTGTCCGTTCAAAACATTTCTGCTTTGTTGTCGCTGTGATAAAGCCATGATGACGAGAGTCGCAATGTTAGGCCTCAGGTACTCGAACTCGAGTAGACCAAATAAAATGGCTAACAGCCTTTGAAGCTCTTCAAAAAGCTTTCTACCAAAGAACAGCAGAACACATATCAACCACGTGAGAAGCATGTTCTGCGAGTTAGGCGGTAGACGCTTCAGCTTATACTGTTTACCGTTTCTGAAATACACCTCTGAGACACCAACTGTGCCCAATATGCGAGGCACAATGCTGGAATGTAGTAAGAATTGTCCGTCAGGTATAAGACACCTGCTGATCAAAGTGTGTCTCATTGAATGTCGTATGGAGAAGTCAAAGCTGATATCGAGCACCATATTAAGCTCGGGCTCGGTGAGGCCATCTTGAGACGCAATTCGGCTCAATTCGTCGAGAGCCTCCAGACTAGATGGACCCTTCTCTAATAGCTTTCGGAGATTCTCAGATATATCATCTGGTTGATGCATTATGGGAAGTGGTTGGGGATGATGTCTGTATTGTTTACTATATTAAATTAGGTGCAGTGCTTCATCAATGCTGGGGTAGTGAGCAGACGCGAGATGATCATCAACAGATAACCTATCAGGAATTTAATATCTTGGCTCTTTTTTTTTTTTTTTTTTTTTGGTATTCCTTCAAGCTTTCAAAACTTAATCAGCAAGAACTGAAGACTGGAGAAGGTCAAGACTGAGAGCTTTTGAGGCTCAAAAGTAGACCTCACTTAGAAATGGTTGCAAAATCGCGTTTGAGCGTGTGGAAGAACCCGACTTTTTGTATTTCTATTTGCTGTGCAATTTGTCAAGATGAAAAGCTTTTCTAAACCAGAATGCCGCCCGCCTCTCTATACCAGCGTACTCCACGGTCAAAACTGACCACACACAAACCCTCATTAGTGTCACCTCCAGCTCCAGCTCTCACTCCGCGATCAATGAATGCAACGCCACTGCAGACACTGCTATCTATGCTTTCGTCGTGTTCGGTGTTTTCCAAATCTGTCACGTTCACCTGCAACGTAGCTTCACGCTCACGGGTTTCTAGGTTCCACACACGGATGCACTTGTCGAATCCACAGCTTGCTAAAAGCAGACCGTCAGCGTTGAAGCTGAGACCCATAATCCAGCCCTCGTGTGCAAACCCGCCAATTGTGGTTTTCGTGGAGTGTGACAGCGCCGTCAAGGAACCCACATTCTCTCCGTATTCTGTGTCGTAGAGGGTAATCAGTCCAGCAGATTGGTTATCTCTGGCCACAGCCAAAATGGAGCCACCAGGAGAGAACTCCAAGACACGTGGAACTGAGCTTGACCCAATGTCACCGGAGACTTGTAGGTCTGTGGAGTAGAATGTGAACAATGCCTTCATGCCGTGAACAGTGAAAATTGCAACATCACCCGATGTGTAGCCCACAGCGACGAGTCCATCAGCCGCCTGTGAGACTCCCAAAGAGTTAGGAAATGCCTTGTTGTTGACTGTGACATGCAACTCCCCAAGAGGCTTGGAGATGTCTATTTCTATGCTGCCTTCTCTATCTTTGATGTTCAACGCATACACTGCTGCAACACCATTAGCCTTTGTGGCAATAAACATATCCTGCTCTGACTTTGGATCCTTGTAGAAGCCTGGCGTCCAGAAGTTGTCAGTGAATACCTTCTTGGTGTCTAATTGCTGGAAGGTCTCGATGTCCTCGTTTACGTAGTAGTAAAACCTGATGGAGCCATCAAAACAGGCGAAAGCCAACAAAACAACCTTTAGTGTCAGCTCAGGTGGGATATTTTCGTATAGAGCGATATGGTGAATACCCACTGGATCTATCATCTTCTTGACCACGAAGTCGCTAGGATTGTGGCCCTCATCCTTCTTGTTATCCCAGAAAGCAGCGGTTCCATCACTTGATATCGTGATTGTATATTTGTCGGTCATTGCCACTCCCAGAATATCCAGCTCATGGGCATGAGCCGCCGTGACCGTCAGGATATATTGCTTTCCCATGTATGCTGTTTCAGTAAGTAGTGAAGCTACTACGCGATACTGCTCTTTATGGTGTACGCAGGGACCGTTGAGGTTTGCTCAAGGCCAGTGAACCAAAACACATTAATACGACAACTTTTGTCTAAAATATTCGATTTCAGTCACTCCCTTTCTCCAAACTAGTAGAGACGTCAAATTTATAGCTCAATTTACATCACAAATTGGGAGGCTTACAAGAAGGATCGATCCAATATAGGCCAGAGCAAGGTCGAACGAAAGCCAACTTTTCTATTCAAATGAGTTCATTACTTTGACCTAAATGTGTGTATTTTCTTAACTCTCTGTCCATTTTAGGCCAGAACCCTAGCACGGATCCCATGTCATTTAGGTTGTGGGGTGTGGGGCATAAAGTGGCTGCGAAATGGCTGCAAATCCTCACCACCACAAAATACTTCTTTCCCATGTTCAAGAAAATTTTCCGCCCCCTGCCCTCAGTTTCAAAAACGGAGCCTGAAATTGTAACAGCAGAGGATGCCCTTGCCGCTGCCGAGTACAAGCCTCCTGAGAAGGAACTTACTCTTCGAGCCAGACAGACCACCGGACCTGTCATTGGGACATCCGACCGCAAGGAAAGCCTCAACTTGTCTTCTCTTCCTCATATTGATCCTCTGGACATCACCATTGAGGACCTTGATCCGTATTCTGATCAACATAAGGTGAGAAGGTCGAAGAGTTTCTCGTTCCACCCTACGCCAAAGCCTGATCCGAGCTTTAAGTTACCGAGAAGTAAGTCCGTGCACTTTGCCGACCAGATAGGGAGGAAGAACGGAATTCTTAAAAGCATATGGGGCGGTTCCGCTGCTCCTGAAGACTCGTCACTGGTCTACTCTGAGTCCCTGGCAGACCCCTCGAAGGAAGCTCACGAAAACCTCAACCATCGTCTTCAGAATATGTTCGGGAATGACGAAAGCGAGGGAGATGCCACCAAACATAATCTGCAAAACGAGGCTTCAGTTTTTGCTCATGATGAGAGTAAGAAAGAGGAATTGGAATTGGAAGCATCCCAAAATGGGACCACGATCGACTATGATGAAGAGTCCCCCTCACAAATTTTGTGGGATCAGACCGACGAGCTTTCAGGCGAGCTACTTCCCGAGAACGACGTCTACAGGAAACTCTCCAGCATCTATCTCAAGTATTTCTCAAGCCTTCCATTAGAGAGCGGAGATGTTAGTGAGATTATCCAAAGCCTCGACACTGGTATCGGTGAGACTATCCAAGAGTCCAACTACTGCAAAGCACTTCTCGTGAACTCCGAGAACAGAGTCAAGGGTGCAGAGGAAGAGGCTGAAGTTTGGAAAGATAAGTTTTTCGAAGCAGATAAAGAGTTCGCCGAACGCCAACGAAAGCATATGGAGGACTACAACAACCTTGAGCTGGAGTTCAAGAGGAGTACCGAGGAAGCCTTCGCTGAGATCGAAAAGCTCAATAAAACTTTTGAAACGCTGCAAGCAGAATCGAGGAAGAGAAACGAAGAGTTCGAGATGCAAACGAAGGACTACGAAGTCGTTTTGCAACAAAATTCTGTGCTACTCCAAGAAAAGGAAAGTGCATCGATTCGAGTTTCGAATGCCGTCGAAGAGAAAGAAATATTGAAGCAGCGCTTGAAAGAGATTGAAACCTCGTTTTTGGTCGACTTGAAAGCCAAAGATACAGAGCTCAGTGCTTTAAAGAGCGAGTGTCAAAAATTGAAGCTCAATGTGGCTTCCAAAGTCGAGGAGATCGACCAGCTCAATGCAGAACGCAATGATCTCGCCAGCAAGCTTGAAAGCAGTCAGTGTAAAGTCGAGACCCTACAGGAAGCTAAGCTGGACTTGGAAAACAAGGTCAATGTAAGAGTTTCTAACTACAAGGAGTTGGAGGAGTGCAATCTTGATTTGAGGAAGAATCTTGATCTCTATGAGGCAGAATGTATCTCTTTTGAAACCCAAATTACCAAGTTCAAGACTCGCATTAGCAACCTTGATGCCGACTTGATGCAGAGCCAGTTGGAGAAAGAGCAGGCGACGCAGGAGAAACTCAAGATCCATGAACTTCTTGAGACCCTTCAAAAGCAAATTGCCAAGAACAACGAAGAATTGGGAAGTTTTAAATGCGAGAATGACAAGGCTTTGGAACAATTGAAGGCTTTGAAGCTTGATCTGGGGTCGAAGAATGAACAGCTTGAGATCTTGAAGGCTGAGAAGGCAAGGACAGAGGACGAGCTCTCAAAGCAAGTTGCACTTGTTGCTAAGCTTACCAATGAAGTGGCTAAAAGGAGATCAGATTTCAAAACTTGCTTTGATGCTTGTCAGAAACTCCAATGGTCGAATCGCTTCGTGGTAGACTCCTCACGGAGGCTCTTAAAAAGCACCTATGAGGCATTGGCACCTGTCTTTCTCCCTCAGTCTGCCTCCGATTATGCTCAAGCTTACTACGAATTTATTCGTATCGGCATCTTCAGTCCTGAGAATCAGATGACCTTGACGAATTTGTCCACCGAGCTTATCGGAGCCGTAAGGCAAATGGTGAAGCTTTATGCGGAAGCACATGACGCAATTGCTGCAGAAAAGGTCGAGAGAATTGACTTTCAAAAGACTTCGATGGCTGCAATTACCAAGATGGCCCGCTATTGCACGCAGAAAAAGCTTGAGATGCCAACTCTCGAGATAACTAAAGCAAATGCAACACCAAGAGAGAAAAATCTAAAGGTCTCAGATTTAGCGAGATTAAAGAAGAATTCCAAGGGGATCAAGCCAGCTGGATTGGCCAATACTTTGTGATATTACATAGTTTCCAAAATTGGAATGTTCCATTATTCTAGCGTAGTTGGTAGAGTAGTATGATAGTGAGGTGCGAAATGGCTGCAAAACCCCTGCGTTTGTGAACTCCGACTTCCTCTTAATACCCCAACAACACCACCACATACTTTCATTTACTCAGTGTTCGAATTCATAAGTTAATTTTATTTACCAAACATGGAATGGAATAGTCAAGAAGAACTGTGCATCAGTTGGTGGGCGGTCCTAGGGGCTAAATCCAACCAGACTTTTGCGATAGCACAACTGCTGCTGTCCCCTTTGAAGGCTCGAGAGCCTGTGCTACCACCCCTACCAATTCCCATCCGGAAAAGAGACCGCATAAAATCCATATTGTGTGGAAGAAAACCTGCAGTGACAGGGACGGTGTCTGGAAACTACGACAGCGTGGTGGTTCTACTACCACCGCAAGGAAGCAGCGTCAGCATCAATGCAAACACGATATGCTACTCGGCTATGGCTAAATGCTTTGAAATTCCGTCACCCGCTCCAGGATATCCATTCAAAGTTGGGCCCGGCAAAGCTACCACTTTGGTCTCAGCGATAATGGTCCTGACCGCGTTTCCCGCCACAGAGTTTGCAAATATCGAGCTGGCAATATAACTCAAATACTTTGAATAGGAAATCTAAAGGGCTTACTTGCTCAAACTACTGCGTAGTCGCCATTGTCATGACATTTGATCGGTGGCCGTTGGTATCGTCCTGCATTTCTCGACCCTCTACCTATAATCCATCTCTTCAAAAACAGGTCAACATCAGTGAACTATGCCCACTATCAGAGAGGCAATTGTCCTGAGCAGTGCATTCCAAATTCCGCTTGGGAGTCTGCCGGTGAGCACGAGTGTTCAAGATGGCGAGCTTCTATTTCTTGCTTCCGGGAACAGGGTTATGGTAGTTGACATGACCACAACTGCACTTCCGTTTAAGCTCTTGGAGCTACCTCCATCATTCAAGATAGTAAAGATGATTGCAAACCACTCCCAGGAATTGTTGGCTTTGGTTGGCAAAAAGAGCGTCGTTGTGATCTCTTTACGACAGATCCCATTTTTAGATCCCAACAGAGCCTGGAAACCTCTAAAGTTTGTGATCGACAACTTTGATTCGGACGTCCTGTCCGTTGCTTGGCATCCCGCTAGCTTCACTTCCACTGTAATAGTGGTTTTAACTAAAACTAAATTGCAATCATACGACGTCCTCTCATCCGTCACGAATGCCACTTATGACAAAACCTTCAGTGAGTTGGAATTGGAGATATCCTCCATGGCCTTTGGTAGCCAAGAGAGCTTGTCGGGCTCCTTAACTCTTTTTGCGTCCACCCCTTCAGGCGAAATTTACTCCTTGTTTCCTTTTATGCAACAAGAATGTCCATTGAGAGCCTCTAGGCTGAAAGTTGACGCTTTTGTTGCTGAGACTCAAGAGCTCGTTAATTGCGTCGAGCTGAAGTTTCCCCCAAAAATCACTGCGGGCCACCCACTGGTAAACAATCTATTGGCTCAGGTTTGTCTTGCTCGTGATTTACAGCAACAAATCAACAGTCCATTGGTGAGGACAATAGACCCCAACAAACCGATTAGAATAGTGTTGCCTGCTTGCGATGCTGTCTGCTCAACTGTCTTGGCTCGAGTGGAGGAAGGATCTAAACTCTTGCTGTTGAAAACTAGTACCCCAACGTCACTCCTCCTAGCTTATAACGACACCGCTTCGCATATCTCACTCACTTATCTATCTCAGTTCGCTCCTCAGACCATGGTTCCCTATTATGAGGTGCCTAGACCCGAAGTGACTAAAGCCGCTCAGATATTGGCCCAAAAGCTGGCGCCTGAGGAGAAATATCACAAACCGCTGCGAGGATTTGGTTTTGTCGTTGACAGTGACTCTGACAATGAGATCGAGTCCAAGCCCTCTGAGCCTGCTCAAAGCCACTCGGATGCTTATGAAGTCTACGAGCTCAAGGTCAAGTGCGCCAAATATATTGAGCTGTCTACGAACAAGCTTACGACCCTATATCTGGAGAAGTACAAAAAACCATCATCTTCACCCTTGCTAATAAAGGGCGGTAGAGAAGGTTGGGTCCTTATCGGAGTGGGAGAGAGAGTACATGCTATCGAGTTCAATGACTGGTTACTGGACCTAGATGATGGCTTCAGCGTGCGCTTGAAGCAATTCAATGTAACTCGGAGAACCATGAAATTTGACGAGCCAATATCTTCCTTCGAGCTTCTTGAGGACAAGGTCGGAAATATGGGTCTTCACGTTCTTGCTAGAGCCCATGGAAGTCATACGTTCGTTAACCAGATTGACTCTGTTGTACCCTTACATCTGTCGAATGACAAGACCGCAGAGCCTCAGGCGAGTCTTTCCGTTTCTCAGCCCGAGCAAGAGGTTGGTATTTCGAAAGCTGATTTGGATAAGTTTTTGCAAATCAAGAAAGCTCCACCAGCCACTTTTCAATCAGAAACTAGACATGCGGAAGACCTCATTGCATTGATAAATATTTCGGACGAGATACGAGCACAATCGCATCAGCTCTCGAAGTTCATAATTGCGCTTAACGGCAAGCTCGAGATTCAGCGCCAACGAAACACACTCCACGGCTCACTTGCGTCCAGATGTGATGCTGCTGATGACATCAATGAGCGAACAAGCGAATACGATGAGCGCATCACAAAACTTTTAACTCGTCAAAAGGATCTACTTGATCGTGCGGAAAGTCTTGAAACGACTATAATGAAGAGGTTTGATGAAATAAAGTGCTCCAGGGTTTTGCCTTTATCCCAAGCCGAACTTCTGTGGTTCAGAGAGCTTAACCTGATTACCGAGTTAGTCACCAAAGACAAAACTTACGGAAAGTCGATCACTACACAAGCCAACGACATATCGGAGAAATTGAGCAAGATCCAGAGAAACTGGAAAAAGGCATCCTATACCGATGAGATCGAAAATGGTGTGAAAAGCTTGCTGTTGAATAGCAGTCTTGCTAACATTTACAGGCAATTGATAGGACAAGGTCAAACTATTGGTGTTACCAAAGGTGCTATAGAGGCTATCTCAAAAAACGTGGAGACCATCCTAGGTGTGTGAATGTTTTATTCGCTATTCGAAGGTGCTTTTTAATGATTGAGCTTACGGCCCAAGAATTTCAAGATGGAGTTGGCACAATACTGTTCCAGCCACTCTTCAATGGTGCCATATCCGACACTCTCGGTGACAAAGAACCCGATGTGCGTGCCGTCAATGTCAATCGATATATTTTCTGGATGACGAGTGTTGAGCTCAGCTTTCTCGCACCATCTCAAGATCTCGTCTGTCAAGACCTCGTGGTCACCAAACTGAACGAGGAGGTTCCCGTCACGAATCGTTGGTATATTTTTCCAATCAATTGCATCTGCATTGAGCTCAATATTAACAACCGGTGAGCTGTGCAAGCTCTCGTCTCCACCAATGTACACATCACCAAAGTATCTCGTCATGTCATAGTTGAAAAAGTCATACTTATCGTACTTCTCGAAGCTGCCTCTCTTTTCTTGTTTAGACACATTGAGATATGGTGAGATGCTCACAGCTGCCACAGGCCACACAACATCATGTCTTTTGCTCTTTTTCTCGAGGTAGCTAAGAACGTTGAGGACAAGATTGCCTCCGGCAGAGTCTCCCATGAGAACGATTTTCGTGAACCCGTCTGAGACCAATTTGTCGTGGAGACTTACCACCTCATTATACTGTGTTGGATAAGTGTAGCCCAAGGACGACAAGGAGTAGTCTGCCACAAGAATCGAGAGGTCGACGCCAAATTTCAACTTGTACGCCTCATATAAGTTAGCCATACCCTGAGTGTGGTTGTCCAGCATCTGGATAGCAAAGCAGCCACCGTGGAAGTAAAGAATGATAGGAGAATCCCTCGAGCATATGCTCTTGGTGAGCCACCGGCTCTCACAGATGTCAAAGCTCTTTTCCGTGTATACTTCATTGTACCCAGGCAAGTGACCCACAGAGCGAGACATCAAGTCAAAGAGCTTAGAGATCGGTCTGTAAGCCAATTGACAATCCTGGACACGAAGAGAGCGCCCCATGTGTTGATTGAGTCCATTGTGCAATGTCTTGGTTAAGGACTTCTTAGCCGTGGCATTGGTGAAGTTGGTACCCACAGTGTAAAATTGCAATGTGAGATATAGCATTTTCAATGGCAAAGTGACCAAATGGAAGATAAGGGATAACGAGGGCACCATTTTAGATATTTTTAGTCAACTCTCGTGGGGTCAAGTAGTGGTTTGCGGAATGACGGAAGATCAAATACTGCAGTTAGGTGATTAACCTTCTGATAGGGTTCTCTGCGGCGCAAAATGCGACCAGGGATTCCTTCTAGAAACGGCACCAACGGAATGTGAGAGAGATATTATGAATTGTTTTCTCCTGTAATGTGATTCACGCCACCGATCATTGGAGAGCATTTGGATTGTTTTCAAACGCATCATCATTGTGTATCTCGATTAAATCTTGGCCCCACTAGTCTGACATTGGCTGCGAAAAAGACTAAAAAAAGACTAGCACTACTTTGGAGGCGGAGGTGGTGGAACTGAACCATTTTTGGGAGCTGTCGAAGATGATGGTGGTGGTGGTGGTGGTGGTGGTGGTGGTGGTGGTGGTGTTTCTTTTGATGCAGGGGGGGCAGGCGGAGCAGGCGGGAGTTTAGATGCTGGAGGTGCTGGAGGTGCTGGAGGTGGATTTGCCTGGCTTTTCGACGCTGGGATACTAGGCGGAGGTGGTTGAGCGGTTTCTGGAGGAACAGATGGCAATTTTGAAGAAAGCAGGGTTCCTGGAGGTGGCGGTGGAGGTAAGTTCTGTACATTTGGCGGTGGAGGAGGAGGGGCCAGCGATCCAACGTACGAATCGGTGACGGGCTTGTGGCGCTTCCAGGGGGGAAGCTCCTCTTCTCTGTTCCTCTTCTCTGGCAATGGGCTGTACTGTCTCGGGCTGTATGAGTCAGTTTCTGGTCTTGGGGAGTGTCTCTCGCCGTCATTAGGAGCACTGCGACCCTGGACCAGCTCGTGGCCATTTCGAAGCTTACAGTCTCGAGAATAGTGGCCAACTTTCCCACAGATGCGGCACACTACCAGCGTGATATCCTTCATGGGTGGGTTTCTCTGGCCTAGTACTTCTGGTGGAACATATGGCTTGGTTTCTCGAAGTGTACCGTTGAGCACCGCCAACTCTCGAAGCTGGTCTCTCTTGAAGTCGTTTTGGCCTTCTGGTGATGAAATGGCTTTCTCGATGATTTCATTTGACAATTCAATGGCCTTCTGGATCTTGTGGCTCTTGTCTGCCTGAATTAATACGTGTAGGTCGTCCTCGGTGGGAGAGCCGCCTCTAGCATCTGTGATGCTCTTTCCGTCTTTGACAGAGCCCTTGCCTCGAAGTGCTAGCTTAGCCCCACTTCGCTCTTCAAGCTGGCGGAGAGTCTTACCTCTAGGTCCGAGAAATAGACCCATAAAGTTGATTTCAGGATATTCCTTAGTAGGAAGGTAGAGCTTCTCGCTGGTTTTCTCTGGTCGGCGGTAGTCTCCAGGGGGATCGTAGTTCTTGATGGTGGTGGCAGCAAGCTCCACAAGGGTATCTCTCTCTTTCTCCAACAGCTCTCGCGTGCGTGCTTCTCTGGTGTTCGTTCGATTCCCGCTGGAATCGTATTGTGGAGGCGGCGAGGGGTCTCTTTTAAAATTTGGGATCTTGCTCAGCGGAAACGCTTCTAGGAAAGCAGGGCCGTGGGACCCTCCACGACGAAGGTAGTGCAGTATCTCTTCCACTCTAAAGTATCTTTGGTAAGCGTCGATTTGCTCCTGGGTCAAATGGCCCGTTATGATTGTGTCTAGCTTTTTGTTACCAAATTGGGCAAATCGAGACTTCTGACCTCCCCATCTTGTAGGGCGTGACATGGGGAAAAATCGGTGGATGTCGGTGTATGTGAGATGTGTAGTAGTGAGATTTTCCGCGATGAGAACTGCCTTGAGCACTAGATGAAGACTACACTAGGGAGTTTATTTTTGATAATAATTAAAAAGATTTTTCCATTTCTCAAATACTTCCATTTGTTATAGAAAACATTCTGTCATCGGTTTAAGCTGTGAAGTGACTATATTGTGTCAATGGTCGATGTTAACCTCTTTATTAAAAGTCAAGAGTCGATCTGCGATAAGAAGCATGGCTATACAAGGCCGAAGGGCTTTCTCGCTCTCAAGTTCAAATCTGATTGGCTTTGTTGTCTTGCTTCGCCCTTTGGAGGCTTGAATAAATCTAATTTTTGAAATGCAATAGTATTGGAGTGAACAACAATTCACCTCCAAACTTCATTGGTCAATTAGCATGCGGAAAAGATTACTATGTTGCTGCCAGATTGCTTCATTGACAATGCTGATTATGCTACCTGCGGAACAGGAGAACGCTAAGGACCTCCCAGCCCGCTTTCCTGTGAATCACAGTCTCAACTACCCATCCTCTCTTTCTCATTGTTTCTGCCACATCCTCGGGTTTGTTTCTGGCACAAAAGAGAATGTAGGCTATTCCTCCAGGAGCCAATGTGTCGTCTAAGTGATTCAAGACGTCCCACGTAACGACCATCCCATCATGGCCACCCAAAAGAGCCAAATCAAGCCAGGTGTAGTCATCGACTTTAGTAGGAATTTCGGGGACCTCCTCAGCTGGCACATATGGAGGATTGAATACTAGTAGATCAATGATATTCTTTCGAAGACCTGTCGTTAGGCTCATTTGAAGCACTGATATTGTTCCGCAGTGTGAGCCTTCAAGCTTGTTCTTTTCAACGGTCGACATTGCAGTTTCGCAGGCTGTCGGGTTTATATCGGTAGCGATGAAGAAGCCATCAGGGAAAACATGCTGTTTGAGAAACGCAGTGACAACACCAGATCCACAGCCTATCTCACATACCACAGGATTTCTATATTGCAGCTTCAATTGCAGTAAAGACTCCTCAAAACAGTCTAGAAGAAGAAACGAATCTTCTGCAGGTTCATAGACTCTGTCATCAGCTGCAACATCGGGAGTAGGTAGCATCTAGAGATATGGACGAGATTTCGTAAATCGCATCTGCCCCAGATTCATCGCAGTTGATATCTAGACACAGGATTTGCAGCTACTTCAGGAAGCCAAAGGCTTTTACGAGCAAGTGAAGAAATAGATCAAGAGGCAAATTTAGACATATTACAAAGCATTTTTTTATTTTTGGCAATTTGCCTCACGGTATTCGATCGTTAGTGAACTTTAGGTGATTCCATTTTGGCGAATGATGGTTTCGCAGCCATTCGTATCGTTGAGTGGAAGTCAAATCGTGATAATCAAGAGCAAGATAAAAGACGCATCATTGAACACCTATTTATCACTTCCATTCAATTACGAAACTTTGAACAAAGGCGGGTTCCACTGTAAATGGAGTAGTTCGAGTGGGAAAATGTTTGCTTCCTCAGGTGCACTCCATTCAGACACCAAAGCACAACGCCCTCAACATGAGATGAGCAATAGGCTATCATAGAGTCTATACTATTACAACTCAGTGTGAAAGGCTGATTTCGATCGTAGGCCCTACAGTGACTAAAAACTGGTTTTTGATGTTGGCACGTGCGGTAGGGCACGTGCCGATATGCAGCCTCAACCGGTGGACTGCACTAGGCATCGCTTCATCTCATCAGAGAAAAAAAGTCTCTTCATCACCTAATCTTAGATCTCCAGCATGGGTGCTAAGTTTCGGACCCTTGAGCGTGAACAAAGGTTCAAAAATCCGCCCAAAGATAAATCCGCTTTCCCACTTCTAGCGGATGCTGTGGCGCCCCACATTGGGTCCTTCAATGCCCTTACTGAGGGCCCCGGAGGAGGTCTTCTCAATATTGGTGTTAAAGATATCGGTACAAAGACAATTTTCGATTCAACGGACGCCTTGAGACTTGGCAACAAGCTCCAAATAAAAGTAGAGTCTGTTCAGCTAGCCAAGCCTGCCGTTCCCCCAACTGATAAACTCTCCGTGAACAGAAAGACCCTTCCATCTGAGTGCAGAGAGAGAATGACCACATACAGAGGAAAGTTGATGATGAAGGTCACCTGGTCGGTTAACGGCGAAGCCGAGCAATCCGAAATTCGTGATGCGGGTCAGGTCCCTATCATGGTCAGCTCAAACAGATGTCATTTGGAGAAGATGTCCCCTAACGAGCTCGTAGCTGCCAGAGAAGAGAGTGACGAATTAGGAGGTTACTTTATCGTCAACGGTATCGAGAAGTTGATCCGTATGTTGATCGTGCAGAGAAGAAACCACCCTATGGCCCTTATTCGTCCATCCTTCGGCAACAGAGGTGCAGCATACACCAAATTTGGTTGTCAGATCAGATGTGTCCGTCCTGACCAGACCTCTCAAACGAACGTTTTGCATTACTTGAAAGACGGTAACGTTACTTTCCGTTTTTCCTGGAGAAAGAATGAGTACTTGGTGCCTGTGGTGATGATCTTGAAGGCTTTGCTCGAGACCAACGATAGAGAGATTTTCGATGGTATCGTTGCCTCCGACACTTCCAACTCGTTCTTGACTGATCGTCTTGAGCTTTTGCTTAGAAGCTACAAATCATACAGACTTCACTCCCAGAAGGAGACTTTGGCGTACTTGGGTGACAAGTTCCGTGTTGTGCTCGACGCTGCCCCAGATGTCTCTGATATCGAGGTGGGTGAGGAGCTTCTCAGAAAGATTGTTCTCGTCCACTTGCCAAACAACGTTGACAAATTCCGCATGTTGCTTTTCATGATCCGTAAACTCTACACCTTAGTCGCCGGTGATTGCGCTCCTGACAATCCCGATGCCACCCAGCATCAGGAAGTTTTGTTGGGTGGTTTCCTCTACGGTATGATTATCAAAGAAAAGATTGAGGAATACTTGCAGAACATTAAGATCCAGATCACCTCTGATATCAACAGGGGAAACAGAGTCAACTTCCACGACAGAAAATACATGTCCCGTGTGTTCATGAGAGTGAACGAGAACATTGGTCAGAAATTGCAGTATTTCCTTTCGACTGGTAACCTTGTATCCCAATCTGGTTTGGATTTGCAGCAAGTCTCGGGTTACACAGTTGTGGCTGAAAAGATCAACTTCCACAGATTCATTTCGCATTTCCGTATGGTCCACAGAGGTTCTTTCTTCGCCGAGTTGAAGACCACTACAGTCAGAAAGTTGTTACCCGAATCTTGGGGATTCTTATGTCCTGTGCATACACCGGATGGCTCTCCATGTGGTTTGTTGAACCATTTGGCTCACAAGTGTAAGATCTCAACCGAAGAATCAGACGTGTCAGGCGTTCCTGCTGCCTTGGCCAAGTTGGGTGTCTCTCCTTGCCACTCTTTCGCTGCTGGTCCAGGTGTCTGTTGCGTTCAATTGGATGGCCAGATCGTTGGTTGGACTACTCATGAGCAAGGTAAGATGGTCGCCGATGCCTTGAGATACTGGAAGATCGAGGGTGGTCATGGATTGCCACTTGATTTGGAAGTCGGTTACGTTCCTCCCTCGTCGAAGGGTCAATACCCCGGTTTGTATCTCTTTGGTGGCCGCTCTAGAATGTTGAGACCTACGAAATACTTGCCTCTCGAGAAGGAAGATATACTTGGTCCTTTCGAACAAGTTTACATGAACATCGCCGTTGTGCCAGACGAGATTGAACCCGAAGTTCACACGCATGTTGAATGGGCACCAACGAACATTTTGTCTATTCTCGCCAATTTAACGCCATTCTCCGATTTCAACCAGTCCCCAAGAAATATGTACCAGTGTCAGATGGGTAAGCAGACCATGGGTACACCAGGTACTGCCTTGGCTCACAGATCAGACAATAAGCTTTACAGGCTTCAGACCGGACAAACACCAATTGTCAAAGCCAACTTGTACGATGAATATGGTATGGACAATTTCCCTAACGGTATGAACGCAGTCGTTGCTGTCATCTCTTACACTGGTTATGATATGGATGACGCTATGATCATCAACAAGTCTGCTGACGAAAGAGGATTCGGTTACGGTACCGTGTACAAGGTTGAGAAAGTTGATCTTTCGATGTCACGTAAAAGAGGTGACCCTGTTCTTCAACACTTGGGCTTCGGTGATGATGAGTACCCTGAGTCATGGAAGGAGAAGTTGGACGACGACGGATTACCTATTATCGGCGTTCATGTTGAAGAGGGTGACCCAATCTGTGCATACTACGACGACACTGTCGGCAAAACGAAGGTCAAGACTTACCACTCCAGTGAGCCTGCTTACATCGAGGAGGTGAAGTTGATCGCTGACGAGACTGGTGACTCTGAATGTCAGCAACTTACCATCAAGTACAGAGTTACCAGAGCTCCATTGATTGGTGACAAGTTCTCCTCCAGACACGGTCAGAAAGGTGTCTGTTCTAGAAAGTGGCCTCAGGTGGACATGCCCTTCTCTGAATCGGGTATTCAGCCTGATGTCATCATCAACCCTCACGCTTTCCCCTCCAGAATGACAATTGGTATGTTCGTTGAGTCGTTGGCTGGTAAGGCCGGTGCTATGCACGGTATTTCCCAAGACTCCACTCCTTGGACTTTCAGCGAGAGTGACACTCCAGCTGACTTTTTCGGAGAGCAGTTGATCAAGGCTGGTTACAATTACCATGGTAATGAGCCAATGTACTCTGGTGTCACTGGTGAAGAACTCCGCTGTGATATCTACATCGGTGTGGTTTACTACCAGCGTTTGAGACATATGGTTAACGACAAATTCCAGGTCAGATCCACTGGTCCTGTGAACTCATTGACAATGCAGCCCGTGAAGGGTCGTAAGAGAAATGGTGGTATCCGTGTCGGAGAGATGGAGAGAGATGCATTGATTGGTCATGGTACCGCTTTCTTACTTCAGGACAGATTGTTGAATTGTTCGGACTACACACAAACGCCAATCTGCCGCTCATGTGGTCTGATGCTAAATTCCCAGATGTCTGTCCCTCGTATTGGTACATTTGCTACGATAAGATGTCGTGGTTGTTCCGAAAAACTCGATTCCTACGCCAAGAAGGGAATTCAAGTCAGCGATGCTGACATTTGGGAAGATGGCCAGGGTACCAAATTCGTGGGTGGCGACAACACTACTACCGTTGCTATTCCATTCGTACTTAAATACCTTGACTCGGAGTTGCTTGCCATGGGTATCAAAATGAGATACAATGTCGAGCCAAAATAATTTGCATGCTATTCACCTCGTGAACATAGATTCTTATAAATAAATGAAATCATCGATACGCTTACTTATTTTTCTTTTTTTGAAAAGAACAATGAAGCTGCCACTACTATCAAGAGGAGCAGGTGTAATCCGTGACGTTTGCTTCATCACGCAAACACAAACCTGGCCAAATATAGCCAGTTACATGTTTGCATTCTAATACGGGGCGTTCAAACTTAATCTAACCTTTATTTCCTAAGCTACAATGCAAGAAGTTAGGTCGTGATGTCTCACACTAAATAGAAAATTTCCTCGGAAAACCCTCCAAGTAGCTTTTTGATAAGCTCGATGATCTTGTCAAGCTCGCGAGTGATTGTGGACGTCACCAAAAGGTATGAGTACAAGAGCACATAGTCTTCGTTGGTCAAACTCAAGTTTTCGCTCACAGCTCTCGATCTGATCTCACTGAGCTTGAGGAGCATCCGATTTCTCGCATGCTCTGTTGAAGCTGGCTTTGTTGGAATTGGAAATCCTAAAGCCAAGGCACTTGCAATCATGTAGAAGATCAAGAAGATTCGATGCTCAAGTTCTTCCCGCTCATTTTCAATATACTTTAGGACAAACTCTTCATTCTGTGTTAGCCAAGGATCCACCTCGAACATCAACTTCATATTTTGAAAAGCGTCCAATATGTTTGAAGTGCATTGTAGTATATCGGAGTATGTCTTTTTCGGGAGACTACCTTTCAAGCGTAACTCGAGAGGTGCCTGCTTAAGCAATGTCTGGCATTCCGCAAAAAGGTTGTTTGTTCCATTATAGTCCTTGAGACCCACAAGGCGAGGTGGTTCATGAGGCAGGCTTATGTATTCGAGAGGGTCGCTATTCCATATCACACCCATTCGAAGCCATAGCACAGTGAGACCGGATTTGAGGCGTTTGCGGGCGCTATTGGGGAGGAAAAATGAAGCCACAAACAAAGCCCAAAGAATTCCAATTGATACGGATACAAATCTATGATAAGCGATCTCTCCGACTATAGGAGTTTCACCTCCTTCGTTATCGTCTTCAGAGTCCTTCTGAGTCATGCTGTAAGAATAAAGGGCGGTCAAATTGTAGGTCAAGAGAATAAACCTTCCAAAAGCATTGTTGTTCTTCCAATAGATGATGATATAGAAGCAAGGGAGGGATAGGAAAAAGCCAGTAGTTGCCAATGCATAGTCGTTACCATTCGTCATCTCCCACACAATGTAAGCTGTGAAAGCCCCCAAAAATGTTCCAATGAAACGCCATTTGGCGGTCATGGTTGTACCACCTAAGGACTTGCTCATCATGATGCAATAAACAACCAATGCCCACTCAAGGCGCCAAGTCACGAAGTATTGCTTTGTTTGCGGTAAAAATGCAAATAAGGATATACAAAATGCACCGACGCCGACTCTGAGGCCAAATTGTATATCGATTCTCCGAAAGAAGTACAAAGACTCCCAAAGCTTTCGTCTGAAGTGTTCGACTCTTTTCTTACGTGGTAATAGAGTACTGGTTTCGGTTGGTTGGCGATTCGTAATTGTGCTGAATTGGGCTTTGAACTCGCGAAGAGCTTCGACAAAGTCAGCTTCGTATATCCCTTGTTTGCTGTCGTCATTTGTCAGACTTTTTTTCCAGAATTTGAGAAATGACCAACTTCTTGGTTGAGTTTTAGCAACTACTTCGAAATGCTCAGTAAGCTGCAAAAAATGAACCAATTCTTCAGCATAGAGCGCCAACAACAGAGCAAAGTTCCCACAACAAGCCGTAACCTCCTCTTGATCAGTTTTGAACATTGTGTTGTTAGGCTTGAATATCTCTTGCGAGTAGAGCTTACGAAAGGCGTGAGCTTGTTTGCTTTGAAAAAGATCTACAGCCTTCCGTAGGGAGTTCTGAAAATTGGATGACTTGACAAAAACATCTTGGTCCTTGTCGTCAATGAATTTCAGCTCAAAAGGAACGGCACCAAGAACCTCTTTCACCGTGAAGACAAACAGCCTGATCGAGGGCCCTAGGTAATAGACGAATAGCTCGAAGAGTTGGTTGGAATATATCGCTGTTTGATCCTTGTCTTCGGCGGAGCTACCTGATTCTGCCGTTGTGAGGGTGTTCATGTTTTCGACAGACATGGAGAGTCGAATTGCATCAGAATGAAAGCTGTCAAGGCTTCGCCTGGAAGCTGCCTCGGATTCATTTTCGTGTGAGCCATTTTGAGGTGATTGTCCTCTTGGTCCCCTACTTGGTTCATGGAGAAGTTGCCATTGCATCTCCAATGAAGATCTCAACGCTTGCAAATGCCTCAGAAGCGATATCGTAGCCTCGACTATCTCGCAGTAGCTGGCGTATTCGGCTTCTTTACCGACCATGCGGAGCTCAAATTTTGCCTCCTCCAAGCTTGCCTGTAGATCGTTACTATTTTTTAGTAGTAGGGAGAAAATCTCTGCATCTTTCGATCTTAAGGTCTCTCCGCTGAGAAATCTGTGAGACGTGATAGACATCAACAGCGACATTATGTTGAAGGAGTCATTGAGAGACTTTCTGAGCTGTGTCACAGCACTTTTCGGCCAAAGTATGTAACAGGTCGCCACAGAGATACATGATCCCACGAACACAACTTGCGTGGTTGATATAAGCCTTTGCATAGGAATAACAGATGAGTTAAGAGCGCCTTCCTTAACAATACAAGTTATGAGGGAAATGGATGCTAGAGAGCAAGCAGTGTTGAAAGTTTGTTTGTTGACTTTTTGTTTCATGAATGCAATGACCGCCAATCCAATGGAGCTTATGATCAAGTCGATTGCAAAACTTACTTCATCCTCGCCATTGTTGAAGAAGTATGTGGAGGTTGAGCGACAAGTCAATGACACCAAGAACGAGAACAGGAGAGATATCATCACAAACATGATCAGCTGGTGCATCGACCCTTTAGTTCTGGCAGGGTGAAAGTAAACTGCTGTGGTAGCCACAACATGTTTTGAATCTGTGGCCCCCAAGAAGTTGTTGAATGGTGTCCAGTAAACTCCCAAGGAAGCCAAAAGGTATGCAATGGAGCATTTGAGAACATTACGAAATATCTGGTTCTGGTAGACCCTTGCGATCTTACATCGTAGCCTCCTGATTGACCTGCGCCATCTATATGAAGATACTCTGCCAGATCCGGGTAGAGAAATTGCATCTTCTGTGTATTCGGAGTCTTGCAAAGACCCATCGTGAAACGACTCGAACTCGTTATTGAAAAACAGGTTCAGCCTGTTGACCTTCTGACCACTCTCGGGAAGGATGACCGAGGAAGATTTCATGAGGGTTCTGCTCAATGCCTTTGAATTTCCTTGGAAATACAGCCGTAGGTCGACATCCAAGTCTGTAGGCGTTAAAGCACTCCGTTGTGTATCAGGCCCTATTGTGAACAGGGCATCGGGCAATTGAGCCTCTGCATTTTTAGTCTGCTGCCATTGACTTTGATCGAATCGTGGCCCGATCTTTTTTTGCTTAGTCTCTGGAATGGAAATTTTGGAGCTAATTGTACCTTGACTCAAAATGAGTATGTATGTCTTGTAATGTAAGATCTGATGTGGTATCGCGGCACAAGATACGCAGGGGACATGAAAATAAGATCACCTTAAAAAAGAGCACGAACACTCTAAAATCACACCAAGACAAAAGATTAAACACTACAAGCCAAAAAGAATAAACTGAAACTTGTACTTTTTGTAGTCAGCCGAAAAAATAAAGACTCAAATGGGATTTGGAAAATGAGAAAAAAATATACTATAGCTCCGATACGGGGAGTCGAACCCCGGTCTGCTCGGTGAAAGCGAACCGTGATAGCCGTTACACTATATCGGATTTTAGATAGTTGAAAGAAATGCTGCTAATTTATATTATAACCACCAACTACCTTCCTCTTTGGGAATTTTCGGAAAAGTGAGCATCATATTCACCTATTGATGCCCATGAGCAATCTGGTCGTTAAAAAAAAAAACTGGTCCCTGTGATGTAGAGGATATGAGTTGAATCTAACTACGCTGAGCTCCACTTAACATTAAATCAATCTCTTTATGTAAACCAAATCGTTCGTCGTGAGGGTTGATCAGCATTGCTGGTCCAACCATATTAGTAGCTTCTATGTACAGCATTAACGTCGTAGTCATCAATCAGTATCCGACAATGTCCTTAAACAATTGTTCGCAGGGCACAGTGGCCTTCAACTTGGCACAGAGCAAGAACACGCCACTCATCTTTCTGTGCAAAGAGTATGTCTCCTCTGGAGGAGGTGTCAATCTTTCATTCAACATCAACCCAATATTGTCTCTAACTCTATCAGTGATAGTCTGCTTGGAGAAGTCGAATGGTTTCTGGTTAGGCTGAGGGCAGAATGCTTCGCCCAAGACCATTACGGAGTCGATATGTGCCTTGACCATCGCGGGGGACTCTAAGCCAGTCAAAAAACCTGCCTTAACAGAGTACTTCTGGACACCGTCTCTGTCCTTGCGAACAGATGCCCTCAAGATTTCGACATAGTTGTCCACGAAGTCGTCTTGGAATTCACGTGCAGCACCGAAGTCCAACAATTCAATCTTGTGGGTTTTCTCGTTGTATAAGAAGTTGGCCCAGTTGGGGTCAGTTTGCATGAACTTGAAGTGTTTCAACTCGGTAAGAGTGAGTCTCATTATGTTTGTCGCAATCCAATCTCTAGTCTTCTGGTCCCAGTTACCCTTAACAATCTCGGTACCACCCATCTTCTCCATGGTCAACACGTGCTCGCCAGACATCTTGTGAAGCACACGAGGCACCTCGAAGACCGAGTCATTCTGGAGAAGTTCTCGGAAACGCACCAAGTTTTGGGCCTCACGGATGTAATCACACTCCCACTTAAGCTCAACACGAGCGTTGGCGATGGTTTTGTCCAAGAACAATCCGCTTGGCAAAATGGAGGATGCAGTGAGGAGCATAAGCAAGTTGTTCAAGTCGGAGTCAATTGAGTCCACGACACCGGGGTACTGGACTTTGACAACAACTGGGGTCAAATCTTCCGTGACAGCATTGTGGACCTGACCAATAGATGCTGCAGCGAAAGGAACGTCGTCAAAAGAAGCAAACAAGTTCTTGCGCCAATCGCGGCCCAATTCCTTTGTCATGATGCGCTCAAGCTGAGCCAAAGGCATGTAGTGGGCCAGGTTCTGCACTCTTAGAAGAATTTGCTGAATTTCAGCTGGCAAGATTGACAGGTCCTGAAAGGACATCATCTGGCCAATCTTCAATGCTGCACCACGCATCTGGCTGAACTTCTTGGCCATACGTTCGATGTTTGCAGGGCTCAAGAAGAGCTTCTTCATGCTGAGCGAGGAGCCCTTACCCAGAGCAACCTGTTTGAGACCGTGAGAGGCAGCAGAAATACCCATTCCAGCTGCTAAGGATCCGTAGTGGAACATTCTAGCCAAACGTGTGCTGGGGACCTCCGACTGGGACATCTCAAAAACTGGCTTGGCAGGGGCGCTGCCCACAACCTTGCGGGACCTCTTCCCGGTCGTTGTGTCCTTGTCCTCGTGCTCTTCAACAAAAAGCTTGACGGACTTGGTGGAGTATCTGCGATGGTGATGGAGGTTACGATGTGGTTGGTTTCTGGCGACGTGGGTTGAAAAGTGTCTCTTTTGAGCTCTTGCTGCACGAGCCTTGCCTCGAAGATCTGACCACATTGGCCCGCTGGAATCAAACTTGCGAAGCTGCTCAACTAGAAACAGCTTGTTCCAGCATCTCGAGGCATCCGTGGTAGCTATTTTCAAGCTGTCCCTGGCGACTTTGGACGCGGCGCCAGAAAGCACAAACACGTCGTAGGCTGCTTTTCTGGACATAGCGAAAGAATGTGTAGGCGGTTGTGGCGAACTCGAAAAGAACAGTAAGTGCTAGTTGAATATATAGGTTCGCAACGGCTGCAAGAAACGAGGAGCTTGCTGAATTTTTTTCTGGCTCTGGCTCGCGCGTTTGTTCCTGTGATCCGGGACACAACGGGTCAATGGAGACAATAGAGGAGATAAGCGGATTTTGCTATAGGGCGATAGATATGAACCAGCGACTTTCTTGAACTTTCTGCTACTGTTTCGCTTTTTGTTTCTCATTGTCTTTACCTTCCTTTTCTGTATCTGCTCTTCGGGCCCGCTTCTCTTCCCCAGGCTGCACACCGGAAAAAGTCCCACTTTGCGGTCTGCCCCGCCCTAAGCACGGTGGCTAACTCGAGGCTATTTGCACCCACGGTGTCCCTGAGATAGCTGGATACGAATTAAATAAAATCGTCTTAGAAGGGTTTGTGCTTTTTGATTTTCTTCGGTAGACTTTTCTTGCTGTTCCTGAATATATCCTAATTTCTGAATATTGGCGCTGTTTCTTGGTTTGCAGCAAGAGCAGGGTTTTGGCTTGTCTCACCGAAAATAAAGTTGCGACCGAGGGTACCACTTTTCGGAGAAACTACAAAGTGATGACAAAACTCCTTTAAAAACGGATTAAATATTAAAATCTAGGAAATACAAGCCCTATCAAAACTGCAAGCTGTTCACGAGGCGATTCTCATCAACAAAGTGGTTGATGCTACTCTATTCTATCTTCTTGATCACTCTGTTTACAGAACATCTTACTGCTCCTATCCTTTAGTGCGAGTTGCTGTCCGGGGTACATTTTAGCGCAAAAGGTATATGCCACATGGGCTGTGGTTCACTGTGAAGGTTTCACGCCTTTTCAGAGCTGGACCTGGATAAGAATGGCCAACATTAAAGACTGCGATGTCTCAAGTTCGGAATCATGTTCTCAGTTGTTGCAAAAGCTACCACTAATGGCCCTCAAACTCTACTTTTCACAACTCTGATATACTAAAGTAAAGACCCCACTCTCTTTCCATATTGTTAAGCGATTTGGATGAAAAAGCAGAGCATTTCTTTGATACCCGTTCTCTTATATTGTCTGCTGCCTCTACAACGCCTTTTGCAGCTCAAAGCTCCATACTTATGAGATGATATATGATGAAGAGGTTAACGGATTTTGTTAATGTTCCTATGAAAATTAATCATATCATCAAGTGTCCTCCTCTATCCAACGTCAATATCGCCGGGTACTATTCGCGTTGCCTATCATGGATTCTCTTTCGTAGCTGTAAAGTAACCCAGACTGTCACAAATTTAAGTAAACTTTTGAGGAATTCGAAACACTCAAAAGTACTTGTTTTGCTCTACCGTATTTTATCATCTTTTTGCAGCCTAATCTCGGCTCCATCAGAAGAAACTGCATGCGGTGCGCCTCATAGATGAGATGCCATCAAAACCTCATCGCATCTCCACAACACCATGGGTGACAAAAAGAAGTACAAGAAGCAGAAAATCATGGACTCCGAGGCTGAGAGAGTCGCAGAGTCTGCTGAAGAAAGCTTGAAACAACATCCTCACCCAGAACCTCCTAAGAAGATGGAATTCCACGATGGCGGTGAGTTCAAAGGCGTGGAGAGACACAAGACCACGGCCCATCTGGCCGAAAAGCTCGAGGACGGACCTCAAAATCCATTCACTGGCGAGACATTTTCCCAAAAGTACTTCGATATCTTGACAACCAGAAGAGACTTGCCTGTGCATGCCCAAAGAGATGAGTTCTTGAAGACTTTTCAGAGTACACAGATCATGGTGTTTGTTGGTGAGACCGGTTCCGGTAAGACCACTCAGATCCCACAATTCGTCCTTTACGACGACATGCCACATCTCCACGGCAAGATGGTGGCTTGTACCCAGCCCAGAAGAGTTGCTGCGATGTCCGTGGCTAAGAGAGTTGCGGACGAAATGGACGTTGAATTGGGTGAAGAAGTTGGTTACTCGATCAGATTTGAGAACAAGACATCATCGAAGACTATGCTTAAATATATGACAGATGGTATGCTTTTGCGAGAGGCAATGGAGGACCACGACTTGCTGAGATACTCATGTATCATGCTAGATGAGGCCCACGAGCGTACGTTGGCCACAGATATCTTGATGGGTCTTTTGAAACAGGTCACAATGCGTAGACCAGACCTCAAGCTTATCATTATGTCTGCTACCTTGGATGCTGAGAAGTTCCAACAATACTTCCACAATGCCCCACTTCTTGCAGTTCCCGGTCGTACTCACCCAGTGGAGATTTACTACACGCCAGAATATCAAAAGGACTACTTGGATGCTGCAATCAGAACTGTTTTGCAAATTCATGCCACAGAAGATGAGGGAGATGTTCTTCTATTTTTGACAGGTGAAGAAGAAATCGAAGACGCTTGCAGAAAGATCCAACTTGAAGGTGATGAGCTCATCCGTGAACAGGGCTGTGGTCCACTCAAGGTGTACCCATTGTATGGTTCCTTACCACCTCACCAGCAACAGAAGATATTTGACCCAGCACCTGTGAATCAAAAGCCCGGTGGGCGTCCAGGTCGTAAGATCATTGTGTCAACCAACATCGCTGAAACATCTCTTACGATCGATGGTATTGTCTATGTCGTGGATCCTGGTTTCTCCAAGCAAAAAGTTTACAATCCTCGTATCAGAGTCGAATCGTTGCTTGTTTCTCCAATCTCTAAAGCATCTGCGCAACAGAGAGCGGGTCGTGCTGGTCGTACACGTCCAGGTAAATGTTTCAGACTCTATACCGAAGAAGCGTTCAAGAAGGAGTTGATCGAGCAGTCGTACCCAGAGATTTTGAGATCGAACTTGGCTTCTACTGTGCTCGAGCTCAAGAAGCTTGGTGTGGACGACTTGGTTCACTTCGACTTCATGGACCCTCCAGCCCCCGAGACCATGATGCGTGCACTCGAAGAATTGAACTACCTCCAGTGTCTTTCGGACGAAGGTGATTTGACCGCATTGGGTCGTCTAGCGTCCAACTTTCCTTTGGACCCCATGTTGGCTGTGATGTTGATCGGCTCTCCAGCGTTTAAATGTTCAGAGGAGATTCTCTCCATCGTGGCTTTATTGTCGGTGCCTAATGTCTTTGTCCGTCCAGCATCTGCTCGTAAGAGAGCTGACGAATGCAAGATGGCATTTGCACACCCAGATGGCGACCACTTGACATTGCTTAATGTCTATGAGGCTTTCAACTCCAACGAGGCATACGACATCGGTTTGCACCAGTGGTGCAGAGACAACTTTTTGTCCTACCGTTCGCTTCTCTCAGCTAACAATGTGCGTTCGCAATTGCGCCGTATCATGGAGAGGTATGATCTTGAGCTCAACCTGACACCATTTGAGGATAGGAGCTACTGGGACAACATTAGGAAGGCACTTGTGGCAGGGTTTTTCATGCAAGTTGCGAAGAAGAAGAGTGGAAATAAGGGTTACCTCACAGTCAAGGACAATCAGGATGTCTTGATCCACCCAAGCACAGTCCTCGCTAAGGAAACGGAATGGGTGATCTACAACGAATTCGTCCTCACCTCTAAAAGTTACATCCGTACTGTGACCAACGTTCGTCCTGAATGGTTGATTGAGTTGGCACCAAAGTACTACAACCTAGATCACTTTTCTCGTGGAGACGTGAAGCTTTCCCTCGAGAGAATCATTGGCAAACGATGATTGTATTTATAGATTAAATGCGCATGCTATACAACGACTGAATCACTTACAGCAAGATTTGAATTTAGCATTTTATTGCTACTATATAGTCACTTCCTTTGGAAGCTTAGTTCTCGCACTTGCATGAGGATTCCTTGGTGCAAGTGCACTGAGCACAGGTACATTTAGAACATTTGCAAGCTGATGTTGGAGCCATGGTGATGGATAGATGGTAGTAGTAATGTACTTGAGTTAGGGGTATATACTGTCCTTTTTATATCCTACGTTGCGATATTTTTGCTGTTGAAGGCGGCTGCAAATGTGTCATTGCATGATGTGCGTCTTTTGTGCGTAGGCGAGAGGAGAAAGTCCTACATGGCACTATGTACGCAGGGTTATTTCTTTCTTTTGGCTGCAAAATCAAGTAGGGATGAATGTCACACGACATGGGCAAATTAAACGCAGTTACGAGGCCATAGTAGAAATGCGCAACGAAACTAATGGAGGGTAAGACTCGAAATTACACAATAGTGTTCGAAGGATCTGGAATTTGGATAGGCTGATTTTGTGTAATATGTATGGTCAGGGACAAGAGTTACTTCCTCATCACCATCCAATTGTGCAATTGTCTCGCCACTATTCTGGGTCTTCGTTCATTGATGGTACTTGTATTTACAAGTATCTTTTGCGCTTTATAATACGAAGGCTTATGGAAGGCACTCGAGGCCTATACGATTGGAGTAGATCTTCCAAAGTGAAGCCATATACTGATGGTCTTAAGTAAGAATGGAGGATAGATTCTGAAGAAAACCTCGATTTTCTTTGCCTTTCGATGCAAAAAAGTTAGTTTATTATTCTTCTTGGGCAGGTCCACACTGAGATATGAATTATTCTCCCTTCGCCGCTTGGAACTTAAGGAAGAGAGACTCACTCTTCCACTACATTTTAGGTCTCAAACGAGCCTCTAGGGCTGGCAATTTCAACAGGTTGAGGTTGCCCACTTTGTCCGACAACACAAGCTTTTGCATCAAGGTTTTGGCTTTTATGACATTTTGTGGCCGGTAGCTGATCAATAAGACAAAGTGGTGTAAACAATTTGGGACAGCACTTGGCTCCAAGGATTTTATGTTTGTTTCGTATACTCTTCAAAGACCTACGGCAATTCTGCGCAAAGCGTTGACAGCTTATTGCAAGGCTGTGAATCCTTTGAAAGTTCGACACCTTAGTTAGATATAACGACTCTTATCCGATCAAACCATGATATTCCGAGAAATTTTTTAGAAAATTTTATCATGACATTTCCCTTCTTTGATAGTGCCCCGCCCCTAAACTGGTAATATTCAAGATGCCCTCCCCTGCAGTAGCTAAGCGTTTGGTTGCAAATCTGAAACGCACACAAGAAAAGCCGCAGAATCGTTTGCCTCAGACTGAAACGCAAAGACGTGTCATCTCCTACAAAAACAACTGTTATGGAGTCTTCTAAGAGAAGTCTTTTGTTAATGAAACTAAACATTTGCACGATTTACCGCATTGCAGATCGCTTCACTGCGTCAACGTATACTCCCTGGCACAAGAAAAAGCCAACAAATGTATTTCAAATTGGGCAAGATTCTGTAGTGGAACAAGCGCCATACCTTGAAAGCAGCTGAAACATGGCCAACGTTTCAATCGCCTCTACTTCAACCTTCTCAGCCAGAACTTCTGGTGCTTGTAGCGATTCTGATCAAGACAACAGATGGACACACCGAGACTGGTCATAAAATCCATCCAGATAGATCAACATCTTGTTAGTTCCACAAAACCAAGAAGTATATCCTTAAATTTAAATCTCGGTTCTGGGCCTCATTGTGCTAATCTCTATTGTGAGGTGGGACTCGTAGTGCACATTTCATACCGTCAGATTCTCAGACGTACAGCCGTATTTCCTTCAACCCACCCACTCTTTTACACACTCGTTCAAAATGGGGATCCTTGTGGTATGTTTGTTTATTTCGATGAGCTAAAGCCTTTTACTAACTTCAGTCACGTCTTTTCAAAAACAGAGAGATGAGAATTCTCATGTTGGGTCTCGACAACGCGGGTAAGACGACCATTCTCTACAAATTGAAATTGGGCAAAACGTCGAAAACGGCTCCAACGGTCGGGTTCAATGTTGAGACCGTGAAACACAAAAATGTCTCTTTCGCTGTCTGGGATTGCGGTGGACAGGAGCGTATCAGGCCATTGTGGAGACACTACTTCACGGGTACAAACGCGTTGATATACGTGGTAGACTCGTCTGATAAAAGCCGATTAGAGGAATCCAAGAAAGAGTTGATGCGTGTGATTAATGATAAGGAGTTGGCAAACTGCTTGTTGATCGTGTTGGCCAACAAGCAGGATGTTCCCGATGCCGTGAAACCAAAAGAGCTCATTGACCAGTTCGACATGAACAGCTTGAGCGGGCAGCACGTGTGGTCGGTCATTCCCACCATTGCCATTGATGGCACTGGCTTGGCGGAGACCTTGAGCTGGATATCAAACCACTCCAAGTGAGCCTCCCACGAAATCACCTATGTCCCACAGCTTTAGTTCCGTTCAAATCTTGTAATATACCATTATATCTACTTCTTAGCCTCCAAAACAGAAACCTTACCGTCCTCTTCGCCAAAGTACGCCTTCTCGGCCATGTTGGTAAACAAACCAGTTTCAACAACACCCACCAACGCTTTGATCTTAGCATGCAACGACACGGGATCTTCAATCGAGCCGAAGTCGGCATCTATGATGAAGTTGTTGTTGTCTGTAATCACCGGGCCTGCCTTGGCTGATCCACCCTGTCTGAGAACAACGGACTCTGCGCCCAATTCCTTCAAGTCAAGGGTAACTTTAGCGTACGAGTTTGGCACAATCTCAATGGGCACGCCTCTTCTCCACAGCACGCCCAAGTAGTCTGGAGACTTTTTTCTGAAGTCAGCCACGACAATGAATGTCTTAGCGGCTTGAGCCACGAGCTTTTCCTGAAACAAGCAAGCACCTCCACCTTTAATCAAATTGAGCTTAGGGTCCACTTCGTCTGCACCGTCAAAGGCAACATCGACCTTAGGGTACTGCTCAATGGTACCAAGCAGAAGGCCATTTTCGATTATGAGCTGCTTGGACTGGAAGCCAGTTGGAATGCAGACGAACAGCGTCTTATTGCTCAATTGTCCCAATCTCTCAGCAGCATAGACCACGGTGGATCCCGAGCCGACTCCGACGACTTTCACGTGCTCAGGGAGGTTTTCGTCTACGGCTCTGTAGGCAGCAGCCTTCTTAGCAGACTCGATGAGATCAGACATGTTTGTTCTTTGAGTTGATAAGAGACGAAGGGTCCTTAGCATAAGTAAGAGGGAATAGTCTGGAGTTTATGTGATTGTGCAGGAGAAAGCGGAGGAGCCGATTAGCAACTCGACAAAGAGAGCCACAGTAGAAGAGTTACTTTTCGATCATGAAGTTCAGATAGGCATTATGAGTTTTTGTCCCTTTAGAGTGAGATTAATCTTTAGTTTTGTTCGACCCTCGAATTTGACTATCTTAGTAGGTCTTTAAGATGGCTGCGAAAACCTCAGTGTAGGCCGATAGAGATGGAGAAGGGCAAGACCACATCAAACTCAATCATTTTGAAACTTTAGTCGGGGCAATATCCGACATTGTGATGCCATAAATGCTTAGGTATATATCGATCATGTTTTATGAAAGCAACGCAAACACACAGAAGTGTGACTTGAAGAGCAAATCGACGCACGATCTCGACAGAATTCTTGATTTGCAACTTAAAAAATGCATGTGGTCTGAAACCATCGAGTGCTCCCGAGTGCTCCGATATCACCTATTTCGTATGAGCTACATACGTAACTAATGTCACATCGCACTTGTGCATGATGACGTCGATAATAGTGAAACCATAAGGATGCAACTTTAACAAGCCTAGCTTTTTTGCTATGTAGGTCTGCAGTAAGAAAGAAATGTTGCTATCAGCATAGAGCTGAAGGCGAAATTGTCTCAGTAGCCCTCTGGTTACAGGATTTGTAACCTATATTAGCTTTTGCTCGAGCAAGTCCTACTTCGAAGTGTTCAGAATTTGAAGGTGAGTCGAAAAGCTGAGAAGGCATAGAAACCAAAATCTTAGGCAATACGGTTCGATACTGAATCAAGCGAATTAGGGTATAGCTTATCGTTAAGCCAATTGCTGCGAATTGTGGTTCAGTAGATTTCGACGATGCATGGCTTACGAAAGGCACTTTATTCCCAAGAAATTGGATCTTAATGAAAACGGACGAAGAGAGGCGAACCTGATACTATTATCCATCTCACTTGAAGTCATTTTTTAGATCGATCGGGACAGATTCATCGAGCACGGAATACATACCATTGGCAACTGAGCCACAGAACCGCCGAAGAAAGAGGCCTAAACTCTGCTTTTTCATTTTTTCGATTTCATTGGTAAAAGGTAAAAGCTGAATCAATAAACCTCTTGCTTATAGACGTATGTCTACCTAGTCCAGCGATCATCCTGGGAGACTCGCAGTCACATTCATCACATGACCAGTACTCACTGCCTTATCCCACACAAGGCGCACCCTTAACAGTGCACTATCTGAGCGAGCTCAAACCCGTACACCAGCTCTGTATGGGGCTTGGGACACTGCTCGCTCTCACAGAGCGCTTCTCCAGAGACAGTTAGTGAGAGGCTTATATACACACCCGGTACCAATTTTTTTCAGCTACATTCGCAGTTGTAAAAATTTTCCTCCATCTTTCTTCAATTACACACATCAACCCATTCAAGATGTCTGCTGCCAACAAGATCTTGTCCGAAAACCCTACCGAATTGGAGTTGCAAGTTGCCCAGGCCTTCATTGACTTGGAAGCCCAGACAGACTTGAAGGCTGACTTGAGACCATTGCAGTTCAAGTCCGTCAAGGAGTTCGAGGTCTCTGGTGGTAAGAAGGCCTTGGCCATCTTTGTCCCATGCCCATCTTTGGCTGGCTACAGAAAGGTCCAGATCAGATTGACCAGAGAGCTTGAGAAGAAGTTCCCAGACAGACACGTTGTTTTCTTGGCTGAGAGAAGAATCTTGCCAAAGCCAGCCAGAAAGTCCAAGAAGCTCCAGAAGAGACCAAGATCCAGAACCTTGACTGCCGTCCACGACAAGATCTTGGAGGACTTGGTTTTCCCTACCGAGATCACCGGCAAGAGAGTTAGATACTTGGTTGGTGGCTCCAAGATCCAGAAGGTCTTGCTCGACTCCAAGGACTCTTCCGCTGTCGACTACAAGCTTGACTCCTTCTCTCAGTTGTTCAACAAGTTGACTGGTAAGCAGGTTGTCTTCGAGATCCCAGGTGACGTTTACTAAACGTGCAGTCCTTGACTGTTCCCCTGTATCTTGTTTCTTCCTTCTTCCCACCTCCTCACATCCTGGCACTATATTTTGGTGATTGTGCCCGTCATGTTGGTGTATACCAGCAAATCACAATGACAAATACTGTAATTTAATGTGGTATTTATCGCAATAACTAAAACTATCCGATGCATGCTGTGTAGCGCTTATGTTCGTCTATATGTGTTTTACGTAGGATGTCGGGAAGAGTCCTCTCTGTCCGTCTAGTTCTCCTTCTGTCCACCCACTTCCGTCTGCGTCTGCTTGTATGAGCACGATTCTGTCTCCCGCTTTAATCGAGAGTTCATTGTCCTCGTCTGCAACATAGTCATAGAGGGCTTCCACGTACTCAACCCTCTTGGCTCCACGCTTCGGTGCCACTGCTGGGCCCTTTTTCTTCGATTTCAGATCGCTTCGATTGGTGCCAGCACTCGTGAAGGTCAAGTATGAGGTAGGTGCAAGACCCTGTAGACCATCTGCGCTTCTGAGTGTGGTCCAGCCAGAACCGTCGTCCTCTTCGACAACGTCATAGGTCTCTCCTGCCACTAAAGATATTTCGTCGTCGCCCGACGCATCGTATGGGTAACTGGCGGTTGCCTTGGTTGTCGCAGAACCCGATTCCTGGGTTGATGAAACAGTCTTCTTTCTTCTCAAGCTGAATAGACCGCCAGAGTGGGCAGTTATGTTACTAGTGACAGTGTGGAGTGACTGAGTGTCACTGTTGGGGTCCAGAGTCAGAGGTTTTTTGTTGTGCTTGAAGATTCCAAAGCGTGACTTCTTCGGCTTGGCTTCTTCGTAATATGTCATGTCTTGATCACCAGCAAAATTCTGAATAATCTCAATCTCAACTTCAAGCTTGAGTCTTTCTGAGTCCTCTTTCATAAACTTGTGAAGCAAAGTCAAGACATCATCAAGTCGCAGATCGAATCTCAAAGTCTCCTTGTCATCAGCCGAGCTTCTCTCTCGAGCAATCTCTTCGAGTTTCTGTTTCGCGGTGAGTGTGTTCTCTTTTCCTATACTGTATTTGTTCAAACTCTCGTTGAGTCTTCTTTTGAGGTCAGTCAATTCGGGCTCCTTGGTTACCAATGATTCATCGTCATGCCAGAAGCTGCAAGGCTCGAAGACGAAATCGTTTGGCTCGTTCCATGCTCTGGCGTTATGCTTTATAAACATAGCAACGTCAAGCTTTGGATTGTTCTGATCGATCGTTGAATCGATATCATGAAGTAGATCCTTCACTTTGTCATTTGAATTACGCTCAATGATGGATGCGTTCTTCAAGACCTTGTTGAGAATAATAACACGCGTTTCATTAAGATCCTGGTAGTAGTCTAACACCTCAGGAAGATCCTGAAAGTAGTATTTGTCTTTAAGACGGTTGGCTTGACTGATCTTGATCAAATAGGCGTTCTTACCAACATTCATGTCCACCTCTTTTTCGTGAAGCCTGGATTGATATTTCTCATTCAGTGATTTTTCTGTCTTTGATCTAGCATTCTCTGTACTCTGGCACAAAGAATCGTAGTGTTTTTTGGCCTTGGCGACCTCATCCTCAACCTTTGTCTTCTCTGCTGACAAGAATTCATGGATGGTATCAATATGTTTTGCAATATTCAGACACTTGCTTTGCAATTGAACCACGTTGGAGGCAATTGTATTTGTGAATTCTCTTGCCAATTTGTCTCTTTCATTGGAGATATTCTCTGTCTGAGTAAGCACCTCATTCCACATGACGACCGAGGCACTCTCCAATGATCCTGGAGTTATTTGCGGCTCATCTCCAACAGAAAGCGATGACGAGTGTTTGGCCTTTTTTTCGAAGTGCCGTTTGCACAAGTCTTTAAGCTTTGCAGCATACCCTTGTTCTATGGTCGCTCTCTCTTTGTAGAAGCTGTCAATGTCCAGCAACCACGAAATGCCATTGTTGATCCACTTCGATGTCGTCTTGTATTGATCCTTCAATTCATTGCCTATCGAAATTTCTTGTAGCGACATTATGTTGATCAATGTCTTCAGGAGTTGTACGGTGTCTCTTTTCCGCTACTCAATCCGGGGTGCGGTAGTGTATGGAGACCTTCCGATAGTACTTCGGAACTACCTGGGGTAGGTAGTCCGAATCGGGCCAAATTGCGGGATAATTAAAATTGGCAATAAGAAAGAGGCTCCTCGAATGACCAGAATTGCATATGATCCTCTCACAATCGAATGAGCCTTCTATCGCTGAATGAGTCTTCTAGTGCTGAATAGTCGTCATTGGTGTAGCCGATGTGAAAGACAAAATGGCAGAATACCTGGGCATATAAAAATCTGCTATGATTGACCAATCTATGATTCTAACAAAGGCATGGACCTGTTATGCTTACGTCAGTTTCATTATGTTCACTAATATTACGAAGCATTGTATGAGCCTCGTTTTCGCAGCCAATACATCAGGTGTCGGAGACGACATTTCGACTACCTTCAGGGATGTAAGCCAAAGCAAACCTTATTTATAGAACCGTTAAAGTTATAAAACTAATTACAATCTCTTCTTAATTACTGCATCTTTCGCTTCTTTTGCATCAGACATCGTGTCCATCCTCCTTATCAGCAACGATTAGCTGGTATCGCAGCAAGCCACATGGATAGCTCACCTTCGAAGTATTATTTTTCAATTGATCTTTCATCATCATCCCTATTTGGTCCAAACATCGGTATCTCAATCCGTGAGCCTTTCTTCTCAATCCGCTTTCTGTGTGTGATTCTGCCATAGTCGCACCATCCTCAAGTGATAAGGCTATGGATAATTCTCAGTCACAAGTTTCCAGTTTAAGTCGACCAACCCCACAAACAACTACCATTAAGCAAAAGTGAGGCATCCACAATCCTACAAGCTTCTCAAATCGAGAATACGCTCAAGGCTTCGAAGTCCTGCAACCCTAATCCACAAGCTTCTTCTCCTTCGATCGGGACGCCATTCATTCCACTTCCTCAAGAACTTCTACACAGACTACCGTGCCCTCAAGACTCGTGGCCCTTTCAGCCTCCGATTTCCCAGAATGTACGAAGCTTTCAACCGCCTGGCATCAATGGATGATCCTTCCTCTTCACCATCCACATCTAGTACATCTTCGCCGCCTCCTACAGCAACCCCTACCAGTAGAAGACAGAGGCTTCTAGGGTTCGCCAGAAATACTCGTGATACATACATTCCAAAACTCACAACTTCTGTGTCTCTGATTGCCTCGGGTATTGCCTCGAAGTCAATCGAGTACGACGAATACGGTATCGTATCTGCCCTACCGAAGAACACTCAGCTCACGCTATACCCAACCTACACGAGAAAGCTGAATGGCAGTTACCGCGTTTCCGTTCGAGGCTGGATGTGGTGCCCGGGCACGATGTCCAGGAAGAATCGATTAGTTCTATCTTTAGCTAAACAGGTCACTCGATCAAATGATGATACAGCCCAGGTCGCTGTGGACCGTCTCGAAAACGATCCCTCATTATCCCAAAATATTGCTACCGAGTCTGACGATTCAGATAATGCCTCAATTGCTTCATCAGCACAAAGTACAGCTTCAGTGAATACCGCTACCTCACAACTGAGAGATACAGATGCTCGTCTTAAAGGCCGATTAGCATCTTTCTTGGCAAGATCCATACCTAACGCCGGTATCGCCATTGTGATTGGCGCAACTGACCCAATGAAGGACTCCGAGCTAAAGCTGGTCTCTCTCGTCACAGATCCCAATGGTCATTTCGTTGCAGATATTGAGGTAAACTACACACCTTCTGTTATACAAGTCAAAAGCAAAATCGATGAGACGGTATACGCCTTTCAAGAAATCAGGCTCGAAAATGAGAGAAGTCTCGGAGTGATCAGTGATATTGATGATACCGTGAAACTTACAGGGGTTGTGGGGGACAAAAGAGATCTCATGAGGCGCTTGCTTTTGGGAGAGATTGACACCTGGGAAATCAAGCCGATGGTGGCTTGGTTCAACACCATATTGACCAGGTTTGATGCAACCTTCCACTACGTCTCGAACTCACCTTGGCAATTATACAATACAATCCAGGAATACTTCCACCATGTGAACTTACCGTTGGGATCTTTCCATTTGAAGCAATACACTGGAAATATCATTTCATCCTTGATGGAGCCCTCGAGCTCTCGAAAGAAGACCTCATTGTCGAAAATTCTCAACGACTTTCCCGAAAAACAGTTCATTTGTGTTGGTGATTCTGGTGAACATGATTTCGAAGCATATGTCGACCTCGCGAAATCATTCCCTGGACAAGTCAAGGCGATCTACATCCGTGTAGTCGAAGACTCATTGTCAGACGTGGATGATGCAAAGATATTTGACGAAATGAAGCGTTTGATACGAAAATGGGCATCAAAGCAGCCTAAGACTGGAGAACCCAAAATCAAGATCGCAAGTCGAGCCGAGCAACCAGATTTGATTGATCTTTCTGATACACCAAGTCGCCAGTCAACACCCGAGGCAAAATTTATACCACTCGTTCCAAAAAAGCCATCACATTTGAAAGGAGCAAGTATACAAAAGGAGCCACCTTTGCCAAGACGAAGATACCTTGAGGCTGCCCCAACCAACACCCAAACTTTGCATGAGAGTATGTCCAACGGACGTGCTGAAGCACCTCCCCCGCCCCCACTTCCACGTAGAGCGGTCCCTCGCTCAATCAACTCGCTGGAGTTAAATGAGGACGAACTGAGCGTCCTTGAATTTCATAATGTCTCGAGCTACTATGAACTAGAGGACTACGACAAGACTGGAGCTATATGGCTTCAGCGTCTCGAAAAGGCTCTTGAGTCTCTCGACGGCATGGGCGTGGAGGTTGCATTTTTCCAAGATGATGATAAACAATTCTTTGAACAGACAGTTCAGCATCTTGATTCTCTTTGTATAAAAGAGTGAGCTTTTACTTTGCAGCTTTGTTTATAGTCCATTAAAACTCACCCTATTTCCCAAACGGCAACGATATATACGTGTTGAGTGATAAGGTCTTTGATACGGCCCTCCCTCTATGCGTGCCATGTAATGATGCTTTCGACAGAAACGTCACTCGCGCTGAGTCAGCGATCCTTCGAAACTCTCCTCAAAACCACAGGTTCTAATTGAAGACTACGTTGGAACCATCACCGTAGTCCTTGAACTCTCCGTCATCAGGCAATGCGGTCTTAAAAGAAGACAAGTCCATCTCGTTGTCTTCGCCTGCTTCCTCGGTAAAGTATTTGTCAGCGAACTTCTCAAGCAAAATCTCCCTACCAGTGCGTAATCTCTTCTTGTTCTCCTCCTTGTTCTTGCCCTCTTTCTTCTCGATTTGTTTCTTCTTCCACTCTGTGAATGTTTCTAGAGTAATCGGTGTGAACTTGGACCTGTCCAATTTTCCTCTCTCCAAATCAATGAACTCTTCTAGAGTGATCTCGGGCTCGGACTCCTTGGCCAACCTTTCTAGTCTCTTCTGTTCCTTAGTCTTCAAAACGAAACCTGGAGGAAGAGCATGTCTGTACATACACTCGGTACCACCGTTTGGACAAACCCAGAACCAACCATACTTATCGTTTTCGACAGCATCGATGAAGTATTTGCACACCTTCTCAGTACTTGTCTTTGGATTGCCGTGTTTCGACAAAATGACCTTACGCAACTTCTCTTCATCCCAGTTGTCCATCGTGTCCGCCTCCTTCTCTGCTCTTGCATCAGTGTACAAATCTTTCTTCACATCCTTACGGCCAACATTGATGTCATGGGAGAACTTACACTTGTTTCCTTTCGTGCAAACGCCGTTCTTGAAGAACTCACAAAGGATGGACTTTGGATCGACACCAAAAGGAATCTTCTGGGGCTGAATTCCGAACAAAGCAGCAGCCTCTTTCTTGGCTTGTTCAGCAGCTTTCTTTTCTTCTGCTTTCCTCTTTTGCTCTGCTTCTCTCTTCTTAGCCAAACCACCATCGATACCACTTGTCATCTGGTGGATTTGCTGTTGGACTTTCTTGGACTTATTCTTGTTCTTCATCCCGAAACCTTTGTCCTCGGCAAGCTTGGCCTTGGCCTTTTGCTTCGCCTTGTCGGGACCTTGCTTTTTTGGAGGCATGATGATGAAAACTAAATAGTCAATATCAAAGATTTTTTTTTTTTTTAGTCCTATATGAAGCTTTCCGCCTTTGCTTTTCGCATAGTAGCCAAGACACAGGAACTACAATGCTCACATCCTGACGAGGAATGGGTGCAAAATACTGCGTATACCACTTCCTCAAGAGATCTATCAATCAGTTCAGACCATAAATTGTGGTATTTATCCTCAAAACCGCAATAACTTTGATGATTTACAATTCTATGACCTCGCTATCTTTAATTAATGTATGAACTAGTCTACCTTCGAAGTGTTCTAAGACGCTACTTGGCAACTCGACTGGTTCTGAAAGGAATATAAGACCTCCGAGGACCAGGGCTTTCGCGAGGCCCATAAGTCGTTGGGCTGCCGAAGTTATCGGCCAAACTGCTCTTAAATGACGTATTGGATTGTGTCCTTGCCAAACTTCTGTTCAAGATGACGAGAGCCTTCTTGTCGTAGACATGAGGTGCCGAGTCTATAGGAGACATCAAGTCACTGTTGTTGCTCTCTTTAGTATCAGTAGAAGCTGAGTGATTGTGGTAGTTTGGATTCTTGCCCGAGAAGTTTCTTCCCCCTGCCGCCATGTTCGAAACGATCTGTGCTCTCTGCTCGGTGTCTTTTGTGAAGAAAGAATCAAAGTCATCCAATGCGGCCCACATGTTACTGAGAGTTGCACCTGGGACTTCGTTGGTTGTCGAGATTGCGTCCCCTTGGTCAATTTCTTGCTCGTAGTAGTCCTCCATCAAGAACTCGATCTCTTCGTCTGCAAAGTCGCGGTGCTTCTCTTCCATTGCAGAATTCTCGTTGCATGTTTCGAACACGGCGTGGATGTTGTTTCTTGTGCTAGCCGCTGTCACTGCCGGCATTGGTATGGCCCATCCACTAGCTTCTGGTATACCGAATAAGGTAGCAGTCAGCTCATACTCCTTCCTCATTGAGGTGTTACCCAAACTCATTCTCAAAATGTCATTGTCGAGCTGGGAGCCTGATATGACAACTGCCTCGTCAAGGACCTCAAGAGCAGGCTCAGCATACTCTGTGAGAAGTAGTCTCAAGAGAGGCGAAATGAGATCTGCTCCAACTCCCACAAATTCATCCTTCAGCAAATCCACAAGTGGGAATGTGTGCTTCAATATATTCAAGGTCTCGAATTTGACCCATGGGAGCTCGTTTGAAAGTAGGCCTAGCAAAAGTACCAAAGTCTGAGCTTCGTATTCTGGGAAGAAACTTGTTTTGATTGTCGAGATAGTTTGTACCAAGAAATCTTTCTTGGATCTAAACCTTGACTTCGCGAGCGAGTTGAGAATTCTGGCCAAAGCAGGTTTGTTACAAGCTGCAGCCATCTCACCTATAAGATTGCAAGCCTTCTCGATGTCCGGAGTCACATTTTGTTCCTCAAGAGCATGGAGAAATCTTGGCAAGTTGGCGATTATGGCGGCGAAAAGACGATGGTCACCAGAGCCAATAATCTCACTATCCTTGAGAGAATTGAGCTTGTCCAAAAATTTGATCGTAGGTTCCCACGCTACTGAAGACCTCAAACCAACCATAACAATATGTTGCAATCCCTCGAACTTGCCTTCCCACTTGGGAGGGAAAGTCGATATCAAGCAAGAAATGGTGTCGGGTGCATCCAAGTCTATCTTAGACACGAATTTAGACATCGTCGAGACCGTTTCGATGAATTCATGTTCGTGGATGGTAGAGAGACACGCCACACTGGACCAGAATAATTGTGGGAAGTCAATTAAGTTTTCAGAATCAAGCTCCGCAGTGATTGCATTCAACGTCATCAATATTTGCATAGCGAATCCTTGAATGTCATTAGACTCATCAGCAACTGTATTCGAAAGACGATGCAACATGTCCTTGAGCATACTTTGGTCTAGAAAGGACAATAACGACCTGAATATCTGGAATGATCGACAAGCAATATGACGCACAGCACAGGTTGTTGCCCACTTCAAAGACACTCTGCTCCAATCGGCTTGTAAATTGGGCACAGATGGAGCAAGGACCTCAAGAATCTTCCTAACCAAACTATCCATATTCCTTGGGGTGATACCGCCCTTCTTATCGTTGTTGAGATCATCATATACCCAGAGGTATTTCATATGATCTCTTTGTCTCAATATGTCGATGATGTGAGCCGATTTCGGGCTACTTGGAGCAATTGAATGAACCAAATGAATAAGAAGAGACGCTGCTTGCTCCTGGACAACATGGAAGTAATGGTCGAGCAAAGAAAAGCAGACGTGCAAGAGCAATGGCAAGTGAGGGATGATCAATTCATTATTCGATCTGAAAAGATCCACTAAGAACACCATTGAGAGTTGCCCCAACGAGAAGGCAGACTCTTTTGTGTTGTGCGATAATAACTCGGTCAAGCTGGCGGTATAAGGGAAGCCTTCTACCTTGTCGGCTGTCTTCACTGCCTGCGATAAAGGATGAGGTACCATCGCTTTAGGTTGCAAGTTCTCGATCATCTTCCCGATGATGACAGATGGATCGGGTTGAGAGTACACCAAGTATGCAATGATTTGCCTTGAATACGAGACAAAGCTGGAATTTCTTCTCTCGAGGCAGTTGCGCATGATATACTCCACGATTATGTCGAAATTGCTCTGTTTCGTACCTAAGGCAACCCAAAGCGCTTCCACCTCGTTCGAGATCTTCTTGCTGAATTTCACGGTGATTTCAAACAAATTGTTTAGCACCATCAATGATGGAGTATCAATCTCGAACGGCTGGCCCTCCGATAATTCCGAGCTGGGGTCTTTGCTCTTGTATTTCAAGTCAACTGTTTGCACCCATGGCAATAGACAAGCTAAAATGTCCCTTCTTGTTGTATTGTCAACGAGGTTGAAATACTTTGTCAAGAAACTAATGTATGTGAAGGAGTCCTTGGAATGAATGGAAGCGAGCTTGACAGAGATTTCGAAAAGCACCTTCTTGTAAACGACCATCGTGGTACAACATACGCTTTCTGTGAAATAATCTGCAGTGGTAGTGTTGAGAAATCTGCTCTCGATCGCCTTCAAACACTCAATCGCTGAGACCCTTGTTTGATAGCTGTCAGCTCCTACCAAGAACGTCAGGAGACAAAACAAATCGTAGGGCATTTTTTCAATGTCACGATGTTGGAGGACTGCCGGGACCAAGTTCGTGTAGTACACCTCTCTTACCTTGATAGAATTCTCTGGATTGTAGCATTGTCTCAACACCTCTTCATAAATGTCATCACTGTTTATGTTGATGTCCATGATATTCTTTAATGCAGCCTTGCCCATTTCGTGCACCCTTTCGTTTGAAGAATGAATTATCTCATGAACCCAAGTCATGACACACCTTATATCGAACGAAAGAACAGCTGTGCTGCCCGGTACTATGAGTGATTGCTTCAAAGCCCCCGAGCATATTGTAGCCATACAGCTCAAAGCAGAAATCTGTAGGGCTTTAACATCGATCTCAAGTAAACCCACAGCAGTTACAGGCTCTTTCGACATCTCTGCTGCCTTCGTCATGAGCTGTATCCGCTCTTTCAAGATATCTTTTGAATCTCCGAAGCCACACCATTCCTTCAAATAATTAAAGCATCCAATGCGTGCCTCAAAAGGAAGCCATGTATTGAGATCTTTTTTCTCTTTCAAACCAGCAAATACGTTTTCCAAGAGAGCTGCGAAATAACATCGTAAGCGTTGAAATTCTGGCAGCGTTTGCACGAATGGCTCTGACAAGAATGATTTCACGCATTTGATTAAGGATACTAGATTGGAAATGGTGTTCTCGTCCTCGTAAAGGGCTTCGTTCGATTTGAAGCGGCTGGTAATGATGCTCAAGATATGAACCAGCTCAATTCTAACGCGATCCTCCGCGATGTCTCTCTTCTGGTTATTTGACAGCCAATCACTCAAAGATTCCGGTAAGTTCTCCACAAGAGTCTTAAAAATATTGATATTGATTGAGCTGAGACCTGCGATCACAGCTTCTCTAATCATGGGTTGAAGTGAGCGGAGCAAAGGAAAGACCATCCTGAAAACGGACTTAGCACTCGTAATCTTTTGATGCTGAATATACATTGTCATCAGCTTTTTATGTCCGTGTGTTGGTTGGTTTGGGAAAGAAATCTTTTGATCGTTTGTGCTAGTCAAAGAACAGCAAGCAAAGATGAGGTATAGCTTCCATTGATTAATGAGAATCTCCGGAGGTGTTGATGAAGAGCTTCTCGTGAATAGTGACGACGTGTAGTTCTTGTAATTATCAGAAAACTCAAGAACCAATTCATGCATCTGCACTAATCTCACGCAAACGATTGAGCGACACATCGCAACTGGCATTGGGCATTTCTCGAAAAAGATGTCAAGCAATCTTGGGTAAATTCTGAACCAGATGGTACTATCAATACCATGGTCTGACGAAGCGAATTTTGTCAACAAGCCCTTCTTCGCTTTGATCTTTGATAGCCTTGTGCGCTCTGGCACGCTCAAATCACGCTTTAGTGGTTTCAATAAGCTCATAAGATCCACCTTCTCAAGAACGTGAATTAATCTGGTACCCTCGTCAGCGACGTACTTAGAGGATGTTCGGGAATGTCCCTTTCTCGGGGATGAGCCATTGGAAGCAGGGTGTGACTCCTTCTTTCTGTCCGTGAGGTCATACAAAGACTGATCGAACTGCTCAACAGCCCTCAATATGGAGAGCGAGAGAGCCCGCACTTGGCTGTCTTGCGAACATAAGAAGAAGAGGCCATTTCCTTCAACTTCTTCGATAATAGTCACAATAGTTTTCCACTCAAGCTCTTCAGATAGTTTCCATTTTGATGTTGGAGCGTCCAAATTCGTAAGATCTGGGGCCTTGTAGTTGATTTGGTATAGATCATTGAGCACATCATTATTCATGAGTTCGTTCTCACCATTACCCTCAGCCACTATGTCTTCAGTCTCTGATGTGAATTGATTTGACCAGCAATTGAGCAATTCAACATAAATCCGTAGCAATCGCAAAAATTCTTCCGAGTTGAAGTAGTCTGAGTCGTAATGAGGGCCAGGCTTCTCTGTGAGACGGAAGGCAATTTTTCCAAAGATCGTGATCAACTCGCCTGCATTTCTTCTCGAAGCCAATTTGAGAAGAGCGTTCACTGATGCATTAGCGATCTGAGGGTTGTTGTGGATGCTATTCCTAATGAGGATCTCAGCGCACGTTTTGAAGCTGATTCCGATACTGGCCCCACCTTTGTCACTTGCAAATGGTATCACAGACCATGGACAGGCATTGATAGTTGCGGCAAAAAGATCTTTGTTGACATCTCTCGAAGTTTGATAGGAGAAGTCAAGGCCAAAAGGAAAGCCGGAGAAAGATGACTTCATGCTAACACCCAAGGAAGCAGGCCCATCAGAGCTTGTCCATCCCGACATACCGCACTGGTTATCAAGAAGCTTGAAGAGTAGTGCAATTGTACGGCAAATATCTTCATGAGATTCGAAATTCTTGATGTTCTTGAAGTCAAACATAAATTTGTTCCACTTTCGAAGCTCAAGACCTTGTTCACGTGTGAGGCCAACCTTATTCGTCTTCTTCACATTGTCTGTGGGAGAAAATTGGAAAGCAAACTCTTCCTCGAACACACTGTCCGTTGGAAATTTTGGCTTTTCACCCAGTTTAGAATCTTTCAAGCAAAGCATATAAGATTCGATGACCAAAATTAGTTTTTCGGGTGAAGCATTCTCGAGATTGTGTCCATTAAAGCTACTCTTCAAGAGCTTGAGAATGACATTGTCCAAGACGTAATTGAAATGATGAAAACCAACGATACGGATCACTTCTGATAATGCATTTATCAAGCCAGTATCGAGGACTATCCATTGCTTTTTTCCCGACACTTGAGGCCCAAAGAAGAGAAGCTCAAAGAAACTGTCAAGCCTCTTAATCGTATTATTCAAGGTATCGGGTAGGCGGTTCATGTAGACCCACAATAGCCTTGAAGCACAAACAATCAAGGTTGTTTTGTCGGCTGTATCGCCCTTCGGTTTGAGTTTTGCGGCATTTGTTTCGAGCATTTCAAACCAATGATTTGCAAACAACTCTTTCGGCGCTACTGTCAAAGCTGCAGTCATCAATTCAAGTGACATAGCCCAATCATTCTTACCACCAGTGCCACCTAAAAATGATGCTGCTGATGGCATTGCAGGTGAAGCACCATTACTCGCTCTCATTGATGAGTAATTGCATAACCAGGATGCCTTCTCGAAGATTTTGGTGGTTGTCTCGACCCAAAGCGGATGATTGGCCTCCGCAGTAAGCAGAGTTGCTAAAGGCAAGATCAAGTCAACCAAAACCTTCGCATATGCAATTAAAATTCCATGGTTTTGGGATGCAGAGAAAAATTTTGTGATCGACTGAAGGAACTCGGCACTTTCCTCGAACTTCTCCAACGGATAGATTGAGAGGCGAAGATGACTCATCCCATGTATAAGAAGACGAATGCTGGGCTCCTCTGCTTGCTTTACGGTCGATGGAACTTTCTCGAGATCAGCAATGAAACGATCACTAACGCTTAAAAATCTCTTTTCGGACATGTATCCCAAAAGTTCCGCAAACAAATTCCAGTTTGCCAGGCGTACAAAGGATTCACGGGTGGTGTCGGGGTCGGTCGTTTTCAATTGGGTGTAGACAATCTCTTCAAGCTTGCCTCCCAAATCATCTCCAATGGCCTCAGATGAGGCCTGCTTCACGACCTCTATGAGCACTCGACAAAGAATGTATATCGATGCGAGTGATTTGCGCTCAGCCTGAATGGCAGTATCACGAGCCTGTGTAATTTGGTCGTCGTAGTATTGCTTTTGCCTCGAATATTCCAGGGATTCTGTTCCTGGTATAGTGTCCATTGATGATTTTCTTTCATTCGTTGTAGAAATAACAGAAGCTGAATTGTTCCTCTTGTGTGTCAACTTCGAAAGACTTTTCGAATGCATGAGTGATAAACTTCTTTTGCCTCTGCTAGGAGGTTTTGCAGACTTAGGCAGAACCGGTAACTGCGACTGTTTTGCAGATGAGGAAGTAGATGATGCTATTCTAGCCAAATCTCCTCGTGCAACAGAGTAGATCTTCTCCACTTCAGACGCCGCCATTGCTGCGACTTCACTCTTTGATTTTCGCCAAAACATCACGGAGTCAATGACTGGTTTGGGTTTTCGCTTTGCGATATAACCTAAAGCAGATACAACGTTATCAAAGTTAGGATCAGAGCCTTGTGCAAGAAGCTTTGTAATCGGAGGCTCCTCCAGTAATGGATACTCAAGACACATATTAAGCTTCCGCTCAGCATGGCGAACGAATTGAGTGAACACAATGTGAAGTGTGTACTCTGCTGGAGTCTTTTGCTCTGTCGCCATCACACGACGCATTTGAGTGAATTCCTCTCGATGTGAGAACGATAATTTTGACGATTTGGCCGATAGGGGAGGCGGGAGCTGGGGTGATGGTTCAATGTAATTATGGCTCAGCAGAGGCTGGGGAGTCTGTAGCGTTTGCAGTTGCGAGTGAAGCAAAACACCTGAGTTGGAGGATTGTAAGTAGTTGAACTGACCAGAGGTATCGAACTCATCCAATGCCTCGAAATCACTCACGCTTTCCATATGCGCCTCAGCGTTGATATCATTTTCCGGAGAAGAGGCCACCATTTTTCGTAGTGGATGAGGCCCCTGTGGAAGGCCTACTTTGGCTGGTGAACTGCGTACCGGTGTCATGTGGACAGTAGTTCTTTCCATGATAGGTGGCTCGCTGTCAACTTCTCGAGCGTACTCTGATAGGGTAATAGAAGAATTGGACGGTATTGGCTCATCAAAGTGAGCGTTGTCACTTGGGTGGATCATGAAAGCATCGCTATTCTCGTAGATTGTCTGCTCAGACGTCATGAGGTCGGCTTGCTTATGGTATTTGTTCGAGAAATATTGATCTGACGGAAGCGGTGACAACTGGTTGTTCACTAGGTGTGGGGCATAAGTAAGGGGCAGTTGTGGCAGGTTATAGTCAAAAGCAGGGCCTAGTGGTGTGGGAGTTTCTGGTTCCGGGTTCGAAGATTGATATAGCCCATCCGATTCGGTGTTGTTCATATACAAATTGGGATCAATTTCGTGTTGTTCGTACGATTCGCTTTCGACCGTACCCGGAGGGTGATTTGGCTCACTCTCGTGATGCAAGTAGTCCTCGTGATTCATGCCACTGTGATCTAGCTTTTCGTCTGAAGCAGGGAGCTCCGGTGTAGAGTTTGTGTTGTTCACCTTCTGTATCATCGTTGAGGTGCTAGCGTCGTCGGCCGCTAGCTGTTCATGCCCGGATGGTTGAGCAAACTGCTGTTGGAGCTGTTCTAGCTCCTGGCGAGAGTGTCCCAGTTCCTCTAGTGTTGGAATCTCAATCATGTGCTTTTGCGATTGCTCAAGAGCAAGAGGGGACTTGTCGGGCAATTGTGTGTTTTTGTGCGTGAACTTGGGTAAGTTTCGAGATTTGCTTCAGATCAGTGAGATCAATGTGTGTTATACATGTCGCACCTAGAACGGGATGTTTTGACGCACCAGGAAGAAGACACTGATCCTGGAATTAAGAGAAGCACCTACTTTTTAGGAATTGATTTCTGCGATGGCTACGAAATACCAGTAGAACGCTGGCTTAGGTAATCGGTGAGTGATCGCGACCAAGGAACATTCGAAGAAAGGGGTTGACATTGTTCTCCACGCGAATCGTCGTTATGTTTACAAAGCGAGACCGGAGAAAGGTCCCAAGGAGTGAAGAGAGGGTGATGAAAAGATAAAGGTTATGTAAGCTTTACAGCTATTTTTGAAAAAAAAATCGAAAAAAAATTGAATTCAAACTATTTGATACCAAATTCGAGGTCCCTCTCTCGTCATCTCAGCACCTTTGTTGCATTTTAGATTCCATGCAGCATTTAGTGAATCCGGATCAGGTCTGTGAAGGGCTATCTCCGTGCCTTTGTGGCTAAGGATTGTTCTTTGTCCCAGTTTCACAGAATCCACTATACCAACATTCCTTAATTTTTGACGAGAAAAGAGCCATTATGCGCTCTGCCTATTGCATGACTTCTAAGTGCGGCCCATTCTCGACTAGTAGGAGCGCCGTTAGAAGTTGCGAATTTGCAACCAATATGAGGCAGCACAATAAGACACTCGTAATTTGCTGTCAAATTATAAAAATTAGTTTTCTGACCCAGATGATCAGAACCAAACAATATGATCGCACTCACATTTTAACCAGATTACATTTCTTATCTTCGTATCTCATCGCCTATATCATTCACTACACCTATTGATACCATATCTATCGAAGATCGTGCGCGCATCAAACCAAATACTCATAGAAGATAGATCTGGCTCTTGCCTGTGCACTAATGTCCGGTTCTAAAGATATTGCGACGCTTGTGAACCAGTATATCGCTTCAGTGGCCTCTACTGGTGAACTGGCGAAGCAAGTGGCGCAGGAAATAGCCGATAAACTTGCCGATGGATCGCTCACTCTACTCCAGTTGATTCAAGCTCTCGGGCCTACACTCACTTCTGATGATCCAACCACGAGAAGCTTCTCTGTTCAGTGTTTAAGCTCAACACTCGAACAGCTGGTGAACAAGGTTCACTTGACAAACCAGGACGTGAATGTTTTGCTTCAGTTCTTGGTCAAGAAATTAGAGGATGAAAAACTCACATTGCACACTTTAGCGGCTTTGACCTCGCTTGTCCAGTTCAAGAAGTTCTTGCCACGAGTCAACGATAGCTTCACTCTGTTGATATCTGCCATAACAAAAGTCTACGAGCCCAGAAAACATTTGGCGAAAGTTCGTTATGAGGCGTTCAATCTCTTGCGGACACTCCTCGAGTTCCATCACGAGACTATCTTTTCCAGTTCAGACTTTCTGGAAGCTTTCGCCCAAGCATTCATTCATGTTGCATCTGGAGAGAAGGATCCGCGAAACTTGCTTCAGTCTTTTAAGTTGAACGAAAGCATCAATGAGAAATTCCAATTCGAAGATCGTAATACGAATTCAACACATGACCGCCTTCTCACAGACTTGTTCGATGTGTGCTTCTGCTACTTCCCCATTTCCTTTTCGCCACCTGCCAATGATCCTTATAAAATTACCGCTGCTGACTTGAAGAAGGAGTTGAGAAAGACTATTGCAAGTCAGTCTCAGTTCTCTCAAGATACTTTCCCATCCTTGTTTGAAAAACTCACATCCACCAATCCTTCCGTGAGAAACGACGTTCTTCAGACACTTCTCTTGTGTGCTCAGAACTATGATATGTCAACAATTCAACAATATTGGGTGTCGCTTTGGGACGCTCTCAAATTCGAAATTTTGCATAATGATCTTCTGATTTTCCAACCACAAGCATCCTACATAGTTTCCCCAGGTTATGAACAGATAGAGGACACGGACGATAACAAGACTCTAATATTGACTTTACTTACCTTGATGGCTGTGGTAGAGAAGCTTTCGCCCTCTGATGAACTGATTCGTTCACTAATTGACACAGTCATAGGCGACCTCAAATCAAACTTTGAATCTGAGGACAACAAAACCGTCAAAGGTTCTGTCCTTCTTATGTGCTCCCTCCTGAGTGTATCCAGTATGGTTTTCGATAAGTTCATTGAATTTTTCTTCTCCTTCGAGGTATGGGGTAAGTATGTGAGGAGTGATTATCAGGAGGAAAAGGAAGATGAGGACATGGAAGTTGACGTTTCACTTACAGTTGCTCGCCAACGAGACCTCATTGATAATCTTGGCTTCGTCTTCACTTCCAGTTTAGTTCTTGGTCGACCAGGAAAGTTGAACAATTACAAGGACCATCTCTTGCTTTTCTTGGGACAGTTGCTCCAAACATCCTCTAAATTGGACAAGACTTTGAAGTGCAAAATAATCCAGCAGCTCATCAAGTTGATTTCAATGAAGGACTTCTTCCTGAGATCAGATGTGCTACTCGTGCTAGATTGGTTCAATGGGAACTTGCTCGACGTTCTATCATCAAGAAGCGCGGGCTGGGAGAAGGACATGCTCCTTACCGAAATATTGAACGGCATTGTTTGCATCATGAGTGAGGGCCTGGAAAGTCAGATCAACGAAAATGTCAATTGTGTGGTAGAGGTAATCCTACCCACCTTATTGGACAGCTTACAAGATGTAAACGTGCTCTATGTTCTACAAAAGGTCTGTGTCAATTACCAGATTTTGGAAGTTTTATCCATACGACTCCTTAACAAGATCGATCTTGACAATTGTGGTCAGGAATTGCTTCGTGGCATTCTCGATTGTCTTACAACCTCGTTCAACCAAGCTCAACTGGTGAAGCCCTTCATGACCAATACATGGTACAAGAATTTCGTCCCTCGTTTTCTCAATGTCATTGTTGGAAAGGCGGCAGAGGATGCTGTGGTACTTGAGTTAAGTGGAAAGTTGCTTGGTCTCATAGTCCGCTACACTGAGTTTTCAAAACATCAACAAATTCTCGAGGATATGGTAAAACAATTTTCTGGGGAGTCTGAAATTGCTGGTCGACTGATAGATATTTTCGAGAAGCCCGAAGCAGAAGTTGCGCTCTTCAAGCACATGCTTGCTAAGATTGATAAAAGGTGTGCATTTCCTGTTAACATCCACGAAAAGATTGACAAATGCTCGAAGTTGGTCTGCCAAATATCAAACGAATTTGTCAGAGTACAATATTTGCAGCTCATTGCCATTCTCATCAACAAATTTACTCCACAGAACGACCTAGGCAACAGCCAAATAATGGCTGATTTGTTCGAAGCATCCCGTACCAACATTGACGCCTTAGAGGTTGCTACATGGCTTCTCAAGGGCTTGATTACCAGGCTAGACAGGGTCGGTATCGAATTTCTCAGCAAGTTCCTTAATGAAGTCCTCGACTCTGAAGACTTACAACATAGCAACCGGGTCTCAAGATGCTTCAATGTTTTGATGGCTGATCTTGACGTGTTTCAGAATCTTGAGAACAGCAAGGTGAAAATCGTCTCAGGTGTTATGAATTTGAACGTCAAGTTGCTCTACAAGCAACAAATCTTCGAGGATATCCTTGAGAAAATTTTGGCCAGATTTCAGGGTGTAGATTCAGAAGCCAGGAAGGGTGTTCTTTTAGCCACTTTGGCCATCATCATTGACTCTATATCGCCAAAGATTTTGAAGCCCCATTTGAAAGAGATTCTTCCCTTGGTGCTTAACGGCTTGGGCTTTGAGAATCCTACCATTTTGAAGGCGTCTCTTGAAACTTTCAAGGTAATTATCCTCGAGAATCCAGATCTCATTTCAGAAAACATAGACAGTCTCATGGTGAAGCTTGTCGATCTAAGTACCACAAAGATTATTGCGAACAAGAAAGTGGTGAACGATGCTCAAATTAGGTTCGCGGCGCTTGAGTGTCTTGAGGGTATCTTTGCAAACCTCGAGGCTCCTCAAATCGTCAAGTACCAGGCATCCACCAGAGACAGGCTCCGCGTTTGTCTTGATGACAAAAAGAGATCGGTGAGGAAGAAGGCGTGTGACGTTCGCCAGATTCTCTACGAATTGGGCCGCTAACACCGCCGTGTAAATAATATAATTCTATTATAGACCTTGTACACCAATTATATACCCTTACTCCTCGTCAGATTCGTCAGACTCGTCGTCCAAACCCACCGGAGCCAAGCCGGGGGTGAGGCCGGGATACGACAAAGTTCCAGATTTGATCTTGTCGTTGAAAGCCAGCAACTTAGCATCAAGCTTGCGGTCTCTGGATCTGTCGTATTTTGCGTTTGTCATTGCGATGATTTCCTCCTGCAACGCTGTGATCTCCTCTTGCACGTCGGGATCGTTGACATCAGCGAAGCGCTTCAAGGCGTTGGAGTTCTTTTTGACAAGCTTCTTCAAGTACTTCTCTTCCTCTGTGCTCAAGGCCGCATCCGAGCCTTTATGGCTCTTGATGACGTTGTACCTCACGAGTTTCTGGAACTTCTTGTCCAGCTCGAGCTTTTTATTGATCTTCTTGTTCTGTTTGGCTTTCTCGGCCTTGTTCTGTTTCCTCACCTCACCTTTAGAGAGACGCTTCTTCTTTGCCTCCAGAGCAAAGTCGCTAGCAGTGGAAGAGCTGAGCTTCTTCAGAGGTAGAAGCGAAGCGCCCGGAAGAACATCCGCAAATAGCTTATTCACCGTCGCCTTGGCCTTGGCCTTAGAGCTGGCGGATTCAAATGACATGCTGATGAGCGATGAGTAGTGCATAAAACATGTGAGAAAGTCAAGCTCCATCGGCAGCAGAGCGGTAGGTAGAGGTGAGGCAGCAGACCCGTGCACCAGGCTCCGTCCGAGGGAGAAATCATACTGTGGAGGGGGAGTGTGTGAAAATGAAAAAGTGGAGAAGGGAGATACTCTCACCGAGGTCGCGGTACCCCAGAAAATAGGCAGAATCATTGGAGTCAGGGAATTCCAGTAGCTTTTAGGTTCGCCATGGAAGTTAGAAAAAAAAATAATGTAGTGAAGGCGGAATTGCTTTTGGGAGTTTAAGAGAAATGCCAGCTTTCGTGAGTTTCTGTGTTTGTTGCTCGATTTCACGTTTGCGTCTGGACTGCTGGTCCGTCTTATTTCCTATCGTTTGCGGGTTTAATTCCTAGCAGCCAATCGCTAAACATGTGTCATAACGGCTGGACTACACAAAGCAATTGTACTTTTCGATGCGAGCTGGGGGGCTTTCACAGGGAAATGGAAGGTCATGTGACAGAAGCTCACTAAGATAGTCCCCCACAATTCGACCGGCCGACTTGTCAGCAAAACAGCGTTTAGCAAGGGTGGAGTGTGGAAGGTGGAGTAACTAATATCTTCCAAATCCAAGCGAGATTGCCCTCAATTTCGCTTATGCTTGTCACTTCTCCTACCAATTGGCACTTGTACAGGCGTTATTAGTGGAGAAGCCCATTTGAAAAGTGCACATAGCAGCCGAGGCACATATCCATGTGAAAGAAGTGAGACACATAGATATATAATGGGCCACCCCCGCGAACTCCAGTATCCTTTTTCTTCTCATCAACCAATACATATTATATTTATTGCATCATGTCTGACGTTACTGCTGATGGATTCAACTCTTCCGCTCTCCTCAAGGAATTGTACGAGGGCTTGCAGGACCCTGAGCTCAAAAAGAAGGCCATTTCTGGTGTCAAGGCCGTCATTGTCATCACCTTGAAGAACAAGGAGGGCAAGGACCAGTCCTGGGTTTTGGACCTCAAAAAGGAGGGTACCATCTCTAAGGCCGACTCCCCACCAAAGTCTGACGTTCAGTTGTTGTTGAAGGACGCTGACTTCGTCAAGTTGGCCAACGGTAAGGCTAACGGCCAGAAGTTGTTCATGAACGGCAAGTTGAAGGTCAAGGGTAACATGATGAAGGCTACTGCTATTGAGTCTGTCTTCAAGTCCATCGACCCAAGACCAAAGTCCAAGTTGTAAACGAGCCTGGTGTTCTTACTCCACGTTATATGAATAAAGTTTTGATAACTGACCAAATTTGTAGATTTCACTATACTAGTAGCTAACAATTTCGTCACTAGTGGCCACCACAATGGAATTCTCCACAACGGCTATCAGCTGCACCATGAAAGCCTCTGTGAGACCCACTAGTTGCCCCAACTGGAAGGACTCGAGATCCATTGTGAAGAGCAGTTCGGGCCCATTGTCAAATACCACACTCGAACCTTTGATAACCATATTCTTGATAGGGAAGGAGGGGTTAAGCGAGACTTCGTGCTTCGGCGTCTCCGATTGTCTTCCCCATACTGCGATCGTCCCATCACTGTATCCAGCTATGAGTGTGTCCTTCCCCTGAACGGCCAATGCAGTCACCGATGCATCTTTCAGCCTTTTATACCTTACGCTGGTCTGGCTGTGACTCGCAACCCTGAATTCTTGAATCAACCCGGAATGGTATCCCACATACATAGTTTTGTCCTCACACTCGAATTGTAGTTCCGGTGACACGACGTCTGAAGGAGCTAGCTCAATGTCAGTTGTAGAGACCACTACACAGAGTGCTGGGTCCTCGTGGTTGTCAATTCGCCTAAACGTGGAGACGCCTTTACCAGAACCGCACTCCCATAGCACGGCTGAACCATCTTCCGAAGTCAGCACGAAGTTCCTTCCACTTCCGATCAAGGCAACATCGGTGATACGTTTTCGCTGCTGTTTGAATGTGCGTGCTGGTTCCTTATTTTGCAAATCCATGTCCCATATTCTTATCTGGTAGTCTGAGCCTGCCGAAAGTAGAACCTTGTCAGAAGGAAAGGCTCTCAACATTGAGATTTGCGAAAAATGTGCGTTGTCAATCCTGTCAATCTCTTTCTTACTTTCCGTATCAAATCGAATAATCGTGCCTTGATCGGTTCCTGCTAAAAGTGTGCTTGCGTCCCTGGTCAATGCCGCAGCCAGGACCAGGCGAATGTCGAGACTCTGCGAAGGGGCCGTGCATAGTCTTCCAGGAGGCTCAATGAAGAAGGATTTTGGGCCCTTTTGCGTGATGGTGAAGTTGTCACAGGATAATTGCACGCCTTGTGGGGTGGACTCAACTCTAACATCACCGTACTCCAGGTGATCTTCGTCTGCGGAGTCTCGGATAGCAATCCAAAATTTGTCCTCTTGTGACTCTCCCAGGTTGACTTCCCCTAGAATATCAGCAATTTCCTTCTGAACGGTGAGGAGCTTCATTTGTGGTTGATGTGAGTGTGAGGCGATCTTAGATAAGATTGAATCGCGAGATCAGGAGTACCACATCGAGACTGTCAGAAGTCTTCCTTCCTTGAGAGGGTTTTTAAAGTACTGATTCAATTCCTTGGATAAAGGTCAGTAGTAAGTTCACTTATGCTTGAAAATTTATTGTTTCATTTTTTCCTTTCGGTTAAGTTCACAAATGCCCTCAGATTTCATATAATAGCTGCAAATTCTCATGAGGGAACCATTTTCAAATACCTCTCGTGAGTCTAGAAATTCAACATTACGACCAATTGCAATTAACCCGTCACATTATCTAGAAAATCGAGTCGCTCTTACCTTGTGCCACTTTTCTTGTCGAAATATCGATACTTATGCTGTCTTACTGACTACGACTTTCGCACACTATTGACATCTCACTTAACTTCAACGCCTTACTACACCCTACGACTATGACAGACACAGCGTCGAAAGCTGCCAATGAGGCACCCACAGGTACACAAGAGGATCCTCTAGCAATGTTCTTCGACGACAGCTTCAATCCTACTTCATACGTGGATGCGCTTTTTCAGTCAATTACAGGCTCCGAGAACAAGTACTCCAAACAGCTGTTAGTTCGTTTATCTTCCACACTGCTGAATGTGATCACACATTTGGACTATCAGACGAACGACATTTCGAGGGACTTGGCAGCTAAGTTCGAGGCCCTCAAAACGCTATCGCTCAATCTCACTCACGGATCCGAAGTTGATGCTGAAGGTTCAAATGAGAACACAAGATTACAATATTACATTTCGGCATTGCAGAATGTAGTGGACAAGTTACAACAAGAGACCCTTGAGGCCAACCAACAACTTAATAAAGAAATCGGCGGGCAACAACCAGTTGCAGTTGAGTCGTTGGTTTTGCTAAATCGGGTTAAACTGAATATCAAGCATGTGTTGAAAATTCTACAAAGTGTTCGTGATATGCTAGGACACGATCCCTCCCAGATTACTATCGATCAGTTCCAACATCTGTTGAACCTTCTTCACGATTCCTTGAAAGTTCAACTACGGTCGAAATCCGAGAAAGAAGCAAAAATTGCATCGAACACGGTAAAACAACTCAAGGAGCTTTCCCATATATTCAGTCATTTCACAACCTTCGGTCCATCTTACGCAAGGTTCATCACAAAGCTAGACTCAGAATTATAATCGTCGTTATCTTTACCCGTTTATACATAACTATAATACAATATATCACCCACTAGCACATCGTTCACAGCGGGAATGCTCATTAAATTAGATAAGGCGTAAGCATTCGTGCATGAAATGCTACTTGGAGCTTCTAGACACCAAAGCACCCTGTGTTTCCGGAAGTTGCCCGTTCAGAGCAGCCTCTCCGGGCACTTCTGGCAAAGGATCTTCCTTGATCTCGTCGACGGGAGAATCCATCTCTATGTCATCCTCCATTTCATTCTTCTCCAAGTCTCTCTCAGCACGCTTCTTTCTGTTCTTTTTGCTCAAGAATTCGAAGCCAGCGTAGTAAAAAAATGTCTTAGCAGCCCTCGTGGGGAAACACTTGATCACCCAATAGTTAGGAATGATACGAATCACAGCACCCACAGGAATGGAGATAAACCCACAAAGAATTGCAGTAGCCCACATTCCTGGAGTTTGTCTTGCGATGCTGAAGGCAGCACCACCAACAAACATGATAAGCACCTGACAACCACCAATGATGGCAGCAATGACAATGAAATACCAGTTTCTGAACAAGTGCGAAAAGAAGTTCAAGTTTTCAGCAGTGATACGATCCTTGACGCTTCTGACTGAATCACACTCATCCAACTTTCTGGTAACGAACAACTTCCAGAACTGAAGCCAAACAAAAGCATTGAAGGTCATAGCGTCAAGCTGCTTATCCTCATGATTGCTGAGGGGTCTGCTTCCAAAAAACAATTGATGTCCAGCAAAATGCAAAATAAAAGTTATCACCAACTGGTTGATGGACTGACCAATAATCATTTTCCACATCGAGACACTAATTAAGGGCATTCTTCTTCCAGCAGGTTTACGCTTCAAGAGAGCATCGTCAGGCTTGTCTGTTGCCAATGCCAATGCAGCCAAAGTATCCATGATCAAGTTCACCCACAACAACTGGACGGCCGTCAAGACGGAGTCACCATTGGAGGAGGCGACAGCGGAGACGAACGTCAAAACACATGCAGTGATGTTCACTGTCAACTGAAACTGAATAAATTTCTTGATCGACTCAGCGACAGTACGACCCCATTTGATGGCTTGAACTATATCAGTGAAATCATCAGTCATCAAAATAATATCCGAGGCCTCTCTTGCAACTTCAGTACCATTGATACCCATGGAAAAGCCCACATCGGCCAACTTTAACGCAGGAGCGTCGTTGGTACCGTCACCAGTGACTGCCACAACCTCTCCAGCTTTACGCAAAGTGTCAACGAGAATTCTCTTGTCCTCTGGCTGAGATCTCGCCAAAACACGCAAGTGTGGAGCAACTCTAGTTCTCTCTTCCTCCGACATAGCCCTGAATTTTGGACCTTCCATGTAAGCATAAGGGTTGGACGAGTCAGCAGGGGTCAAGATGTTGCAAGCTCTAGAAATAGCCTTGGCAGTGTTTAAGTTATCTCCAGTGACCATCTTCACGCTCACACCGGCCATCTTACACTGCTTCACCGCCTCACCAACACCCTCCTTGAGAGGGTCCTGAATACCAACCAAGATGTCCATTGTGAGGGAGTCAGTAGAGTCATGAGGCGAAGCATCGATGTCCAAGAGCATTTCGGGGATGACCAAACCTGTTCTAGAAGGATCTTCCATGTCTTTTGGAGGCCAAGATTCTAAGCCCTCAAAGTCTCTGTGGGCCAAAATGATGGCACGTAATGCATCGTTGGCGTACCCGTCTATGGTGTTGAGCACATTGTCTCTATCAGTTCTGGACATGAAGACCGAGTTTCCGTGGCTATCGAGCTGGTGAGAGCAGTTCTTAAAAACAACCTCAGCGGCACCCTTAACGTAAAATCGAAAACCCTTTGCAGTCCTGGTGACAATGCCTGACCACTTACGGGAACTCTCGAAGGGAATAATGTCCACGACGCTGCTGGCCAACTGGTGACGCTGCTGGTCGAGGTTCACAGTTGCGAACTGGTTCAACTTATCGTTTGCCATGATCAAAAGGGCAGATTCGGTCTTGTTTCCTAAGTAGGGCTCGGAAATGTAGCCAAGCTTCTGTTGCTCTTTCTGGGCCTTTTCACCTTGGTTGGTGAGGAGATGCGCAATAAGAGACTTCTTTTTTGGCCTCGTTCTGGCAGCGTTGGCCTTTTTCTCATCGTAATCGGGGTTGTCAAATGCAGTGGAGTTGCCGGTAATGTTAGTCACGATAATTTCCTTTATGGCACGAGGGATTCTAGACAAGATCTCCTCGGCTCTTTCAGGAGCGTGAGAGTCTGCATTGTGCGAGTCGTCGAAGCGGTACTCTTCGTTGATGTAGCCAGTCACCACACGCATTCTGTTCTCGGTTAATGTACCAGTTTTATCGGAACAGACTGTGGTGGCACCTCCCATGGTCTCACACGAGCGTAGAACACGAACAAGATTACCGTTTTGCGCCATTCGGGTGGTTGCAAAAGCCAATGCAAGAGTGACAGCCAAGGGAAGACCCTCAGGAACAGCCACGACAATGATGGTGATGGCCACAATGAGAATATCCAAGAACTTCTTACCCTTCTCAGTAGCTGGGAGTTCCGCAAAACGGCCCAGGCCAGTTATGTTAACACAGTAACGGATGAACAAGACGATGAAAAGAATCACGGCAGCCAAAAAGCCATATTTCGAGATACCCTCAGCCAAGTTGTCCAAACGCTCCTGCAAGGGTGTGGCGCCATTTTCATGAGCGAGAGAGCCCATGGTTCTTCCGTGCACGGAGTTTGGTCCCACTGCGGTGACCAACAGCTGGCCCACACCAGCCAAGATCTTGGATCCCGAGATCAAAAATGGGTCCTTGAGCTTGACAGCGGTGGATCCAATGTCCTCATCAGGAAATTCCGGAAGCTGCTCCTCGTACCAAGCCAAGGCCTCGTCCGCAGGCTTTTTCACGATGGTGTCAGACTCTCCTGTGAGAGCCAGCTCGTCACACTCGACTTCACCGCTGATTAAGACACTGTCAGCGGGAACCACGTCACCTGTGGCTAAACCAATCACGTCACCGACCATGAGGTCATAAATCAGGACCATGCGCTGAGCACCATCACGGATCACCAAGACCTCTCTGTCTTCCTTTTTGGCATTGAGTCTGGCAAACTGGCGCTCTTTCGAGTAGTCGTTAGCGGCTCCCACAACAACAACAATGATCACAGCCACAATGATGGCCACGCCCTCAACCCAGTCGACTTTGGGCATGGGCTGGCCCTCATCGTCGTAGACCGTGTCCTGGCCAAAAGTCTCATAAAGGCCCAAGGCAAGCGACACCACAGCCGCCACGGTCAAAAGAATAAGCACCTTATCCTTCATTGCCTCGTAGCAGAGTCTGAAAAAGCTCTTTGCGGCACGGGTCGGTAGGATGTTGGTGCCGTATGCGTTTGTTCTCTCGGTGTGGTCCGTCTGGTCCAACCCCAGGGCCAAGTTGGTGTGGAGCAGGTGGCCTAGGCCTTCGATGCCGTGCATCTGGCGAAGATGGGCCAAGGATTTGGGGTCGTGGAGATGCGACAACTCCTCCACGGAGAGTTTGAACCGGCGGGGCTGGAGAGCCAGATCTGAGTGGATGGAGGTTTCCAGGGCCACCAGTAGGTCGTCGCGGAGGTCGCGAGGGACCTGGAGCGACATGATGAAGGAGTGTTAGGAGTGGTGGGGGATGCTGGATATGCTAATTTCTAATTTGAAGATAATTGTTCAAGGGTGTAGTTTTGTGGTGGAGAATTGATGAGTGCGAAAGCGGATAAGTTATAGGCTTCGGTAGCGCACTGATAAGGCACGAGCAGTGGCTGCGAATCGACGAAGGTCAGGAAGAGGCAAAGAAGGCCGAGCACGAGGAAAAGAAAGCCTAAGCAGGTGAGACTTTGAGACGTAGGTGGCGTAGTAATCGGAGTCAGTAAATCCGGCGAAGCCAGTCACCACGAACCTCGGGCCTGGCGCCGTGCGGGTATGTGTTGCTCTGGTGTTCCGGCGTGGGCGGTAGAGTAGGCAGCAGTGGCAGGAAAAAGAGAAAAAACTGGCAGCAAGGGCTCGCACAGCCTCTTTTCGCACCCGGTGAGGGAAAAAGCTCAGGACAGGGGAGCGAGAAAGAAGCAGGATAGAGGCACAAAGTCAGGGGAGTGACAAGCAAGGCACCAGGGGCAAACAAAAGAGAAGAGAAGTGTTTTGTTTGCTAAGTAGTGATGAAGATGATGCTTTTTTTGATTTTTCGAATTCTGGTAACTCAGCCTTGGGCAGCCTGGGGCAGCCTTTCTTCCTGCCCTGGTGGGCCTGAGGCTGCCTCAAGATGCCTGCCCCAGACGTGCCATCTCTTGGCACTACGAGGCGCAGAACAAAACATCTTTGTTCTGGTGTAGCCAGGTGCTGGCGTGGCACGTGTGGCAGAAGAGCATGCCGAGCTGTTTCGTAATTTCCCATCATTTGCTTCTGAAGTGCAAAGTCAGTGGAATTGTTGGTGCTTGTCGCTGGTGCAGCGTCGGTGCCATCGGTGTGGTTTTGCACCCACAGTGCGACTGACATCTCTGTGCATTGGTGTCAGCGCCAAAGAGAGAGGACTACAGCTATCGATGTCAATGACATACGAGCAAGAAATTTATGTTTTCAGCCAGTACTTGCTATTATTCTTCGTGGTATTCCCCTTCTCCCTTTTCTTCATCTACCTCTTCATCCTCCTCTTGCTTTCTCCTTTCTCGTCCCTCGATCGCACGGCTCGATACTGCGTCGTAACTTCGTGCCATAGAGGCGCAGCCAACGGCTCGGGCCCCCCAAGGTGCCCCCACGCACACACTATTGGCATGTAAAACCCGCCAAATCGTGGAAATGGCGCTTTCGGCCATGCCCGGCCTATCTCCGAACCGAAGATTTCTGCGTTAGTCTCGTAATTCATAGAATTCGGCGATGCTGCTGCGTTCGGCTTTTGAAGCTGTCTGGAGCCGATCCGAGCACAAGAAAAGAGACTGGAAACGCTGGTGCCCCGAAATAAGCTTTACCAAACGCAACGTGACGATAGGTCAGTTTATTCTTATCAAGCAATCACCTAGATGCGAATTTCCAATAATCATCAACTCACACCGTCAGATTTCACTCAATGACAACTTTCATGACAATCTCATCGGGGAGGCTTAGGATTGACGCAGACAATTTTCATACTGCCAAAAGGCGTTATCAATCTAATCTAGGCGACCTCATTGCAGACATTCACCTCCCAGAAGACAATGCCGCGTCTGTTGTAGCTCAATAGATTCTCTGTTACCTCAGTTTGAAGAAATCTTGGCTCCACCCTGCTGGTTGCTCAGGGCTGAGTTTCTTCACCCCTCTGTCCTGCTCTTGCCTAGCACTCCGCATTTGTCCATTTTCAACGGCATGCTTACGAATCGGCAGGCCGCCCTTATCGACCTTGTCCTGAAGTTGCCATGTTGGCAAAAGAAACTCCGCCTTCATTCCAAGCCATTCCAAGCCTGGTGTCAGGCTTCTGCTTGGCGTGGGCGAAGCGGTTTGCGAAGGACTCGTTGCCTCGATTGAGAGAGCTCAGCCTTGCAATTCCTGACTCTCACATACTTCCTAGGAGCCCCACGGACTTTCGAGTTGAGATAGAACTTTTGGGACTCTACATATTCTGGTGCATGAAACATTACGGGCTTTTAGGTTTGTGTATTTTCTGTGATGGCGACGAGAGAGTTAGTAGTAGAGAAAACTGGTGATGGCCTGACATCCTTGCGCCTCTCTACCAGGCTACCATTCGCTGAGTAGCCCCTTCACCAATGATTATTGACATGACTGTCTCTTTTGAAACTTTCGATGAGAACACTGTACAGAGAAAGATCATCATCATTTTCATCGAGAAGACAACCCAAAGTAGCAATGTAATGATGTGAACCAGAATAGTATCATACTTCGACGTGTGCTTTGTATAGAGTTATAAAGAGGTTTTTGTTACTTGTGCCTTCTCATGGTTAATGTTTGCCAGGATTCACGCTTTTCGTGGAATGAACCCTTTGAGCAAAATGGCCAACCTGAGTCTTTTCAGGATTTTGCGCAAAAAGCTGAAACAATGAATGTTATCTCATCGAGATTGGGTAAAAGCAATGTTCCCAAGATCATATATGTCACATTTCAAATTTTCAAGATCAGAAGTGAGATAAAGAGAGCATTAAGGATTTGACAGATGTGTCATTGGAATCTCGGGAATCTTGAGAATTTCCTCATTATAATATCAGCCTAGCTATCATGGCTCTGAATTGAGTTGCATCGCTCACGGTAAAGTAAAGTTATTTGTTGGTAGATTTGCATTGTGACTTCAACAGCAGTCGTCTACTTTACATTAAACCTCGCTAGAAGCCGACTACGAGTCATCTGATGGCAAATACGCCCCCTGCAAACAATATATTTTCTCTATTCCTCTGAAGCAACCCATGTATTAATAGACTCAAGTTCTTCCTTAGATCTCGGAACTTCTCTGTTCTTTCCGTTGCACGCCTTGTTCTTGTTAAAGTGACATCACCGGGTCGGACCGTTTGAGCAACTCCGAGCGCGCGGCTTTAACCGGTTGCTGAATAATCAGCTTAGCACTTCACTCAAGCCCAACACAGAGGAACAAACAGAAATTTATTCAAACTGGGCCCAAAGAATAACAAATCTGTTCTTGATGACCCAGTCCATTTCTTCTTCGAGACTGGCAGAAATGAATGACCTCTATTCTTTTCAGAAACGAGGCATTCAGGAAGCGCCGTATGCACGGGACCAAAGGCACGGGTCTAGTCACGTGATAATAGTACAGAACGGGGGTTTTTCGGAATCTAACTACAGATTATCATAGTGATCCAGTATTTGAGCCAAGAAGTTTTTTCATGATCTTGGTTTTCTCCTACTTCGGCACCCCAATTGCCAAAACCCGACCTCGCTTAGGTGTGGCTCGCGCAGATCATCGAGAACCCTGCAGGACGCTAAGGCAAAAAGAAATGTATGCAGAAAAAAACCGTGGCGTTATATATTCTGACAAATCTACCTTAACCAACAACCAACACATACCACATTTCGCTCACTATGACAGTTGATTCCTCCACAAACTACGGATTTGGCACTAAGGCCATCCATGCAGGCGCCCCTATTGACCCCCACACTGGTGCCGTCATAGAGCCCATTTCTCTCAGTACCACCTTTGCCCAGCTGGAGCCTTCCAAGCCTATCGGTATCTACGACTACTCGAGATCTGGAAACCCAAACAGAGACAACTTCGAGGCTGCAATCGCTGCTTTGGAGAAGGCCAAACACGCTGTTGCCATTTCCTCCGGCTCGGCTACCACTGCCTTGATTCTTCAGTCCTTGGCTATTGGCTCTCACGTTGTTTCTGGTGGTGATGTCTACGGAGGCACCCACCGTTACTTCACCAAGGTTGCCAACACCCACGGACTCAACATTGAGTTTGTGCACGATTTGCAGAAGGATTTGCAGGCCTCTTTGCGTCCTGAGACCCTGCTTGTGTGGCTCGAGACTCCATCCAACCCTACTTTGTCTGTGACTGACATTGAGGCCGTGGCTGCCATTGTCAAGGAGCACAACCAGAAGCATAACAAAAACACCATCTTGGTTGTCGACAACACCTTCTTGTCCCCATACATTTCCAACCCATTGACACACGGTGCTGATGTCGTTGTGCACTCCATCACCAAGTACATCAACGGACACTCTGACGTTGTGGGAGGTGTTTTGGCCACCAACAGCGACGAGTTGCACGAGAAGTACCGTTTCTTGCAGAATGCTATTGGCTCTGTGCCCTCTCCATTCGACTCCTGGTTGGCTCACAGAGGTCTCAAAACCTTGCACTTGAGAGCTAGACAAGCATCCTACAGTGCTCAGAAAATCGCTGAGTACTTGGCCCAGCACGAGTCTGTGGTCGCTGTAAACTACCCTGGCCTCAAGTCCCACGCTAGACACTCGGTTGTTCTCAAGCAGCACCGTGACGGTCTCGGAGGAGGTATGATCTCTTTCAGAGTCGCTGGTGGCGCTAAGGCCGCTTCTGTTTTCACTTCTTCTACCAAGCTTTTCACCTTGGCCGAGTCTCTCGGTGGCATTGAGTCCTTGATTGAGGTCCCTGCCGTTATGACCCACGGTGGTATCCCACAGGCTGAGAGAGAGAAGGCTGGTGTTTTCGACGACTTGATCAGGGTCTCCGTTGGTATTGAGGAGACTGATGACTTGTTGGCTGACATAGAGCAGGCTTTGGCTAAGATCTAAGGCCTAGAGGTATATAGATGCTAGATCTGACGCGGTAGTGCACGATTCTATCGCTTAATAATACGGAATATGGAGGTCATGATCGTAGAGAATAATCCATGCAAGTTTCTTATGAAACAGTTATCAATTGGCCATCTGACTGCTCTCTATGATGGTAATGTCCAAATATGAGATGATCGATTTGCATCTAGTCAGGTCCTAAGAAGCAAATAAACTGATATGTCAATTTCTGTTTTGCGCTTGACATGAAAGCTCCTTACTTTTTTTTTTTTTTTTTTTTTTTTTTCATTTTACATGGTTTGTTCCACCAGATTCTACACCATCCCAGTCCTTCCCAAATCAAAGCCTCAAAAGACTTCGTGGCGCACAGATCACTTACCCCAACGTCACCTTTCATCAAATTGTTAGCAGCATTCTTCTGTGGAGCATACAAAACATTCATTCTTTTTAAACGGGACAGCCATACCTAGGCAATTTAACTCGTGAACTCCTTCGCTTTTGCTTTGCATTTGATGGTGTGGTGTGGACAAAGTTTACAGATTCAAGCAATCTTACATAGTACCCAATCGTTCATTATCAAATAAAATTTTTCATCCTTCATGATTAAAAACTGTTTGGATCCCTGGATTCCGATTTCTCCTGTTTGAAGTGCCATTGCCAAACCTTTCGGCCCCCTATGAGAAGTAGGCAGGAGTGTTCAAAACAACCAATTCTACTTCCTAGCAAGACAGGAAAAGTTTTCAGAGCATACATCCAACAAAGAGCTTATTTTGGGAGGATTAAACTCCGCACAGCTCTCAAATAAAATCAAAATATGCCCTTTACCGGTTTTCAACGGCCATTCCTAATCAGACTAGCCTGATTGGTGAGATCGCGATTTTGCAGCCACTTGCTATGCACGGAAGTATCGGTAGGCCGGCCCTAAGTGCTTTTGGTGAATTGATGTCAGAATACAGAAGAATTTGGGGTTGAAAGGGCAGGATACATAGTTAATTAAAAATTCAACCGAGGCGGCACTTTTCGGCAAACTTTCAAGACGTCGATTGAGATCACGTGATTTAGATTAAGGGCAAGAAACAGCAACGTTAATTGTCAAATAGCTTTTCAAAATTCGAATTCGAGTACAGACTGATTCAACAGCCAAATTTGACTCAATTTTGACCCATATTGCCAATATATGTCACTCTGAACTGCCACACGCAACGAGGTGCGTTCGTGCACAAACCAGGTTTTTCTGGCCAATCGCGCGAGGTTCTTTTACACATTTCCTGAGTGCTCAATAGTTGAAAAAAAAAATATAACTTTAACACACCACCAAACGCACGGTCTTTCACCTCCAATTTGCCTATTTCCGGTTTCGTGTGGTTTCAGTCATCGCATATCGCTCAAACCTGAAAAGCTACTTTCAAGGTTCCCCGTGTGATCATTTCCATTTATTTCTGCCTATCATCAGTGGATTAAACAGGTGAACAAGTGCACGAAAGAAAGACCACCAACTTACAACCCTACCCCCCTAATTCATAGCACATATTCACACAGCATGTTCAAATCAGCATCGAGAATCGCCTCCAGCAAGATCGCCATCCTGACTGTTGCCGGAGCAGGAATTGGTGCTTCTTACATTCTTTACCAAGATTCCATGACTGCCAGCGCCATGACCGCCGCTGAGCACGGTCTCCACCCTCCTGCTTTCGACTGGCCCCTGAACGGCATGTTCTCCACATTTGACCATGCCTCGATCAGAAGAGGTTTCCAGGTGTACAGAGAGGTGTGTGCTGCATGCCATTCTTTGGACAGAATTGCCTGGAGAAACTTGGTGGGTGTTTCCCACCTCACCTCCGAGGCCAAGGCCATGGCTGAGGAGCTTGAGTATGATGACGAGCCCGATGACGAGGGTAAGCCAAGAAAGAGACCAGGTAAGTTGGCTGACTACCTTCAGGGTCCATATGAGAACGAGCAGGCTGCTAGAGCTGCCAACCAGGGTGCCTTGCCTCCTGACTTGTCCTTGATTGTCAAGGCCAGACACGGTGGTGCCGACTACATCTTCTCCCTTTTGACCGGTTACCCAGATGAGCCTCCAGCTGGTGTTCACTTGCCTCCAGGATCCAACTACAACCCATACTTCCCAGGCGGTTCGATTGCTATGGGTAGAGTTTTGTTTGACGATTTGGTTGAATTCGAGGACGGTACACCTGCCACTACATCACAGATGGCCAAGGACGTTGTTCACTTTTTGCACTGGTGTTCGGAGCCCGAGCACGACGAGAGAAAGAAGTGGGGTCTCAAAGCCCTCATTGTCACCTCTTCTCTTTACTTGTTGTCTGTCTGGGTGAAGAAGTTCAAGTGGCAGCCAATCAAGAACAGAAAGATCACTTTCAACCCACCAAAGAGGCGTTAAATGGACAAGAGCAACGCACGGTGCTGAGCAGGCAGCGGGCGCCCCGCGTGCTCCGAGGAGCGCTGTTTACTGTTTTCAGCAAGTCCCCAAGCATGTAAAAAGTAGACTAAACATACATTTGATAATAGAGCAGTGGTGTAGGTTTTTGAGTTGGTGAGGTTTGAGTGGATGAGGTGAGGATGTTTCAGGCAAATGTCACAGGCCAGTATTGCAATGAGGTGGATGAGAATTTATGGGAAATCTTGCAAGCGATCAATTTAATCTCATGCTGGTTCGATCAATGAAGCCCTTCATATATACTCGATTCTTCCTTTCGTTTCCCGGAGTATTGCACGTCAATATGCCTCCTATTAAAGCCTTGCACTTCAATGAGCACCCGATCAACTAATTGCAATAACCTCTAAGACATCAATAAATGAAAGCATTATATGGGTCTTGCAGCTAGTCCAAATCCCATATTCAATTTCGGGATCTTGCTTGATTACCCCTTTGGTGACTTTGTTCGACTCTTCCCCGACATGACTCCCTCTTCATTAAGTTGCTTCCCAATTTAACAAAAGCATTTTCCTCTTTTGGCCGCTTGCCAACAGAATACACGAATCCTTGTTTTCCACGTTGTTCCTTCAAAACGTTATTGGCTGCGAATTTCCTGGAATTCTACAACCCCGTTCGTGCACTGCAACAACCGCATACCTTAAGGCATGTCTCAAATCGGATAAACATGCCAAAGAGCCAATCAAAACATTCCACGTGTATTCTTCTGCAATTTATCAGATTCCGTTTTCTATCGACTTCCACGCACACACCTCTTGCTCCAACACCATTGGATCTCAACCCTAGGTTATGCCAATTTGCAGCCATGTAGCAACACCCAAACGGGCACGTAATTGCTATATACACTACATTGATGATGAAAGTACCCCGCTAACAACCCACTCCAAATCCCGAAATCCTGCCCCACTTCAATACTTGCGGCATCTTCCACATTCTCGATTCCCCCATTTCCTGTGCGCTGTTCCCCATAGAAAACTCCACGAATTCCACCGCCTGCACACAACCCCAAATTCGCCGAGTGGTTGCTGCAACCTCGCCGAGACAACCCACTGAAACACCACTCAATCCGTGTTGTGTGCAGTACGCTCGCTAGCACTGGCGTTTGCTCGCCGAATTGATGCACGGCATATTAAAAAAAATCTCACCTTTATAAGCATCTGTTTTCCCTCTTTGTCACACGCACACATAGACATTTCGCTTAACTATGGAGGACAATTCAGAAACACACTCGACGACAAATTCGTCCGAGAACTTGCTACGAGAACTGTCAAATAACAAAGCTCCTGTTTCAGTCATGAAGCAGTATGCCCCTGACGACTCTTCCTTGTCGATAGTTTCTGGAAGCACCACTGCTCCTCAGGCTGTGCTTAAGGATGAATCAGAAGAACGCCCCACACTCCTTGTTCTTCTTTTGACATTGGCGTCGTCCATTTCGGGCTTCATGTTTGGTTACGACACAGGTTACATTTCGGCCGCGTTGGTCAACATTGGCACCGACTTATCCAATAAGGTGTTAACGCTGGGAGAGAAGGAGTTTATCACGTCTGCTACCTCATTGGGCGCCTTGATTGGTGCTGTTATTGGTGGATTCGGTGCTAATTTGTTCGGAAGAAAGCGCATTCTTCTCGGCTCAAACGTCATCTTCGTCGTGGGTACCATCATTCAACTCGTGGCTAAGCACGTGTGGACAATGATCTCCGGACGTTTCGTTTTGGGACTCGGGGTGGGCATTGCCTCTCTCATTGCTCCGCTCATGTTGAGTGAGTTGGCTCCTTCGAAATACAGAGGTCGTCTCATTGTCACCAACTGTATCTTCATCACAGGCGGCCAGTTAGTTGCCTACTTCATCAACTGGGGCTTGACCCACGTGAAGGGCGGCTGGAGAGTGTCTGTTGGGTTGTGCATGGTGCCAGCTGTGCTCCAGCTGGTCTTATTCTTTTTCTTGCCAGACACGCCCAGATTCTACATCATAAATGGCAACTACGAGAGAGCCAGAGAGGTGTTGAAGAAGACTCACAGCCACACGTCCGACGCTCACGTTGACGCGCTCTTGGATGACATGATTCAGTCGAACTCCACTGTGCCTGGCGGGCCTGTGTCGCAGATATGGAATTCCGTCAAGCTCATTCACAAAAGACCTGCCAACTTCCGTGCTCTAATTTTGGCGTGTGGCTTGCAGGGTATCCAGCAGTTCACCGGTTTCAACTCGTTGATGTACTTCAGTGCCACTATCTTTGAGACCATTGGCTTCGAAAACTCGACTGCCGTTTCGATCATTATTGCGGCTACAAACTTTGTCTTCACTCTCGTTGCATTATGTATCATCGATTTCGTGGGCCGTCGTCGGATCTTGCTCTTCGCCATTCCAGGAATGTGTGCCTCGCTCATTCTTTGTGCTATTGCCTTCCACTACTTGGGTGTTACATTCGGTGACAGTAATGAAGTTGTGGTAGAGACAACTGGTATCACCGGATGGGGTATTGTCGTGATCATGGGTATGGTGTGTTACGTTGCCTCTTATGCCATTGGCATTGGTAACAGTGCTTGGACCGGAGTTGAGCTTTTCTCTGACGTCAACGTGAGATCTGTGGGAGGCATGTACGCCGCTGCCACCAATTGGGCTGGTTCCTTGGTGATTGCATCCACTTTCTTGACTATGCTCGAGAACATCACTCCACCGGGCACATTCGCTCTTTTTGCTGCACTTTGTGCTGTATCGTTCGTTTTCGTCTTATTCCTCCTTCCTGAGGTGGCGGGCTTGAAGTTAGAGGAGACCTCCAAGCTTCTTGAAGGCGGCTTCAATGTGAGACAGGCTAGAAAATTGGTAAAGGAAAGAAAAAGACTCGCCAGGCAAGTCGCCGACGAGTCAGACAGCACTGTGGTTTAAAACCATTAAAAAAGCATTCATCTCTTAGATGACCAAAAAAGTCAATTTAGCATATATTCAGATAAAGAATCGAAAAGTACTCATTTTTGCAACCACTTTTAACAGCGCGCATAGATTATCATCGCTCATAGTTAACATTGAAGAAATACCACAATGGCTGTAAGACGACAACGAAGGCCGCAGCAGCCGTACAATCGCTTCGAAACGATGTCAAAGATAGCAGAATTTGAGATCATCAAAAAAATTGGCCAGGGAACCTTTGGTGTGGTGCAGAAAGCAAGAAACAAGAAATCGAAGGAATTGGTAGCTCTAAAGCAGCTCATCAACCACTCTGCCAAGGAAGGATTTCCCATCACAGCCATGCGAGAAATCACGATTCTCAAGTGTCTAAATCATGAGAATGTTCTCAGAATCACGGGTATGATATACGAGGAGGCTAAGGCTAGCTCACCGGAAGATGCTATCCGTCAGCGAGGCTGCTTCTACACAATCTCTCCATACATGTCGCTAGACTTGGTTGGGCTTTTGGAGAATCCCAAAATCAAGCTCACCGTGGCGATGGTCAAGTGTATCATGCAACAGCTACTCCATGGTGTGGACTATATTCACCAGCAGCGCTACTTACACAGAGACATCAAGGCAGCGAATATTCTTATAGACCCACATGGAGTTGTGAAGATTGCTGATTTCGGATTGGCCCGAGTGTACCACGGCAAGACACCACTTCGAGGAAAAGGCCAAGGTGGAGGTGAAAGAGCATACACCGCCTTGGTTGTCACGAGGTGGTACAGATCGCCCGAACTCCTTCTAGGAGAGCGTAAATACGGAACTGCCGTTGACATGTGGGGTGTGGGGTGCGTTTTCGGAGAGCTTTTCACAAAAAAGCCGATTTTGGTCGGTGCTTCTGATTCTAACCAGGCACAGCTCATATTCGACATGGTCGGACCGCCATCTCGAGAGAACTGGGCCTCTGCGTCTCTACTCCCGAACAAGCTGGACCTTAATATTGGCCTTACGTGCAAGAGAACACTCGAGACCCGGTTCACGCCTCTCATGGGCGATACAGGAGTCCAGCTTTTGGATAAGCTTTTGACCTTAGATCCCGAGAAGCGCTGGAACGCTCAGGATGCATTGGGACACGAGTATTTTACGGAAGATCCAAAGCCCTTGGCTCCTAAGGATATGCCTGCATTCGAAGAGAGCCACGAGATAGATCGAGAGAAGTTCAAGAGGCAGCGCACGGAGGGTTTTGAGCTGGATGTGGAGAAGAAGCCTAGAGTTGACAGCTATGTTAGCAGGCTGGCACGCCCGGGTGTTTCTGGCATTAGAACGAAGCCAGTGAGGCCTAGATACTGAGAGTTGGGAGTCGAATTCCGTTGATTGTTGAGTGCACCTTAGCGCCGGTATGCCCGTCTGCCAGACAATGGAATCTCAAAAGGCCCGAAGATTGAGAAGGAGGGAAAAGGGGACTAGGTTTGTCTCACGTGAGGCCGTCTTTAAGTTTGGCGGTGCCTTCCTCTCCGTGTGGGGCCAATTTGACGAGGTTTCAAGAAAATCTTCCTACTCATTTTGTGTAAGTCGCATTTCTAGCCTCGAGTTTACAAACGGAGTAACATAAGGCGGTCCACACGGAGTACAAAGCGATCCATACGAGCAAAATCACAGTTCTAACGGCGCTGCATACCATGCGATCCTCGTTATTGTCTGCCACGGCTCTCACACTCGGCTCGTGTATATAAATCATAAAACGAAGACTTATTGTTTTGAGACCTTCAGCCCCTTGAATCCGAATTCGAAATTCGCCTTTCACAAACGCTCTCCTCTCTCCTCGTGCCCCTCTGATAGAATAGATAAGTCGGATCAGGAGCTGCAACTGACGCGCCATCCACCCGGAACGTGGCCCTCTGCAGGAACACCTGACCGAGATTCGAGGGCTACTGCTTGTTTAAGCTGCGGAAACCTGCACTGTCTGCAGTACACCGAGCCCCGGTTCTCATGGCACGCAGATCGTTCTCCAGCTGCAAGCCTATATATTCCTATATGGTGCTCGAATTTTCCCACATCAATCTCCTTCTTCACCATGACTCGTTCCCTAGAAGACTACTTCTCGGTGCAGGTGTTCTTCATCGTTCTCCGTGAAACCATCGAGCTGGCGATCATCATATCGGTGCTTTTGGCTCTCGCGAATAAGAGTCTTCTGCAAGATTCCGATTCCCTGCTGCAAGACAATCCTACCGAAGAGGTTTCAGAAAATTGCTCTCGCCAAAACGAATCATCAACTTTGCCCAATGCGGAAATGCTCTCGACTGTCAGATGGCAGATCTGGGCAGGAGGGCTCTGTGGCTTTTTGGGGTGTTTGGTTGTGGGTGCTGTGATTCTCGTGGCTTTCTACACCATCGGTGCCGACTTATGGTCCAGCACTGAGCACTACTGGGAGGCCACCTTTTCGGTGATAGCCTCGGTGATTATCTCCGCCATGGGTGTGAAGATCCTCCGTGTGAACAGAATGCAGCAGAAATGGCACCACAAGCTTGGGACCATTCTCAATAAGAACGCCCAGATGATGGACGTTGCGGAGAAAACGTCTTCTTTTTCAGACAGGAACGCCATGTTCATTTTGCCTTTCGTCACAACCCTCAGAGAGGGCTTGGAGGCAATTGTGTTTGTGGGCGGCATTGGCATCAACGAGAACACCACCGTTGCTTCGATCGTGAACTCTGCGCTTTTGGCCATGATCATCGGCACCATTGTCGGTGTCATTCTCTACAGATCAGGCAACACGCTTTCTCTCCAGTGGTTCTTGATCGTGTCCACGTGTTTCCTCTACCTTGTTGCTGCTGGCTTGTTCTCTAAGGGAGTATGGCAGTTTGAGCTCCAAAGCTTCATCGATAAGTGTGGCGGCATGGATGTCAGTGAGACTGGTCACGGGCCTGGCTCTTACGATATCAGCAAGAGCGTGTGGCATGTGAACTGTTGCAATGGCGAAATGCCTGAAGACGGCGTCCAGTGGATGTTGTTCACTGCCGTTTTCGGATGGACCAACTCTGCTACCTACGGCAGTGTCACTGCCTACACGCTCTACTGGATCGCTGTGATCACCATGTTCACCAGCTTGGTGTACGAGAACAAGCACGGCATGTTGCCTCTCATTCCTATCAAATGGCAGGCCAAGAGGATCAGAAAGAGGCTTTATTTTGCTCTTCCTCCAGAGCAGCACCGCCAGAGCCAGGAGCTGATCAACTCAAGCACTCCGCTACAAGTTGCATGATCTATCATCACTTCATTCAATCTATAAAAGTTTGCAAAGTCGTATACTACCGACTTTCATCATTTGAACATTTCGTCCACCGAGCCGCCCAAATAGACCTTGAGCGTCTTTCTCGTGGCGGGCAAGATCCTGGCTTTCACCATGGGCACCTTCTCGCCGTTCTCGGACAATTTATCATAAGCCTGGAATCTGTGGCACCCGCCAAAGGCAAAATAGTAATTCTTTCCTTGCTCACGTACCAAAAATACATCGATTGGAGGCAATTCGCCTGCTGTGATATCCTCGATTCCACAAGTAGCTGAAGCCATGGGAGTGCCCTTGAGTGTAGAGACCATCGCATCTATCTTCTGGTAATCTAGCACTGGCGGAATGGGTCTTCTGATTTCATTGAGGGGGACATATTCCTCTTTGAGTGTTGCAGACTGAAAGGACATTTTTTTTCTTGTTGTGCAAATCTATAGTTCTATGGAGTTCAGCATCGGATGCGGGCTCTATATATATGGGTGCTCGGTTGGTGATAACAGGGTTTGACGGCCCTATATGTCTGACTAAGCGCAAGCGAAGCCCATTAATAAGAGACACCCTTCCAGCCCAGCAAAGTGGAAGCGAACTAAAACGAACTAATGAACTTCGAAATAGTCTGTTGAACAGTCTTATCGAAGATCACTTGAATTGGTAGCTTTTTGAATTGAGGTTGGTGCTTTTTGATCAAGGTAACTTCTGACGGTGTCTGTAGCAAACTGCGAAGGGTCCGTTTCGGACATTTCAGCCGAAAAGCGCCAATGGTATTAATCTATAACGTTATTTGCGCAAGGCTGAAGAATGGAAAAAAAAAAAAAAATCTCAATCAGAAGATGATGCTCAGTACTATGGAAGTTGCTCACGCATTGGCTGCAAATCCCGAGTGAATATACCAAGGATTAGTGTTGTGAATAAGGAGGTCGTGAATTGAGCAGTATTGCATTCCAATAATGTCCAGGTGATCTTTGATTGATAAAGATCAGACAATTGTCCCATGGGCATTCTTTTGTTTGGAGGAATCTTACGAGAACAACGACTCGATTGCATCAATAACCAACACCATTTTCCACGATTCTTCTATCCATCAATGACACTAGTTGCCAAAATTCGAGCAGAGTTGCTCAACGAGAAGTCATTCTGGGTCAGACTATGCCTGAAATCGACTTCATGATGGCGACCGGGGATGGGTTTTCGCTTCGACTTCCCCGAATCAAGCTCAACAAATGCTCGAAACAAACAGATGATGGAGTCTTTACAAATGCCAAAAACATTTCGAATCCACACTATTTGATCCATCGTTCGCTGAAAACACTTGATAGACAAAGTAACACTTTTGACTCCGTCAAGACCCAGTCCAAAAGCCCCTCAGACGCCTAATGCCTAAAGCAAACCCTACATAATAACGACATAAAGTACAGCAAGCCGGTCACACATGTGCTGCTAGTTGGAATCACAAGCGGCTAACCCGTGTCATTTCTTTTTCCCTGCCTAGGTTCGTACTTGGCGCAAAGTCTATTTTATCTATTCTATCAGTTATATCCGAGCACCAATTGTGCACAACAAGCTCGGAATTGAACAAACGGCATTTTCCTGTCACGTCATATAAGCCAAGCCAGCGCCGTACGACATCCAGAAATCTCTATTTGCACCCAACCACTGAAACCCGTTTTCCGTGTCTTTAGCGTTACAGCCGTTTCTCCGTTAATTATGGTGCCAGGCACCTGCGACCTGCATGCATCTCGCCTCCTAAGCCTATCATATAAGCGGTCAACGTCGCTCGTGTGCCGTATCACCTCGGAACTCTCCAGATCCAGGTCGACCTGAGATGAGGTAAAAGTTTGCTATAATTGAAGAGAGAAGCCCGAGATTCTTGTGTTCAAAGAACGAACATTTTGGTGTCTATTTTACCACTTTTGGACATCAATCGCCGGGCCAGGATTATCTATATCATCAGTCCGAGCTCGGCATCAGGAAGTGGCATTCGCACCCTCGGAACCCCCGGTCTGATTGTGTCTCCAGGATCCACCCCCGGAACTCATTGATGAAAAAGATTATTTTCCCTCATAAAAACCGATAGAGCTCCTAACAAGACACCATTATACCATCTCCCTTCTTTCGTGATACCCTGCCATGTTTTGGCTTAACGCCGTGTTGCTTATAGCAACAGCGTTTTTCTTATGGCCCAAGGGGAAATCCCCAATATATACAAAATCGTCCTTGTGCCTTCTACTAGGATGTTTGACGATATTGTTTGTCACCATGACCCCGGAGAAAGCACTCAGGGGTGCTCCATTCCAGCGTTATTCAGACGCTGATATCGCATACATGAGTTGCAAGATCCAGGTCCAGCCCTTGAACTTTTGCAGTGTCAAGCAAGTTTGGTCTCACGAGGGAGAGCAGTGCATGTGTGAAAACATCAATGCCTTGGCTACTTTGCTGCACTGCTACCTTACAGCATACCCCAAATTCACCGATTCTTTGATTAAGAGGTGTAACGAGAAAATGAATGTTCCTCTTACAAAGGAGCAGTTCGACTATGCCCACGAGTTGTATGAGGCAGAAGCACAGAACGAGAGTGGTTCCAATGGAGACAATCGGGCACATCTGGAGCCCTTAGAGCATCCTGTAAAGCTTGACGAGGTGCTTATAATGAGGTATCGCGACTCGTACGACCAGTTCTTGGGGAACTACAACAGATCCATTGGCTATGGAGTGCATCTCACTGGTTTCTGGCTTGTATTCTTTATTTTGGTCGGGCTCGCCAACTGGCTGAAAATCTGGTTTCCAAAGCTCCACCAGAAGGCGAACACGCCGACGATCAACTGGTTCAGGAAGAAAATCACCCTTCCCGCAACGTTTGGACAGTACAAAACGAATGAAAAGCGGTTCCTCTGGGTTCTTGACTTCTTGTCGCCTTCCAGACTCGAAACCATCACTCTCACCCTTTTTACCGCAATGACAGCGTTCTACCTCGTTCACGATATCAAAGCCGCCGATGACGATCCCATCTTCAAGTCCAAAGACAGGGCTCTCGCACGATACTATGGCGTGCGCTCGGGTGTGCTAGCGAGCTATTTATTTCCATTTTCCATATTGTTCGCAGGTCGTAATAATATATTGCAATGGCTCACCCGCTGGGAATACGCAGCATTCGTGACTCTTCATCGTTGGATATCTCGAGTCATGATGGTTCTTTTGATTGTTCACGCTACGGCTTACAGTTACCTTATTAGAGAGAAACCCGACTTTGACCCCAACAATATGGAGAGATTCTTGGTTTGGGGAATTTTCGCCTACATGAGTGGTTTGGCCATTTTGGTCCAAGGTCTCTTAGTTTTGAGGAGGAGGTGGTACGAGGTCTTCCTTCTTCTCCACATTGCCTTGGCTTTGGTATTTGCCGTGGGCGCTTGGATCCACGTGGACGACCTCTACTTCCTTTGGTACTATTACTTTTCTGCCTGGCTCTGGGCCACCGATAGAATTCTCAGAATTCAACGACTTGCATACTTTGGCTTTCCCTTGGCTACCGTCCGCCTCTTCGAGGATGGAACCCTCAAAGTGGCCGTCCCAATACCCAAAAATTTTGATGCCGAAGGAGGTGGCCACTGTTTTGTTCATTTCCTTCGTCCCCTATGCTTTTGGCAATCGCATCCCTTCACCTACACAGTTGTTGATGGCAACATCTTGTTCTATGTCAAGGTCAAGAAGGGTGTCACTCAAGATCTAGCGAGATATTTGGAGAAACATCCTGACAGATCTGCCAAGATTAGAGTTGCGGTGGAAGGCTCATATGGTGAGGCAACTCCTGCTTTCAGGTACGATAGAAGTGTCTTCTTAGCAGGAGGCAACGGCATTCCTGGTATCCTCGCGGAAGCCGTCGAGGTGGTTGATAAACACCCCACTTTCAGCAAGAGAACTATTCAGCTCATCTGGGTTGTACGTGAATACCAATCGCTTTTCTGGTTTTTTGACGAGTTAAAGTCGATGAAAGATTATCCAATCGAGTGCGAGGTCTATGTCACAAGGCCTCTGTCAGTTTTATTAAATCCTAATGATAAACTGCCACTACTATCGAATACTTACAGCCATCAGATTTATGCGAATAATGTCAAGGATCCTATTAGTCAACTAAAAGAGGATCTCAGCCACATAAAGTTTCATGAAGGCAGACCAAATGTGAGGAAAATTGTGGAAGCAAACGTCGACATTAGTCAACAAAGCTGCTGTTTTGTGACTTGTGGGCATCCAATCATGGTGGATGAGTTGCGTCATGAGGTAGTCCAGGTCATTGACACGAGTAAGGTAAGGGTCGACTACTTTGAGCAGCTTCAAGTCTGGTCATAAATTACTGATGCGATTTTCGATATGAGGTATATGATAGAAATTGCAATAAATGTATTTATTTGGCTAGAGTGAGTAGTCTCTTAATTGGTCTCAGACAGGTTCGAAACATGGTTCGCTTTTCAGGTTCACTTGGGATCCATGATGGCCAAACTTCTTCGATGAGCCATGATCCAAATGAAATCCGCGTCAAGAGACACTTTTGGGATGCTCTAACAAGTATACGTATGATCGATCCCTATAATTCTTCTTGATTAATCCTGTCCTTGTTCTACCTTAGCATTCCCATCTTTCTCACAATCTATTAGTCTTGAGCTCACATCGTCATCCAAAGGAGCGAGGCTACCAGAGAGAAAAGAGCTGAATACTTATATTCGAATTTTATGAAAGAGAAGAAAGGCCTCGATTCGAGCTTACCTGCCACTGGTTGTAAAAGCAACTGTTTTGAACCCGCTCATTCAATGACCCAAGAACTTTCCATCGATAAGAAAGCTTATTTGGTGAAATGTTGCTCAAAGAATGCGATCACCCGATAACAAAGTTTGAAATCTGACTGTGAACACTGGTCATTATCGCCCTAATACCACCATTTCATTGCCTTGGTAGAGAGTTTATCACTCAATTAGTCAATGCTGTCACAGGAACAACAAAATAAAGAGAGTTCGTAGTAAGAAGGACGTTTCTTGTCAGTCAGTTTCATCAAAGTTATGTTAGGCGTTGTTGTGAAAAATATACAATCCACAGATGAAGGTACTCTGGAGTCCAATTTTTGCAACCGATCTAAAACACCCGTACACCATCAAGTTTGGACATAAAGGTCCTATTCGCGCACCAGCATGCAGAACGCATACAAGCCTTTATGGCCAAGTTGGTAAGGCATCTCACTAGTAATGAGGAGATCGTCAGTTCGAATCTGGCTGAAGGCATATTTTTTTATTCGCGGCAACGGCCTCCTACATCTACTCATCACAGACATGCATAGTTAGATATTATACAACTACAACTTATTGATGAATCTACAACTACCGCCAAATTTGGCAACTGAAACTCCAAAAACCCACTCAGGAAAAGCAGCAGATGTTCAAATTACTTCTGCTGAAATTCTTCAACATGCCCATCAGCTAAAAGCCAACCCATATAAAGCTTCGAAACAGACTATACAAGACCTAGAAGAGCTCCATCTGTTTCAGCTAGCTAAACGCCGAGAGTATGAACAGCACCTTAACAAAAACCGCCTAAATTATGGCCAATGGCTCAGATACGCTAAATGGGAGCTAGATCACAACCATGACTTCAAGAGATTCAGGTCCATCATGGAGAGAGCCCTAGCAGTCAATGTTCAACACATTCCTTTTTGGGTCCGATACGTCGAGATGGAGCTTCTTCATAGAAACATTAATCATGCCAGGAACTTGCTAGATCGTGCTGTGACTACGCTACCTTACACAGATAAGCTTTGGTACGTCTATGTCCAGACTGAGGAAGCATTGGGTAATTACAGCTCAGCGAGATCGATCTTCGAGAGATGGGTATCCTGGGTACCTGCGAAGTCCGTTTGGCAGTCATACATTGGGTTCGAAAAGCGTTATGATGAATACGACAATGTCAGAGCTCTCTACGCCAGATTTTTGGCACAATTTCCTGAAGGTGAAGTTTGGCTACAATGGGCAAACTTCGAGCGCCTTGAAGTCACACTGACTGAAGACCTGGTATCGAGAGTCCGAGGTGTTTTTGAAGCAGCGCTTGATAACATGGCGGAAAACGGAACTTTGGGTACAGATAAACATATTCCACAGATTGTCCTTCAGTGGTCCTCGTGGGAGGCCTCACTTGGAGAGATAGAACGTGCAAGAAAGATTTTCTTCACGATGTTCAATTCAGGCATTCCACAGCTGGACGAACAAAAAGCAAAAGTATACCAGGTTTACACAGACTTCGAAAGAATGCATGGTACCGAAAATCTGATTGACCACTCTGTCATCGCCAAACGGAAGGCACAGCTAGAGCTGGAGCTTTTCAGAGATCCCAATAACTATCTTGCTTGGTGGGATTACCTCAAGCTTGAGGAGAAGTCATCGCCAGAAACACTTCGACCTTTGTTCCAAAGAAGTGTTTCCAATGTTCCCAGGGACAAGTATAAGCTGCTTCAGTGGAGAAGATACGTCTTTCTCTGGATCAAATTTGCACTTTGGGAAGAATTCAACAACAAGAAGATAGATTACGCCCGAAAATGCTGGAACGATGCCCTCGCGGTTATACCCCATGTGCATTTCACTTTTGCTAAAATCTGGATTATGGCTGCGGAGTTCGAGCTTCGTCACGACAAAAAAGATGGACTCATCTTAGCCAGGAAACGCCTCGGGAAGGCGATCGGTTATTCCAGTGTCGTTTCATCGAAAAACAAAATTTTCAAATACTACATTGAGTTGGAGACCAAGCTCAATGAACTAGACCGAGTTCGTTCTTTATACACAAAGTGGATTGAGACGGCTCTTCTTTTCGAAGCTCCTACCTCAAGTGGACACTCAGCCCTAGACATACTACTTGAGCTTTGCGATAAAGAAGCCGAGCTAGGTGAACAGGAAAGATGTATCGCCTTATACGACTTGGCACTCAGCATGCCAAACAGAACTCAGACAACGCTCAATGAGAACTTCTCGTTCGAGCCCAGAGAAAGGCTTCTAGAGTCGTACATCACCTTCCTCAAGGACGAATTTTTGTATGATGATGCCAGAAAGGTATACAGACGTGAGCTCACTGAGAATGGCAATGCATTCCTCTGGATTCAACTTGCACTCTTTGAACTGAGCATTCTCTCACCGGCGCAGCTTGATCTTCTTGATAGTTCCGAGGATGTCGAATTCAAGCTTGAAGACTACCAAAAGAGCAAGACCCGTGAAGTGTTCGGTGAAGCTGTCAGACACTTCAGAGAGATGAACGATGCGCCCAATTGCATCATAGTTCTTGATTCCTGGAAGGACTACGAGAAGGCTCATGGAGATTCGGAGACCCTCGCTCAGGTCGAGAAGCGGTACCCAACTGAAGTCACAAAAAGGACCCTGGGCGAAAATGGGGAGGAGATTTCTGTGGAGTACGAATTTCCCAAAGAGGCCCCTCGCCTCAACAAATTCCTCGCCAACGCCAAACAATGGGCTTCCCAGACTTCGACCTAGCAGCCTTGACAAACATAATTGCATATCATCATTCATTCCTTGGGCAGGCTATTTGAGGCGTATATATAATCAACCCACGTACGTGGCCAGAAACTCAATGGCCGCCTCTAAGAGTTAATACCAAATGCAATGAGGCACCGGCTTGGATTCCCGATTCCTGGATGGTGATCTCGTCGTTCAACTGCGAGCCATTGAAGATCAATCGCTGCTGGGCTGGAGGAATGCCTTCTTTCTCTTCCATCATTTCCTTGATACGGATAACCTTATCTCCGGCCTCGACATCGACGGGTATGTCTCTGCCTGTCAAAGTCTTGACTTTCACTTGCATGTTGATGTTGGTCTGGATATAAGTGTTGTACCAAGTGTGTAAGCTTGTAAGATGTTTGCTGCGAGGTGCAGGACAGACCGATTTTGCAACCATTCATTTGGATGGGAATTGTAGGAAAGCAATGGAATTCGATCAGAAGCTGGTGTGCATTGAATTTGGAAAATGCTTAGTATGTTTCAAATTTACGTAAATTTGGAGCGATTTTGGCTGATAGTGCCATAGGATGCATCGAAGATGCGATTGTACCACCATGAAGGCATCAAAGATGCTATTCATGACCTACTTGTACAACGCTTGTAGACTTTGGATACCACAACCGAGGCATTTCTCTTAATTTTGTTGAAAGTGTTTAACGGTTCGATTATACTTCTTCCAGATCAGTGTACTACACCAGTGTACTACACCAGTGAATGGGCTGGTAGGCTGAATGTCACGATGTTTCTGATTGTGCATGTATATGCTATTTAAGACAACTAACTTGAGTTAGAGTCAAGTTCTACGGACTTCTTTTCAGTCCTGAGTACCGCAGACATATGAGAAAATACTGGGGTTTTCCAATTCTCGAGCAGCAAATTCCCCTTGCACGCTATATTGCATGAAACTCTTGCTGCTGATCCTAGAATCACTTGTAAGTATTTTATAAACCATAGATATTTTAGGGAAGCGGCACTCTCAATTTGGAGAACACATTGTACAACCATAGAAGAAGACTGGGAGAAACAAAGAGCTAGAACTGAGAAGTGGGGACCAGAGCAGCTCACATCAGACAAGCCATATCAGCAATCTCGACTCGTGGAGGTCTAGGGTCATGCGGCTTAAACATACCATGCTTTTGAGAGCCTGGAGTTGGTAAACACCATGGACGCAAGTGTCACAATCTCAGACACATAAAGCACAAAACGACAAATAGTTTAACCTTCCTTTGTCTCCTGCCTTGTCTCGAATCAAGGGCGCCTAGAAAAGCAGTTTTGATCTACAATGAGCACTTTATTTTCCAGAATTCGGGCCAGTCCAGAACACTAAATTGGCACAATGGATGCGCCACATCACGGAGGCCTCGAGAGAGACATGGTCGGTCGATCAGGCGTCGAGAAAATATCGGACCATGGCGATCCAGCCAGTGCCGGCAATTTGTGGAGAATGAAAAAAGCAGCGATGAGTGATATTATTGACAGAAATCAAGGTGGGCAAGTTATTCTGCTTCTTATCAGCAGCAATTCAACTAAAAATTCTAATCGTAATTTTATTCCGAGGTCATTGACATGACCAAAATAAGAACTACGCCAAAATAGAGAATTACGGAGACTTGACGACGACAGAAGCGGGCGCAGTAGCGTACCGCCTTGATCTGCCAACTATCAAAATCACGGGGCGATCGGAAAAATTACACAAACACAAACCCGTTGTTCTGCGTAACCACCACAGACCAATAAATGTGAATCCAAAAAACGGTCATTGTCAACTTTTCGAAAAAACCCTTGGGGGGGGGGGGTGCCCCTCTGCCCCGCTCGCTTACTCGCAAAAGTAGACCCTCAACCACCAATTGCCCGCCATCCGCATATACGACCGCACACCTGTCAAAACAAGATCAGATAAAAGGGCCGCAACCAAAACAAAGCCTGCAAACCGGAAAAACGGGAAGTCTTCCTTCCACTTTCTCGGCAGCAGTCCCCACTGGTTGCAATCGAAAGACCAGGGCTGTGCACAGGAACAAGGTGGGAGAACGATGAGCGAAGCACGAGATAAATGGGTGGGCCAAATCCGGGAAATACCGGAAGGCCCAGCTTCCGGGCCCGTCGAATGCCCTGTTTTTGCCACTGTGTTGTGGTTTTGGCGCGGTGAAGCTCGAAACCCGGCAGGGCTGAGGTGGCTGCAAAAAGCAGGTTCAGCAATCGCGGAGGCCGGAAGATTCAGGGCCCGAGGCTGGACCTCAAAAAGAAAAACGAGCGGCAAACGAAGGGAGAAAAACGAACAAAAGGAACGAGTGGAAGTGCAAGAACTAGGAGTAACGGAAAAAGCTCCGGAATTATCGATGCTTGGCGGCGGGGCACCGTGGTTGCTTCCCGGTAGTGGCAGAGTTATGAGAAAGGCACTGGATCTGGCGTTCCGGAATATTGCACTTCCTCACTAGTGGAATTACTCAACAGCTTCCGTGGTGGCTTTCGACCTACCGGCTACGGAAACGGCCAGGGTGCACCCCCGTGATCTACTAATAGAGCATATGAGTAATAAGTCCACGGGGAACAAGCCCCGGGCCCGAACAAAGGCCGTTTGCCACAGGAAAACGATTTGGGCTAGCTGACAGTTTTGAATTTGAGTTCCATTTCAGACTCTACTTTTTTTTTATATAAAAATACTTTTTTTCTTTTTCGGTCCAATTGCACCCTCACCCCGGAACATTCGACCTCCGAAGTTCCACCTTCCAGCCGTCTTCTCGCGCAAACCCTCGTATACACACATTGTCATCCCCGTCCCGCCTATCTCATCCGCTTATACTGCACACACAGGGTTGTCTGCACTCCGCGCACCTCTCACTTGTGCTCTCTCTTCACTCACAGTATATAAGCCCCAAGCGTCCCACACATTGTAACTTTTTTCAAGTTCAACTGTCATGTCGGCAAATCCCGCTAGCACTGACAACAGCAACACAAACTTCTACGATGCCCCTCCTGCGGACCCCGCGGTGGCCCCGCCCCCAGAGCGGACCATGGCTGACGAAAAATCGAATGAGAGCTCGTCAGTTACCGACTCTTTGAACGAATATACTGGCTTTGGCACTTCCGAAAAGGACCAGATCCGCCAGTTGGCAAGAACTTTCACAAACACATCGCAAGGCAGCGGCCATGAGCTTACGAAAACAACAACATCGGCCGACTTGCTCAAGTACCTTTCCCACATGTCCGAAGTGCCAGGTGTGGAGCCCTTCGATGCTGACCAGATCCTGGACCAGTTGAACCCCGACAGCGAGAACTTCAATGCCAAGTTCTGGGTCAAGAACATGCGTAAGTTGTTTGACCTGAACCCAGACTACTACAAGCCTTCCAAGTTGGGGCTCGCTTACAGAAACTTGCGGGCCTACGGTGTTGCTGCTGACTCCGACTACCAGCCCACAGTGACCAACGGGTTGTGGAAATTGGCCACAGACTACTGGCACGACGTGCGCAAGATCGACGAGAGCCGTTGTTTTGACATTTTGAAGACCATGGATGGGTACTTCCATCCCGGTGAGGTGACGGTCGTTTTGGGCCGTCCAGGTTCGGGATGTTCCACTTTGCTCAAAACAATTGCCTGCAACACCTACGGTTTTGAGATTGGCAAAGAGTCCCAGATCTCCTACGACGGTATGTCTCCTCAGGACATCGAGAAGCACCACCGTGGTGATGTCATTTACTCTGCCGAAACCGATATCCACTTCCCCCACTTGAGCGTGGGCGACACTTTAGAATTTGCTGCCAAAATGAGAACCCCACAGAATAGAGGCGAGGTTTCGAGACTAGACCACGCCAAGCACATGGCCTCGGTCATGATGGCCACTTACGGTTTGTCCCACACCAGAAACACCCCAGTCGGTAACGATTTTGTGCGTGGTGTCTCGGGTGGTGAGCGTAAGCGTGTTTCCATTGCCGAGGTTTCTCTTTCTGGCGCTAATGTCCAGTGCTGGGATAACGCTACCAGAGGTTTGGATGCTGCCACTGCTTTAGAGTTTATTCGTGCTTTGAAGACCTCTGCCGCCATCTTGGACGCTACCCCCTTAATTGCCATCTACCAGTGTTCTCAGGATGCCTACGACTTGTTTGACAACGTCATTGTCTTGTACGAGGGTTACCAGATCTTCTTCGGTAAGGCCCACGAGGCCAAGCAGTTCTTCTTGGACATGGGCTACGAGTGCCCTCAGCGTCAGACCACTGCTGACTTCTTGACTTCCTTGACCAACCCCGAGGAGCGTGTTGTCAGGCCAGGATTCGAAAACAAGGTTCCTCGCACAGCTCGTGAATTCTCCGACTACTGGCGCAATTCCGCTCAGTTTAGAGCTCTCACTGCTAAAATTGACCAATACTTGGCTGACACCGCCGATGGACACGCCAAGGAGGCTTACCGTGACTCCCACGTTGCCAGACAAGCCAACCACGTTTCCCCATCTTCTCCATACACAGTGTCTTTCATGATGCAGACAAGATACATTGTGGGACGAAATTTTCTTCGAATGAAGGGTGATCCTTCTATTGTCATATTCTCGATTTTCGGTCAGGGTGTCATGGGTTTGATTCTTTCATCCGTGTTTTACAATTTGCAACCGGTGACGGGGTCTTTCTACTACCGTGGTGCTGCTATGTTCTTTGCTGTGTTGTTTAATGCTTTCGCTTCCTTGTTGGAAATTATGTCTTTGTTCGAGGCTCGTCCAATTGTGGAAAAGCACAAGAAATACGCCTTGTACAGACCTTCTGCTGACGCTTTGGCCTCCATCATCTCCGAGCTTCCAGTGAAGCTCTGCATGTCGATCTTCTTCAACTTTTCGTTCTACTTCATGGTGCACTTCAGACGTGAGCCTGGCAGATTCTTCTTCTACTGGTTGTTCTGCGGTCTCTGTACGTTGTGCATGTCTCATATGTTCAGATCTTTGGGTGCTGTTTCCACATCGCTTGCCGGTGCTATGACCCCAGCTACCACTGTCTTGTTGGCTATGGTTATTTTCACTGGTTTCGTCATTCCAATTCCATCAATGTTGGGATGGTGCAGATGGATTCAGTACATCAACCCTGTGTCTTACGTTTTCGAGTCTTTGATGGTGAACGAATTCGTTGGTCGTGAATTCACTTGTTCCCAGTTTGTCCCAAGCGGTGGCGCTTACGACAGTGTCGACGAAGTGAGCCGTGTGTGTTCGGTCAGTGGTGCCACTGCCGGTTCCGCTACTGTTGATGGTACTGTCTACTTGCGTACTTCTTACGAGTATGTCAACAGCCACAAGTGGAGAAACATGGGTATTATCATTGGTTTCATTGTCTTCTTCTTGTTTGTCTACATTGGTTTGACTGAGCTCAACAAGGGTGCCATGCAGAAGGGTGAGATTGCCTTGTTCTTGAGAGGCTCTTTGAAGAAGGTCAAGGACACGAAGGAGAAGCAGGAGGCAAAGACCAACGACATTGAGAACAACCTTCCAAACGAGAAGATCTCCTACTCTGATGCTATGGAGAAGGATGCTTCTGGTGACTCTTCCGCATACGACGAGGAGAAGATTCCAAACCAGAAACAGATTTTCCATTGGAAGGACTTGACGTACGAGGTAAAGATCAAATCAGAAAACCGTACCATTTTGAACCACGTGGATGGTTGGGTGAAGCCTGGTCAGATCACTGCCTTGATGGGTGCGTCTGGTGCTGGTAAGACTACGCTTTTGAACTGTTTGTCTGAACGTCTCACTACTGGTACTGTGAGTGACGGTATTAGAATGGTGAATGGACACGGCTTGGATTCTTCTTTTCAGAGATCGATCGGTTACGTTCAGCAGCAGGATATCCACTTGGCTACATCTACTGTTCGTGAAGCTTTGACCTTCTCCGCTTACTTGAGACAGCCATCTCATGTTTCCAAGAAGGATAAGGATGCTTATGTTGATTACGTTATCGACTTGTTGGAGATGACCAACTACTCCGATGCTTTGGTCGGTGTTGCTGGTGAAGGTTTGAACGTCGAACAACGTAAAAGATTGACTATCGGTGTTGAGTTGGTTGCCAAGCCAAAGTTGTTGCTTTTCTTGGATGAGCCAACCTCTGGTTTGGATTCCCAAACTGCTTGGTCCATCTGTAAGTTGATGAGAAAATTGGCTGATCACGGACAGGCCATTTTGTGTACCATTCACCAGCCTTCAGCTATTTTGTTGCAAGAGTTTGACAGGTTGTTGTTCTTGCAGAAGGGTGGTAAGACAGTCTACTTCGGTGATTTGGGTGAGAATTGTTCGACTTTGATCAACTATTTCGAGAAGTACGGTGCTCATCCTTGTCCAAAAGAGGCTAACCCAGCTGAATGGATGTTGGAGGTTGTCGGTGCTGCCCCTGGTTCTAAGGCTGCTCAGGACTACTTCGAGGTTTGGAGAAACTCTTCTGAGTTCCAGGAGGTTCACAAGGAATTGGCTTACATGGAGTCCGAGTTGAGCAAGTTGCCAAGAGACGAGGACCCTGAATCGAGAAAGAAGTATGCTTCTTCGCTTGTTAAGCAGTACTTCATTGTTACACAGAGAACTTTCCAGCAGTACTGGAGAACACCAGGTTACATCTACTCGAAGTTCTTCTTGGTCATCACTTCCGCATTGTTCAATGGTTTTTCTTTCTTCAAGAACCATAACACACTTCAAGGTTTGCAGAACCAAATGTTCTCGATGTTCATGTCTTTCATTCCTTTGCAGACTTTGCTTCAGCAGATGTTGCCATACTATGTTATGCAAAGAGAGATTTATGAGGTGAGAGAAGCTCCTTCCAGAACTTTCAGTTGGTTTGCGTTCATCACTTCCCAGATCACTGCTGAAGTTCCTTTCCAGATCGTTCTTGGTACTGTGGCTTTCTTCTGTTGGTACTACCCTACTGGAATGTACACCAATGCCGAGCCAACTGGAGAAGTTGCTCAGCGTGGTGCTTTGATGTGGTTGTTGGTGACTTCTTTCTACGTCTACGTCTCCACCTTGGGTCAATTCACTATCTCTTTCCAGGAGATTGCAGACAATGCCGCTAACTTGGCCAACTTGATGTTTATGATGTGTTTGAACTTCTGTGGTGTTCTTGCTGGTCCTGACGTTTTGCCAGGTTTCTGGATTTTCATGTACAGATGTAACCCATTCACCTACTTGATCCAGGGTATGTTGTCTACTGGTCTTGCGAACAATGAGATCAAATGTGCATCTAGAGAGATTGTTTACTTCCAACCACCAAGCGGACAGACATGTGGTGAATACATGAAGCTGTACATTTCAGCTGCTGGTGGTTACTTGACTGACGAAAGTGCCACCGATCAATGTGGCTTCTGCACAATGTCGCTGACAAACACTTTCTTGAGTTCGGTGAAGGCCAACTATTCTGAGAGATGGAGAAACTGGGGTATTTTCATTTGCTTCATCGCCATTAACATGATCGCCACCATTTTCTTCTACTGGCTCGCTAGAGTGCCTAAATCCTTCAAGGCTAGAAAGCATTGAGTTTAATAGGTTATTTATTTCTGATAAATATTTAGTTCAAATTGCATAAGTTTACGTGAATTATAATTGTAGTTGTGGTGGTTGCAAGCTGCGAAATCCTCGTGAACACCGAATTTCGTTTCGAGCCAATTACCTTATCAAGCCATCCAGTAATATTGCGCCTACCAAAACAAAATGATTGAAATTTTTAAATTTTTCTACGGCCTGAAGGTTGTCTTGAATCACCAGCAGCTCCAAAGTCACGTGCCCTCCATCGATTTCTGGCTCCTCCCTCTATCAATTGATGAGTACGATGGCTAATTCCAGGTTTGAATACGTTAAGCAATTTGAAAGAGAGAACTTCCTTCTACCGCAAACACACATTATCATTCGCGTGGATGGCAAAGGATTCCACAAATTCAGCAGTCATTATGAGTTCCAGAAACCAAATGACATAAGGGCCCTCAACGTCATGAACCGAGCTGCAATGGCCATAGTTACTCAATTCCCCGATATTCAAATGGCATATGGTGACTCAGACGAGTATCTGTTTCTTCTTCGACGTACATGTGATTTGTTTGAGCGCAGAGAGATGAAACTCGTCTCGACCTTTGCCCTGTTCATGCTGGTCAATTACGTCATGGAATGGAATAAGGAGTTCCCAGAGAAGCCCATAGTCCCGGAAAGGCTACCGACTTTTGATGCTCGAGCAGTGATCTATCCAAACGAGCAAACAGTTCGAGATTACTTCTCCTGGCGCCAGGTGGATTGTCACATCAACAACCTTTATAATACCTCTTTCTGGAGCTTGATTGAAAAATGCGGCATGACTGGCAAGGAAGCAGAGAACTATCTACTGGGCACAGTCTCAAGTGACAAGAACGAGATTTTGTTCTCAAAGTGTGGCATTAATTATAACAACGAGCCCGAGATCTTCAAGAAGGGTACAGTAATTGTGCGTGAATATGCCATTCAGGAAACTACTGAAGAGCTTTCAGAGAGACAGAAACAGCGGATCTCGAAGGCCAGAAGAAAGGCTGAGATCAAAACTTTACATGTTGACATCATCAAGGATGCATTCTGGCTTGAGAGGCCTTGGTTGCTCCTGTAATTTCGTTGGCATGCTACGAGCATTCCTGGAAAGGCCATGCGATAAAGAACTTTAATAAAAGCAGAGAAATGCTTTGGATGAGGAGAGAGATAAGCAGTTCTCTCTTCCGAGCCTTCTAGCAGTCAAGATATCCTTCGATTTTGGTCATTTCTTCATCGCTCAGATTTTGATATCAGGAATCACTGGGGCTTGGTTCCTTCTCTAAGACTTTTAATTTTGCTACTACATCAAAGCCAGGGACAGTTCAGCAGGAAACGGTTGCAAAATCGATGCCGCTGACATCAGTGCACCATGACGCAAGTACTTTATCAGTGCATTGATCTCGCCATCGTAGCAATTTATAAAAAGGCAGTCCAGATCCAGAGACCAGGCGATATTTCAACTTTCCTCCAAACATCCTGATGCCTAGAAAACCCCGTTCGTCTGGTGTACGAGGCCCAAATTCGGCTCTTACCGAGTTTCTTCGAAATGAAGGTATTACTGATGCCTTCAGAGAACGACAAGCTCGTCAGCAGCAAGCTGGAGACTCGGGAACCGAGGACCTCACTGGATCTCCTACTGCCTCTCCTCAAGCTCGTAGTCGTGGAACCTCTGCCACGCCTCAAAGGAGCCGAAGATCAACACCTCTTGATGATGATGAAAGACAGATTCGTGAGGCTGGAAGACAGAAGAGAAGGGCGTCAAAAAGAATAAGAAACGGTAGTGCACGTGGTGACCCAGACGGTGACGATAGTAGCAGCAGTTCCGACGATGATTACTTATCTGGAGACGATGAGTATGATGACGGTCATGACGACTTGGCTGATGATCACAAGAAGTACGGTGAGGAGGACATGTGTGCTGAATGCGGTAACCCCTTCACGCTATCTGTTTATTCGCGTTATGTTGAGGATTTGAAAGGCTATTTGTGTGAAGATTGCAATGAAGAGCTCAAGAAACGTGAGAGAAGCGCCAAAAGAAATGAAATCAACGCCCGTAAGAGGAGAAAGAAGCTTGCATCTGCGCTTCTCGACAAGAAGACAGTGAAGATACCCAAGTTGCAAGACGTTTGCATCAAAGTGATTACAAAGAACATCAGCGATGTAGAGGCCCTCGGAGACATTGGGCAGGCTAATATGAACAAAATCTCGAGGATCTTATCAAAGAACAGATCATTGGACGATTCAACGGTCTCTCTCTTCTTAAACCCCGGTTTGAAAGAATTGGAGTTCTGGGACTGCTCGAATGTCGGATCACACTCTTTCAACCAGATTGCTGCATTTTGCTCGCAGTTGGAGTCTCTCACACTCTTCATGTGTGGGCAATTCCACAATGACAATCTCAATTATTTTAAGTCAAAATTACCCAGTCTTCAAAAGTTAAGCTTGGATGGACCATTCTTGATCAGTAACGCCCTGTGGCAAGACTTCTTTGAAGAGGCGCAATGTGACCTCAAACAATTTGAGATCAGGAACACTCATCGTTTCGGAAACGACGCGTTTCTTTCACTTATGGAGAAGATCGGTTCAAGGCTTACTTCGCTCAAGCTTTCCAGACTTGATGGTCTAGATAGCACGGCAATCTATGAGCTCATCCCACACTACATAGGCGCCGCCCAGCTTACTGAGCTCGAAATCTCATACCCCTACAAGCCAGAGGTTATCACCGACGAACTTATGATACACATATTGGCTATCACAGGAGAATCGCTCACTTACCTCAACGTTGATGGCTGCAGCCATCTCACAGACGAGTTCTTTAAGGAAGGAATTGCGAAATTCTGTCCAAGGCTAGAGCATCTCTCTATGCGTAATCTCGATTTATTGACAGATGAGGGGTTTGCTGAAGGTTTCAACGAATTTCTGCTTATCAATAGTGGTGGTTTGGTTACCGTGGATCTAACCAAATGCAGAGGACTTGGGGATAGTGCCATATATTCACTCCTCAATCACTCATCGCAGACTTTGGTAGATCTTTCTTTGAACTCTTTAGACTTATTGACAAAAGACTTCCTAGTACAGATCATGACAAAGGATGAGTCCAAGACCAAGCGTCTGTTGAAGCAAGCGATCGAAGACGGCGTCAACGAAGGGGCAGAAAATGAACAGGAGATTCAGCATTACTACAATCACATTGAGTTTCCTCTATTAACAAGATTGGATGTTGGTTTCGTGAGATCATTCGATAACGAGGTTGCTAGTAAGTTTAGCGACTCATGCTCAAAGCTTGCTGTGCTTGAGGTATTTGGTGATAACAAATGCACTTTTAAGGCGAAGACCAGACAGGACTTATTGGTTATCGGTCGTCAGGGAGATTTGGCATGATCATTCATCTGGATAGTGGATAGGAGCAAAGGCTTTCTCTAGATCGTCGTGTTGTGGCGGTGGTTTAACTTCGGCATCGTCATCAAGTAGAGATACATATTTGAATGCATCAGGGTTAAACCCCTCTGGGATGTACTGAAATATGCCTGGGTTGAAGCTGTGACTCTTGACGTACTTTTCGAACTCTTTCATCACGTTAAACTGCGAGGAGCTGTAATGATTTGAGTTATTTCTCGACGGCTCTTGCTCTTTCTTGTCCTTGATATGAGCATTGTTGTGTGCCATTCTCTTGAAGGCGCTCGAGTTTTTAGTCAATCCATGAGATTTATCTGAATCATAGTAAACAAGTGTGTCGTGTAAGTCTTCTCCATTGGGACCTTTAAGTATCATTGCAGTTCTCAAGTTCTTGAGAATGATTTCATGGTATATTTCCAGGAAGGCTTCGATGGCTCTTTGAGGTAGCGCTGTACTCTCCCTGATATAGTTGAGCACACTTCTCAAATTGATTAAGTTAACCTGGTCATAACCCTCGAATTCAACAAAAAACTTCCAAAATTGGACCGACCACGAGAAAACTTGTTCCCGACAATACTTATTGTAGAATTTTCTGATCTTGATCACCTCCTTTGCACTCTGAAGTATCTGGAGGTAGCTCACTACGACGACCGAGATACCGTCATCGTTTAGCAGCTTCGATAAAAGATTCACGAATGCGGGACGTATTTCGAACTGCTGTTCGGCCGCTGTAGCTTCCTTTGCTGGGACAGTTTCTTTTTTATACCTGTCTACCCTGTCGAAAAAACCCATGATTATTGACTCAAGAATACGGCTTGTTTCCCCGGGCGAAGCTTTCTCCTTCCAAAAGCCCATTAGCTGACGTAATGAATGAATGTAAGGTCCCTTCTTATATGTGCTTGTGCCTGATGATCCAACGTACAACGATATGAGGTCGAACAAATACTCGTTGCAAAGATCAAACCTCTCGTGCTTCAATAAATAGTCCTTGTAATTTTCCCTCACTTTAGGCTGATCGAGGGGCACGAAGTGAAAGACTGCTCTGTCATAGACGGCTTTGGCTTCCTCAAATTTGAGGTTTGACTCAGCAAAAGTGGTGTACTGAATCCAAATCTCACTCTCAAAGCAGTTGGGAACAAGAGAGCGCTCAAATATGCTGGTGATGATCGAAATCTGTAGATGTCTCTTAGATTCATCGTCATTATCATTTAGGAGCAGAAGTTCATGCTTGAGATAACTGAGCCAAGGAACCGAGTTGGGTTGCTCGCTGGGCATATATTCTTGGAGTCCCAAAGCGGACTCGAATGCCCACATGTCATTCACCTGTCGCTGGGTCTCGACAAATATACTGTTAGAATATTCATCTATCACTTGTTGTTTCTCTAACGCAGACAATTCTGAAGCGCTTGATTTGTTGAGCCTGATAAGATATTCAGACAAGTAATTTTCAGGTACTACCTCCGTGACATCGAAGGTTTTGTTCAATTCCATGAATTGATTGAAGTAGCGAGCGTATTGATAGAGAGGGATTCTGATGAGTGATAAGTACACCTCCAATAGGTCCTTGGGGTCATCCTTCTTGGAAGCATGGCTGATGTACATGTCCCAAAAAGGGTCAGAATTGAAATTGTGGCCGATCTGCTCCTTGCCTCGAGAAAACTCCTTATCGACATGGTCTGAGTCGAAAACTTCGTCCCCAGCACTTGTGAGTGCTGTAAGATACTCCACCCAGAGAGAGACGCTTTGTGAATACTCTTTCAGTGCCAGTTCGAGAACAGCCAATGAATCCTTGATCCCTTTGGCCTTGTAAGCGAAAACCAGGAATCGTCTCCAGTACTCAGTGAGAAATGGAAATCTAGAGAGAAGCAGTCCGTGCAAATTGAGTGCTGAGGATGCTAATCCCACTTTCTGGTCTTCAGGTCCATCAAAGCTTTCCCATTTATCCTCAGCTTTGCGTATGAGAGCATCCCACTCCTCGATATTGTTGAGATCTCGAGGTAGTTCCAAGGTACCTTTAATATGGGGATCTCTTGATTTGGCCAGATTCGGCAATCGGGGAAAGATGGAGGTAGATGCTTGTCCGTTCCTTTGCTGAAATGGCGATAGTAGATCTGCGGGAATTTCAGGAATGTTCATCTTAAACTCAAGTAGTTTGGAGAACTTGATGTAGTATGTATGTCTTCGCACCGGCATAATTGCAACCTTTCAACCAGAATCTTACTGCAAGTGACAATAAAGACAAACCAAATAAGCAGGCACACAAGTAGCTTCATTCATTACAATCAAAAAAAGAAAGGATCCATTCAATCATCCATCGTTCATTCTCAAGGTTGACCTTCGCATATATCCAACAAGTGCCAATATCTTCATTACATCTTTTAATATGAAGTTTCGTGTGGTCCATCCGTACCCTGTCAATTACAATCAAAACCAAGACATAATAAGCAGATTCAAAGACTATGTTCCTCCTGAGTACACAGACATCGAGCCTCAATACAGCATACCCATAATCGGCGACATAGACGTGGAAAAGGTCCTCAAGAAGCAGCGTCTCGAAAAGAGCCAAGCTTCTGAAGCCCCAAATAAGGCTCAAATGTCCTCGAACAACAATTTCAAACCCGCAAGTGAGGTTGACGAGCCTCTGACTCGACACATTGAGTTGGAAAAGCTCCTACCGCAGAATCGCCAAGAGTGCAAAACTACTATTGCACTCCAGGGATGCCCCATCTTGAAAAGGAATGCATTTGAGAAGGTTCTCAATCTTATAGTTTCCACATTGCCCATAAAGAGTCTGTTCGTGTGGTCTGAGCTGCCAGGAAGTGAACTAGCAGACTCGATCACTATATTTATTCGATTCTCCAGTATTCAGCTAGCTGAGGCGTTTTGTGGCGTGCTTCCCAAATTTGAAAAGGCTTTCAGTGTTTTGCTATCTGCAGCTTTGAAACCCTCTGCTCCAAATACAGAAGAGGACAAGGTTAAAGAAGCAATAAAGCAGATTTCTGAAATCATTACAAACAAAAGTAACCACGGGAGCAATTTAGAACGAACAGGAACAGAAGACTTGGATAAGGTCATGCAGCATTACAGCACCTACAAAGTCGATAACGCGGACTTAGTTGATATCCCAATCGATATGAAGGAAAAGGTAGTTAAGGAGGTTATACGGTTTAGATCTAGGGTCTTGAACATCGAAAAGGAGGCCAGAAAGAAGGAATTCGAATCGGAGCGAAGAAAAGCAAAGGCCAAATTGTCGAGTGTGTTCCAAAATATAAAGCAAAGTGGCGCTTCAGCGGATACACCTCTGGGAACGGATATTGATATGGAGGAAAATGAGGAAGAGCTGGAATTGGATAAGCTAACCGAGGAAGAGTATTTGGCGTCCATCAAGGATGAAAGCATGAAGAAGGAAGAGGCCATCTACAATAGAAAGCTACAGAAATTGCAGCGTCTCGAGAACCAGGAATTGACATCACTATTACAGCAACTCAAATCTGCGGAGGAATACGAAGAAAGTCTAATCGACAACAAGTTTTCGTACATGGAAGACTTCAAGGCATTTTCGGACCTCGAGAACCCCAAAATCAACCCAATTCTATCTAGGAAGCTTCAATTGTATTACAATGATCACGCAGAATACCTCAGGGTGAGGATTGCTGAGCGGACTAGGGAAGAGGAATTGGACAAGGCTGATGCTCAAGACGAATTGGAGAAGTCTGAGAAAATAAATGTCGAAGTTGCAATGATGCCAGATGCAAATCAAGCCGATTTGGTGAACGATTCAGACGTTAAGGTTCTGGAGTTGCCAGAAACCTGTTTGACTGACCTTAGGAGGAAAATTGAGGATTTAATTGAGGAGTACTTAGGTATCAAAGAGGAAGTGTTGATCAGCTTCGTGTTTGACTATCTCAATGAGCACAATCTTGCGAAGAAGGAGGCATTGGTTACTGAATTGCAGGAGACATTAGATGAAGATTCAAAGGTCGTTGTGGACGAGCTTTACAAGTTTATCGTTTCGGCCTACAAAACGCAAGTCTCAAAAACTTCTTAGCTTGTTGAAGAAAAATATATAACATGATGTTTCTAGGTCAACCTCAATTGAGATTGTAGATCCGAAGCAAAGGTTTTTTCGTTAGACAAAAAAAAAACGAGTGTTCACTGGCTCATTGTAAGATGCGGAATGTGAGTCAACAACTCACGATGACCAACCTAGAGAGTTGGAAGCATTCACTGGCTCAGAAATCGCAGGTCTTGTCGACCCAGTGTTGTTAGAGTTCGATGCACCGCGTGAATCGCCTTGCGAGCTCCAGTCTAAGGAGCTCTCACTGTCGGAGGCAAGCTCCAAAGCCCTCTTCTTCTTCTTGTACTTTCTGAACATAAGCACCATCAAGGACATGTAAATGATGGAACCGAATGCTGCGCCGGTTGCAACTCCAGCAATAGTGCCCTTCTTCTTCACAGCAGTGGTTGAAGAGGAGTCGTAAGAGCCATAGTTCAGGGAAGACGACAGGGTAGTGGTGTCTGTGTCTAAACCAACTATAGGGATTCTTCTGTCGATCAACGATGCCAACATAGCCTCGGTGTCATCTGGGTTTCTGTACAACTTAGAGCTTTCATCCAAGATGAGCTGAGACAAAGCACCAATCGCACTGGTGGGGAAGTATGTCTTGGCTACTGTAATAACGTAGTTGATGCCGCTGGCTTGGTAAGGCACCAAGCTGCTCACAACGATATCGTCGTATGTGTCGTCGTCACCAAATGGAAATTGCAATACCTTAGGGAGGTACTCAAAGATCTGGGCGGATGACAAGGAGTTCTCCACAACGAATGGGTAATTGAGACTCTCCTTGAAGCCGATGTACACAAGAGAATAATCTTTGCTTGCCGAGGCAGTCTCAGCTGGAGTGATAGCCTTAGGCAAACCAGAAGTCTTCGATGACACAGTAGTGGCAGACGCTATGCTCTCACCTGAGGTCGTTGTCTCGACAATGATTTGAGTTGGCAACCAGTTGTTAGTAGTAGTGCTAGTTGCAGCCGTCTCTGCAGCAGGGGTTACAGAAGAAGTGTCTGTTGCCGCAGCTTCGCTCGACGAGATCACAGTAACAGCGGGAGTAGCAGCTTGCAGTTCAGAATTCGTCGTGTAGACTGAAGATGTCGATACTGCCGACACTCTTGAGATTTGAGACTCCGCCACAGTGGAGGTTCCGGATGAAACCCAGCTAGACAGCTCGAACTCATCAGATTCAGAGGCGGATGTCAGAGCCGATTCACTCGCAAACACCCTTGATACGTCAGCAGTCAGTTCCTCACTCAGCGTCTCGACAAGAAGTGTCGACTCAGATGCATGAGACAGGGAAGTCGAAACCTCCAGCAGCTCCTCTGAGGATACTAGCTGAAGCGAGCTGGTCCTGTCCAAGACTGAATATGTAGCCAGAGGAGTAGTAGATGCCAGGGACGAGCTGTCCGTTGTGATGCTTTCAGATGATTTACTCGAAGACACTGTCTCGGTGAAACTGGACAGCGTAACGACGTCTGGAGTCACCTGCGATGAAGACACTGGTTGAGACAGCGAAGTGACTGTTTCCAGAGTCGTGGTCAGCTCGCTTTCGCTGGTCTGCGAAACGGTCGAAGACAAGACAGACAGCGATTCAGATGTAACCTCTGTTGCCGTGGCGGGCGATGACGAAACGAATCCAGCATCAGATTCCGTTGTTGTTTCCTGAGTATGCGAAGATTCAGAGCTCGAAAGAGTTGCAGAATTTTCGGTGACGCTCAGAGACAAGTCGGTTTCTTGGGCTGTCAAAGTGCTTGAGCTTGACGTCACAGCAGCGATGTGAGAAAGTTCAGATGAGGAACTGCTTTCACTTGAGCTGAGGACATCCGTCGTTGGAGTCTCTGTCGAGTTCGCATCCGCAGTGAGAGTTTCCTCCAGGCTCAGGGAAAGCGTCGACTCACCTGAGGACCAGTCAGCACTGCTCTCATCAGTTGTCCCTGAAACTTCATACTCTGGAGTGCTCTCTGCGGTACTTGAGCTATCGCTCTCAGCAGTCACGGAAGAGCCTGTAGCATCTGTGGTGGTAGCACTAGACAGCGATGTTCCAGTGGACGTGGAGGACTCGAGCACGTTTGCAAGAAGACCTGTGGAAGAAGAAGATTCAATTTCAGAAGATGAATCTGCTCCAGAGGTCCAGGCAGCATCGCTTGCAGCCGTTGTTGCAGTTGACAGCGTGCTAGTTTCTTCCGAGCTTGAGGCTCCTGATGTCCATGTGACCTCGCTTGCAGCTGTAGTTTGCGTTGAGGAGGAAGCAGTCAGGCTCTCTGAGGTGGTGCTTGCAGAGGTCAACGCAGCTTCACTCGCAGTTGCCGTATCTGTTGAGGCAGCATCCGAGGACTTTTCAGAGCTGGAGTCATTCAAAGAGGTTGTCGTAGCGCTGTAAAGGCTGGTTGACGATGTTGTGCTGGACTCGCTAGTGACTGAGCTCTCAGCGTTGATGAGGTAGTCCGTTTCACTCGTAGAGGCACTGGAAGAGCTGGATGTGGTAGATGCCTCAGCTTCCGTTGTTTCAGCGGTCGAACTCTGCGCCGACTGCGAAGTCTCTTCCGTGGACGTGGCTGCAGCTGTAGATTCAGCAGCAGAGGTCTCTTCCGTCAGTGTTTCTTCGGTGGAACTTTGAATAGCTGCAAGAATGTACAGAGCCGTAGACAGCGACGACAGCGACGACAGCGACGACAGCGACGACGATGACAGCGACGACAGCGTAGAAGAGGTCGAAGATGAAGACAGAGAGGATGAGGACGTCGTTTCGTCCGAAGTGGAAGCCTCGCTGCTCGTTTCCTGAGTGGCTGTCGTGGGCGACTGTGTGGAAGTTTCAGTCGAGGAAGTTGTCGTCAGACTCGACGAGGCGTACAAAGCAGCTATCCAGGACTCCACAGATGAATCTTCCAGGGAAGTTGAGGAGTCAGACAGCAACTGTGCCGTGCTGGGGGATGCAGTTGTGAACAGGGAAGTCGATGACGAGGACGAGGAAGTCTCGCTGGAAGACGAGGATGAGAAAGTGCTGGCCGAAGAAGGAGTGTAATAGTAGGAAGTGGCAGCACTTGAGGAGGTCAAAGGAATGGACTGGGTGGTTTTGGAGGTGGAAGAAGTGGAAGTACTCGTCGTTGTGTCTTCGACTTCGGGTGCCTCCGTCAGGCCCTGCTGGAGACCGTACCACTTGGAAGAGGTGGTCTGGGCAGGTGTTGTGGAGGTTTCTGCTTCAGCAGAAGTTGTCGTTGTCGGCGTGGAAGCGGCCGTTTTCGTTTCGCTTGTTTGGGTTGTGTCTGTGCTTGTGAGCTGCTGGACACTGTTGATGAGCGAGTTCCAGTACGAATTAAAGTAATTCTTGTTGCTGGACAGCAGGTCAGCGGCAGAGACCAAGGCGAGGAGAACGGGAACAACGAAAGCGGATCTCATGGTGGATTCAAAGAAGGACTGGGGTTAGGAAAAAGGGTATAGAATTTCAAGCGAAAAGAGCAAGAGGATCTTGCTGAAGAAGTAAAGTTTGTAGTAGCGGGAGGCCCGAGCCGGAGGGGCGAGGAATTAGCCTTTTCTGGTGGTGGGAGTTCGGTTGGAGGGTGTTCAACAAAACAAAGTTGCTAAGAATTGACGAGAAGCGGCCAAAGCAAAAACTCAAAGTATAACGGCGAATCTTCGGGGGAGCCTTTAAGGAGTCCCAGACGGTTCAACAGGAAAAATTGGAAAACAACCAAAAAGCGTCTCTGACTTGGTTTCGAGATGTCTCAAATTTAGAATTTAGGTGAGTTCGCTTTTTCTGTTTAGGGGGGGCTCGCGCCTTAAAAGAGTATGAGGAGACGGCACGGGTGTGGCAGGTTTTTTTTGTCTGTTTTCTCTTCGTTTTATTTTTTTTCGAGCATGAGACCAAATAAAGACGCCTTTGTACGGCAGATAGAGCAAGTACGGCATATAAGACGGCCTCTCGCAGGCACGAGGGAATGTGCGCGGGTCGAGAAGTCACCTTGGCTGTAGGTGCGGGAGAGGAAATCTGTTTGTGTGCAGTACAGATCTCCCGTCGGGAATCGCGTTTAGGGCCAAGTGCAGGACGCTAGATATCTTGTATCAGGCTGGAATGGCTACAGAGAGATCAAGAAAGTGGCCGAAAAGAGGCAGAAAGAGGAATAGGGGAAAGCGCGGGTGCCCAAAGGAAATTGTGAGTTTCCGAATTGGGAAAGCACCCCCAACTTCACTAAATCCGCTGTGTTCTGTGAAGGCACGTAGCTTAGCCCCCATACCACATACCCGGCTACACTAGAGAGCAGGGTCCTCTGCAGGACATTTTGCACCCATTGGTTTGGCCAGAGATGGAATAGAGTTCAATAAGCGAAAGAATGCCATTGTGTGGATTTCCGGGTGGTGAGGAGGAAGATAGGTGATGTTTTTTAGTGGTGTAAGTTGTCTTTTTTTGTTTTCTTCACGGGAGTTTCCGGATGTGTGCCTTGCTACCCGGCTCGATGTGAGTCCAGAACCTAGAACACCGCACGGTTGGCTCTGGGTCTAGAGTTCTGAGTTGCAAAATATCAAAACTCTCGAAATTTGCGAAGAAAAGCCTCTCGAACAATGCAACACTAGTGGTTCACGGAATGACACAAGCCCTAGGCGCAACGCAAACGAAGCCGACAATAGAGTTTAGCAGTTCGGGCACCAAATGACTCGTTTTTGTCGAGACCGCATTAGCACTTTTTGCTGCTAAGGCTCGACTCAGGTACACTTTTTTAGGCGCTGTGGCCGGCGCTAAACTGCAAGATGTCTAGATCCGAATGGCTGCGAAAAAAGAGTGCTTTTCAAGACACAACGGGGTTTGGCCACAATAGGCTTTAACCTTTCTTAAACTACTTGCTGTCCTCTGGAAGGGCCGTCATAGACCTCATTGCAAAGCCGAATCGTAAATTTCGCTTTTCATGGCTTTCTCTCAGATCACAACAGCCAGCAGTTTAGCCCTGGAATGCACAATGGGCCCATACTCGTCGTGATTCGTATTGCAGAAATGCCTTAGCCCAATTGGGCCTCGAAAGTGACATAGACTTTGCCGAACGCTTAGTCTGCTTGTCACTTTCCGGAGGCTGCGGAGTCAAAGCCAATCAGGGCTCTTCTTTCTTGTTTCCTCCATCGTTAGGGCACTGTTGTATATTCTGATTTCTCTGATTTTAGTGTTTGATTTGGATTATCTTCTACTGTTTATTGTAATCTCGCTGCTGAGCTATATCCTGAGTCCATCTTTATCAATACGGTCTGAAGCGCTCGTAGTTGAGGGCCACCTAAGTCCAGCTTCCCCTCTGATTTGCTGCATTTCACCCTGAAATTCACACATCTTTGGTGCTGCTGGCAATCCCTATCTCCAAGCACGAAGCGCTCTCATTTGCGGGATTCTCTAATCGGTAAGACTGTCGATTCCACTTGGTTCCATTGTTTCTCATGCAGCATGGTCACTACATTCCCCGCTGTAGATATGGCAGTTTCATTGATCTGATCAGATCCGGATGTAAAGATAGGGCCATTCCGAGACTTTCATGTGAAATCTTCGGGACGAAAACTCCGGATGGAACGAAGTCGGATTTGTCGCTCTATTGCTAGAATAATCGAAAAGCTGTTCCCAACCTTTTCGACTCTCCAATTCAGAGGAGACGTATGATCCTGACGCTAGGTTTGGACCTTAAAGTATGGTCTCAATTGTGATCTGCTGATCCGCCTGATCTCAAAGTCTTATATGAAAAAGTCCGACTGGATCCACTCTACATGTCACACCTTCTACAGCTGAACAACTTAAGAGAATAGAAGGAATGATTTGATAAGACTCTTGAGTAAGGAAGAATTATTTAAGTGGATATAAGGCGGTGAGTGCTTCAATTGGCCAGGTGTGTCGTTTCAGATACCAAACAGAGATGGATGACAAGAAATTGACTCAAGCTGCATCTTGATATTTTCTAAATACAAAAGCTTGTCGGAATGATTTCCAAAATCTCTTTGAGAAAGCTGATCCCAAACTCTTGACTCGGTCATTGTAAGATTGACTTTGTCAAGATCTCTAGAAGACTTATTAAATTATTGCGCTGACTTTCGCATCATCGATCCCCATTTTTTCCAGGATATTGAGGGCCCTGATTTCAAAAAATTGGTGAAACTAGCCAAAAACGTGTTATGCTCTCGAAAAACATTTTACCCAGGGCTCACTACACTGGCATTTTTGATCCCACCCGTGCACCTCGCTGATAAGTACTTCTCTTGTCTTAATGTCCCGACTACGCAAACTAGACAGAGCGATCCTCGATCAGAATGGGCCAATTGACATAGATGACCAAGATCTTCTAATAACACAATTAAGACAAAAAAATGACGAGAGCTTTGCGCTTTACACCAAGGTACTAGCTCTATCTATAGTGGTCGAGCTACCGATCCTATTGTGGTTGGCGAAAACGGCAGATCTGACAAGAACAAGAACCCTTATATCTGTGATTATGATATTGAGCTCCCTACTCTCGCTTATGATCTTGCTATACGACGTAAACGTCTTGGGAAACCACCTTCTGGTGCACATAAATGGAAGAGTACGAAGTGCGAAGCTTGCACTGCTGATACGATTCATATTTTCTTACAAAGGTGTGAACATACTCAATAGTGTGTTGCTTCTTCAACTAGGAGGCGAATTGCGAAAGCTGGGATTGAAGGGTATGTATTGCGTTGTTCCAGCTGGGAACTTGATAATGGCGCTTTTAGTTCGAAGATGGCATACCGAGATCAAGGGCAACGTTAAGGAGTTGGACGGACTCAAGTACGATTACAAAACTGTCTGATGCTCTTGTGTCTTAATTTGTACCCTAAATGGGTCACAATACTTGTGGATTGAAGTGTGAGCTAATTTTCGTGTCGATGCTCAACCATAAAGCCAGTTTATCATCAAAATACTTTGATTCATGATCTTCTCTGTCATTTCTCACGAATGCTGTTGCGAGGATACCTAGGCTTAGACTTGACATTGTGCAACTATTGCACATCTGAGATAGGTCAGTTTCTAAAGGGTACTCAGAGGAGGATGCTTGGGGTTGTTTTTCACACAGCGGTGAACTCTGAAGGATACTTGATAATATTCTCACTAGCGAAGAGCTCAGTAATTTGAAGTGTTGTCGGCGACATCCAATGTCCTGAACGACCCCAACCAAGGCTATTTTCTTCTAAGAGCATCTCGAGTCAGAATCTGTGTCGAAGCAAAGTCCAAAAGTATATACTTTACATGTCACTACACCTTCATAAAACATCGAGATAGAAACTGAGGTGAGTTTGATGTTTAGCGTGAGCTTCTCGAAGCTGGCTTCCATGAAGTTCAATTCCGCTTCTGCATCAATACAAAGGTACACCTAAGCTAACTTGGTTTAGTGACTCTTAGGTGAAGTATGCTTCATCATTGCCATATTCTTAGCAATTCACGAAAACTCTTCTCAAACAGCTTAGAGCTACCTTTTATGATGTTTGCGAGAGAACGAGAACAAAACTCATCACATTAGTTCTCGTACCGAGGGTACGCATAAACATGCTTCCTGCTTCGTACTCTTTTATGCTTGATTCGTGACGATGCATCGAATTTTAATTTTGGCCAAGCCATTTGTGGCTGGTACGCGCCTTAGTTTGCTATGTGCGAGAGATGACGACATCGAATTCCGGTTACTCAGGTCTCAGACGAGCTTGAAAATCGAGATTTGGAAAACGTCGTTTCAACGAAGTGATTTGATATTAACTTCGGCTAAAATGAAAGCAAAAAAGTATGTTTGGGACAAATTGAAGCTTTTTTTGCCAAAACGTAGCCGCTGGCCAGTTAGGTTGCCGAGCGTAGCTGAGGTTGCTACTTACCCCGGATATTCATTTTGTAAACGGCTGTGATATGTGACGTTTAAACGATTACGAGAAGCGAGCAAGCATTTGTTCTTTTGACCCTATTGCTTAACGTCGTACCATTTGCGCTTCCTTTAAGGTCGAAAGGCACCCTAGTTTAATGTTGATGATAGTCCGCTGGTATTGGATCAACACAAATTTTCATCAATCCCGCCCAGACGTAGTCAGCATTGCTCAAAACCTCTGAGAATTCTAGATTTCGTTCAAGTCGAATGTTCATCACTTCGTTTTCGGGGTTCTGATACAAAGCTGAAAAACTGGGCCTAGCATGGAAGCGTAGCCAAGAAACACTTAACAGTACCTCCAGATCATGCTTTGTGTGCTTTCCCGATCCACACATTCTTCAATATCATGCTCTGATCACAAAACATTCCTAAGTCCGGCCATTCTCCACACTAATTTCCCAACTTTCTTCCCCGAAGCACCCTCGGACGCTTAACTCTTATTTATGCTTCTCTCCAATATCAAATTACTAAACTCGCTTCACCTTGATACCGAGTCATGCTGTCAGCAATTCGAGGCTTCTTGTCATTCAGGAAGCCCAAAAGTCTAAAAAACCATTGTTTGAGAGCTTCGGCCTACGTAGATCACCAAAATCAAAAGCCCGCTTCAACAATTGAATGCATTGTCGCCAAAGAAAGTATCACAGTCTACGGATGTGACGGAGGTGTACAGGTGTGGGATTCTCGGAGGAGAGGAATGATTATCTTTTTCATCAAACACGCGTTCTGCGAGTGAAGTGGTCAACATCGCACTAAAAATACTAAATCACAGGAAACTCGCATCCTTCCGAACACGGCAATGACTAACACCGGGGAAGATGGGGAAGCAACACACCAAAAAAAATTCTGAAAATTTTCTGGACCCTTGACCTTTTTGATAACCACACGCCTTCTCGGGCGAAAGCTTATTCACAAAGTCGATCTGTCGTCGAGGCTTTGTTAGAGGTCATTGCCTAATCCGGGGCTCGGGGTAAAAATGTGGAGTGGGCAGGAGGAGATGAGGAAAAAAATTCTCGAAAAATCGATGGCGAGTTCCGGGGGCACCGTGGGTCGGCCGAGGGCACGTTGGCCGAGGGTGGTAGTCGAGGGCTCCCACTTCCAACATTCGAGCCTGGCTGGGTGTGCTTGTGTGCAGTACGCCGAGGGTCCCTTGTGGGCAAGCATCCGGATGGGCTAAAACCCTAGTAGTTGTGAGTCAGCCTGGGCATAGCAAGGTCGGAGGTAAAAAAGCGCTTGGGCAATGGTTAGGTAAACTTTGTAAGTTTGTGTATTTTTGGCGAGAGAAGCCGAGGATCTCTCATTCCCTCGTAAACGGCTGTGCTGATTATTCTTATTAATAAGCTTTGACTTACGCCAAAGCCTGCACCAGACACATTGGCTCTTCCCAATACCAACTGGTAATGAATGACAGGACGAAAAAGAAGGGAAGGCTATTTCACGAAGAACAAATTTTCGTCCTCATGCCAAAAAAAGAAGTTTTTTTTTCCAATATAGCAACCGCTGTGATGCACGATACCTAAACCCAGCGGCTAAACGTGAGACAAGATCAAGCGAAGGAGGTGACGAGCACGGCGCAAAAAATAAAGGATACCATGTGGAGCAGCACCAGCTCGCAAGTAGCGAGAAGCTGACATTTTTAGGGCTTAGTGAAAATAAGGTGATCTAGGGTGGCTGCAAATCGGCACTGCTGCCTTGGAGTGGTATGGTGATCACGTGATCTAGCCACTAGCCGGAGACGGTACATTTCCGTGGGGCCCTTGGAAGGGGTACAGAGGCTTTCAGGGCTTTGTGTTTGGTTTTCCGCTTCTCCCTATATGACGAAAACCAAAAACATCTGAATATTTGGCCCACCTTGTGTGGCAAAGTGGTGCCCTAAGCACGTGCCACCACATCAGAGTGGTCGAATTTGCCATCAGTTTCGGTGCTGCGACACTCCGAGACACAACTTCCGAGGGGCGGCTAGCCCACGGGCCCTCGGAACCGTGGCCTCAGTGTCTCCGCCTAGTAGGAGGATGCACTGCCCAGTGTGGATTGAAACTGTACAATTCGGTCAGTAGAGGGCCCGCTGGGCCGGACCAAATCGGGGAGTACGGGTTTAGCTGGAATCTAACAGAGTCTATTAGACTTCGGCTAGGGTGTACCCGCTTCGTTTACCCTCGGGCGTGCCCGTCTTGTGCCCTCGGTAATGCCCTCGGAAGTTACTCCTCACGCACGCTCATGCACGCTCGGGGTCCCCTCGAACACACCTGGTGTCATTTTAAGCGCAATTTTTCTCATCTAGAACATGCCCCACTGTGTGTCATTTGCTACTCATATATAAGGCTCCGGTCAGCCACAATTTTTCACCTCTCAACTAAAACTTCTTTTCCTTATTTTAGGATAGCATAAAACCTCCACTTTTTCATTACACGCCTCATCTGAAAGCGACAAAACACCTTCTGCATTTTCATCTTCATCCATATTAGCATCCAATTTTTGCATCGCCATGTCTGACGCTTTCAATAACTACTGTATTGCCTGTGATCAGTTGTGTTCGCCCAGCTCAGTCTACTGTTCACAATCTTGCCGTGAGAGAGACGAACATTCACATGCCAGTCCCTTGAACCTGGCGGAGTTGGTTTCCCCTTTGCTCACGCCGTCCTTATATCAACTGCTGACTGAGCAGGATTCTTTCGAAGAAAGAGCTTTCACCACCCAAGAGCTCAACAATTCTCCTTTGCTTCTAGCCGCCAATGGTGAAGACAACGTGAGAGATCTTTCGCTAAATTACTCTGTGAGCCAGGCTCCCGTGTTGGGTCCTTTGGCGTCCACGTCTCACAATTACCGCTTGTGGTTGGGAGTTTTGTGAGAGGAGAATACCAAAAGTTCACAAAAGAAAAGAAAAAAAGCATAAAAGCATAAAACTGCAAAAAAAATGGCTAGGCAAATGCCTAGGATCTATATAGCATTTATATGGGATAAGGTTTAGGTTAATAGAGGTTACCGGTATTACGTTTGTATGGCGTTCTCTACGATTTTGACGAGGTTTTTCGATTTTGGTGTTCTCCAATTCTCGAAAATCCCCAGAATTTTTGTCGGTACGAGATTGTGTCAGTGTGTTGCCGGTGTTTACGCAAAATCTGGGGAAAACACGCTTCAGACATATATATCACTATTCCGCTGCCTATATTGCGTCCATATGGAGAACGAACGTGCCAAAGAAGTAAACTCTCCAGCAATTGCAAGAATTTTTTTTCCTGCTCAAATTCACAAACCATCCTTGGCAAATCCTTTTTAATTAGTAAATAGAATAATAAACTCTGCAGAGACCTTGTTGTAGGCTGGCTTATCAAAAAGCCGTACCCCACTTCTCACACATGTGGTTACGGCTGCGAAATTCCGATTCATTATCTGACCATAATCTGAGGTAATTTCGGACTTCCGGGGTTCACGCAATTTTTTATTGCAAGAATAAGAGACCGGAATACGAGGGAGGCATTAAGGCGGACCTGCGTGTTTCAGACCCCGGTTTGTGGTAAATCGACTCGTACGAGGAATTCCATAGCACTCGGAGCTCCGCCGAATTGACCTCTCCATCACCTAAACGTTATAAAAGACGTTTCAAGTCTGTCAATGCTTCTAGGTCACTTTTCGAAACTCCTAGTATAAACTTCGTTTTCGTGGGGCGTGGAGAAAGCAGACTCACTATTAGTGCAATTTGCACCCATGGCCCGTATACTGAGGACAGTACTCACCCACATAAGCCAAGAATTTCTGAAGTAGACTTTTCAAATCTGCTAGTGCCAATAAAGACCCTCGCAGCATCAATAAATGATACTTTTTTTTTCATCTTTTTGGCGAGCTTGGCCTTCCAGTTCTACCTCCTGAGCCCATCCACCATCAACAATTAGCCCCCGCACGACCGCGAACACAAAAAATCGAACTCTGAAATATTCACATACCCAAGCATGTTTGGAGCCTTCAGAAGCACGCTAGTCGCCTACGGCGGTTACTTATGGAAAAGGGCCCCAAGGCTTTCACCTCCACAAAAACAAAGACTCAGAAGGCGGATGCAACTAGTGGACCGCAACATCGAAGTCCTCTACCAGTCATTGAAGCCTGAAAACTCAGCTCTTACCGGTTACAAAAAGATTGACGCCTTGAAATTTGAGTTGCCCAAGGAGCATGAAATGTCTCCAAGAGACAAATACACCACTTTCGACAAAAAAGTCCGCGGCTACAGAAAGTCTGTTCACCTTGTCCCCAAATGGACGAAAAAGTCTTTCAGAGAGAACCCCAAACACTTCTGATCATTGTGCATCATCATTCAAGCATTATTTGTACATAGCATTAATTCCTCACGTTCCAAGACGTTCCCAGATGTAGTTCGAAATGAAGTAGTCGGAGTATTTCTCGTCGACATCAAGCACAGAGGTCAGATTCTTCTTTTCGTCAAATATAACCACCTTATCGCTCTTTCCGCTAGAGTCAACATGAATCCCAAGCCCTCTGAATAAGCTTATTTTCATGCTGGACGAGTTGTGGTTCTCTGCGATGGATACTGCAAGCGCCTGTTCCTTCTGTTGCACCAATTCTTCCTTTTGTTTCGTGAGCATCATCTTCGTCATATGTAGATGGTTGATTTGAGACTCTATGTCTGTGAGCTCTTTAGCTAGAGCGACTTTGAGGTTGTCCAACTCGACTGACTTGGTGTTTATTAGCTGGAATGTGTTTTCAGTTGGATCTAGCGGGCTCTTCCCAAGATTGCCAAGCAGCTCCTTCAATGCGTCGCTAGGACGATTTAGGACCTCGAGCTTTGCTTGAGCTTCTGCCAACTCTTCTTCTAGTGCTTTGATGCCCTTCTGTAGACGATTAAGTTTGGCACTTCGTTTCTCCTCTGTTTTACTTATGGCTTCTGATATTCTCGCAAGACTTGCAATATCCGGTTCAGTCTCGAAATTTTCAATTGTCGAGTAGACAAGTTCCTGCGGCTGGTCTCCTAGCATAGTATGCTTATATTTGGTATTGTAGGTTTCGAATTGTAAATGAGAATCTAAATCGTTTGTTATGATTTCGCGCTACTAGGATGCAACTACCCCAAGCCTAACAGTGACTCGTTACAAAATGGCCGAGAAAGTGGTGATTGGCCAATATCAAATTACGAGATATATGCCTTAGTCTTTGACTCGAATTAACAATCAAAGTGCTTGACTCTTTAAACGAATTCGTGATCGTTGCAGTAATCGCAGATATTCGGGCAGAGGCAATGGCCTTGTGCGCGAGTTCAAGATGAAAACCTCCATTGTGAGGAGCCTTGAGGATCCTACCACTATTTCACAAATCTGAATTCTAATCAATATCTTAATGTGTGCCTATTCTCTACAATCTTCAAGGTAAGATGGTAAATTTCCTGCATATCGCAACAGCTCACTTATGATGTCCTCAAGACCTTGATCGGGCTGAACACATATACCAATGAGTAAAAAGCCATACGACGGAGTAGACCTCCCCACCAACCCAAACTTGCCTGCATGGATTTTGACACCCAAAGAAGAACAGGTCATCTTCGAAAGATGGAGAAAAAAGGCTTTCGCCAGGTGTGATGACTTGATCAAAGCCTATGTTGAGTGTTCCAACAGTTTCCAGAATCCCATGGATGCCATGGATGCTTGCAGAGAGGCCAACAAGCGCTCTCTTGACTGTGTCCAGAACTACCAGACAATGAAGTATCTCGACGAGGAAAGGGACATTCTCATAGCTGAGAAAAAGCAAAAGCAAAAGATATATAGGCAGCGGTTACAGGAGGCCCTAGCGCTCAAGGAGCAGGAGGCCCGAAAGTGACCTTGCCACTGATGCATGGATGTACATAGATCGCACGTTGAATATAATGACCATAGGACCCTTTTTGTCTGACGTTCCGAAGCTGACTAATGCGAATACCAGCACTTTGTGTGACGATTGATGGCGGCTGCTCTTTCAGACTTCTGTTCGTATTCTTTGTCTTCTCTCCTTCAATTCATGACGTCGGTCTCGGGATACCGTATTCAGACATTTAAGTGGACTTCTCTTTCGTGTCGTAGTAGTGACTGCCAAAAACAGTGTGGCTGGCCATGAAGAAAGCCCCGTGCATGACTCCTAGGTTCTGGATCGACTCGTACTGTCTAGCTGTAGTTTTTATTAGCTTGTCGAATTCACTCAAGTTGGAATGGAGCAATGCTACCTGCTCGTTGAGCTCTGCCATTTGTTCCTCTTTGGACATGGGCCAAATAAAAGCTGCTGAATAGGGATCTGAATATGCTGTAACAAGGTCAGTTTATTCAAACAAAGACCGTATTTCCTTCCGAAGCTCCCTCTGCTGTAGTCACTCAAATCTACTCTGTTTGTTGTTGACTCCTGCACTGGCACACTACGCGAGCTGCCTCAGTATACGGTTTTCCTGACCCGATGCAAGAGCGCTCACCTGCTTGAGCGCACGTGACGCCACAACGAGGATGTCCCGGATCCTTCCTAGACTACCTTAACATCCCGGTTTTTATCGTTATCCCGATATTTGAATCGCCTTTTAGTTTTAGTCGCGTGAGGGCCCTATCTTTCCGTTTCTCGAGGTCCCCTGCCCTACTTTTCCACATTTTCGATTTTGGTATTGTCAAATTCCGCGTCCTTGATCCTACTTGGAGCGACCCTGAGACGGTGTGAAAATCCATCTCCCCGGATGTACCTGAACTGCCCTGTACCCCTCGAATAAACACACACTAGCATCGAACAAAATCGAAAAGCATTTTCAAAACCATCAAATTGCCATTCTGCATAGGAGAGAGTCGAAGTGCCATTTGCTGCTGACTCTCTTGCTCGAAATATTCCAGACATGCCCGATACACCGATGAAAGCCAGCTCAAGCCTTCAGGCTTCCACTAGCATGATGGTGCAAACAAGCACGGATAGCGAAAACTCAGCTAATGCCCGAAATCTACCCTACAACGGCCTGCAAGCAGGCTTGCCACTGGCGCAACCAGCTATCACGAAATACGCTAAGATCCAGCCCGCCATAGCCATCAAGCCCAAACCAGCAACTGCACCAAAATCGTCATTCAACCCAACCTACAATCAGCAAAAGACAAAGTCGTCGTCACTTCTTCAGGGTGACAGTCTCATCAACACTTCTCGAAAGTGGGTGCTCCCACCTCGACCAAGGCCCGGACGAAAGCCCACCACGGGCAGCTCACCGGGACCCGAAAAGGCAGCGCAGAAGAAGAAAACAAAAGTAAAACGCGAAGACACCAGTGGCGGTTTGCCTCAGCCCGCGGAAAAGTCTAAAGATGGCTCTCCAGTGCTATCCAAAAGACGCATTGGGTCTGGCTCTTGCGCAACTCCCATACCCGTTGGAGTATCAGGAGGTTCTCCACAGGTTGCTTTGGCTTCCCTGTCAAGCAACTGCAATTCATCAGCTTCCACTACCCCCTCTCTAACAGCTGCATCAACACCATCCACCACGACGAACTCTGCCCAGCCTGTTCCTTCAGCTTGCATGTCTTCACGAGTACAAATCGACGACCTTCAGCGAAGCTATCTAGCAAAGATCAAGGAACAAGAGCTCATACGGAACTACATTGATGTGCTCACCAATCAGATCAAGCAACTAAAGTTTGTGCAAAGCGGAGTGATCACTTTCGATGTACTCAATGACACGAGCGAAAACAACATGTCAAGAACAAAGGAACCCAGCCTGCTGTCGTGCGAGCTGTTCGACCATGTCAACAATATTCACGACTTGGACAAGTACCTTGCATACCTTACGACACAGCTGAATGTTCTTCATTCGGTCACGAAAAAAAACAACAGCAATGGCTTGGGTGTGGGCAGGTCCCTCATGGGAGATCAAAATCCAGTTCTGCGGCAGGTCCGCAACTACTTCGATCGAACCGCCAAAGGCAGCTTGTCGTCTGAGACCTCGGCAGCTAATACTCCTGAAACGACTGGAAACGAAAATTTTACGCCGAGTCTCTTGCGGCCTCTACAAATGAGCAGCTTGAACCCTGAAGATAGTATTACCGTGGACATTGTAAATAATGGCGACCTTCTAGGAGATCGTGGACGATCGGATGATGCAATGCCTGATCTGCCAGTTGAACTCCTCAATCTTCTCAACGATGGTGATTTAAAACCGCAGCTTGGGAAGAAAACGAAAAAAATGGGTTGTGGATTTTGCACGAACGAAACACCGTGTGTTTGCTTCGATGCAGATAACTTTTAACTTATAAATAGTAATGATAATTGAGATGAGCAGATATCAGGTGTGTAAGTGGAATTGGCTGCAACTTCTAGCGGGAAGTAAGTCTCATCGAAGTCTCCAAATCGTGCTGGAAATTCTGAATTAGGGAAAATTACAACCAAAATAGCTAGAAAGCTGTTCTGTATAGCTTGCCTGTCGGTTTTTCTTTTTTTAGTGACTTGCTCATATTGGGTTGTTCCCGGATTTGGGATTGTGTGGAACATTTTTTAATCGCACTGTCGTATCTGCTTCAAGGATGCAAAAATCTTCGAGTTGACTTAGTAAATCGATATGCCACAATTTTAAATTCAATCAAATAGAGGCAATCAAAGAACGCAATTCTTCTCAAAGTATGTTATCAAGTTAAACCGAAATACTTTCGATTTTAGCAGTGTCGTTTCAGGGACTTCGTGAGGAACTCTTGCAGTGGCATACTCATATCACAAATGACTATATTCTATTATACATGACTTAGTATGATCTATTATATCTTAATCTAAGTAAATTGATGCAATGTTCTTGTTTTCCGTTTACGTCGAGAGACGTTTAGGCCCAATCTGTCGAAAGCCTCATATAGGGCATCTGGGCTAATCAGGCGTAGAGGCCGGTCTCGACCAGCGAGGGATAAATCAAGCTCTTTGAGCGAGGACTTCTTGGCTGTGCTGACAACTAGCTCCTCAATCTCATTTCCACCCAAGTTCAATGACTGCAAAGTTTTGCTGTTGAGAATGCCGTCAGTGAAAGCAAACCGAGGAAGATAGTTTCTTTCCATGTTCAAGGTGAGAAGATTTGGAGGAAGATGGACATCCTCTCCGATCGAGGAAATTCTATTGTTCGATAGATTGATATGCTGAAGCTGCTTGAGCAGACTGGTCGTTCTTTTGTTGAACAAAGGCGAATTCGAAGAAAGTTCTTCTATTCTGTTGGAGCTTAGATCAAGTGAGACCAAGTTTGGCGGTGGACCCCAGCCACTGAGTGATAAAATGCTGTTAGCAGAAAGGTCTAAAACTCCAAGATTCTCAAGATCACTCCATGCCACAGCCTTCTCACCCACCAGAAGACCGTTCTCGGTTGAGTATTCGTACTTTCCCAAATCTGTGATTCCCGAAGAAATCAAGGAAAGCTTCCTGAGAGATTTTGGGAAGACAAATTGACCCAAATGATAGTTGAAGTTGCCGCTTAAATCCAACTCCAAGAGTGATTTGGGAAGACTGATTCGATCGGAAGGAGAGATTAACGACCTTTCCACACGGTGCATTCCCCTGCTGGTACACTCTGAGATGTCAAGTACTTCCAAGCTGTCAGGGAAACGATAATATGGTGAGCCGTCAGAATTCGTCGGATCTGTTAGGCTCTGCAAAGGATTTTTTGATATATTCAAAAGTCTCAAAGTCTCAGGTAGTTGTTGTAAATGATGCAAATGAGTGAAGTGATTCCCATCTAGCTTGAGAATCCGCAAGCCATGTGGGAGCTTGCTTTGACTTACCTGCTTGAGGGATGCGTTATCAATTCTATTGCGACTCAAAATAAGTGTGTCTAGTTCGAGTGGCCAAGGCATGTCCTTATCCTCCCACTGTATTTCATTCAAACGAGCGCTCGACAATTCAAAGCATTTCAACGATTGCGGAAGTATGGAGAGGTTCAAAGTCTCGATCTTGCACTCTGTAATCACAAGGGTTGTAAGCAGAGCCGGGAGCTGTAAGCTTCTCAATATTTTGGAGTTGAGCCCCGCGTCATTCCAATAGATCTCCTCGACTTTTGGAGGGATCTTGATGGTTGTCACATCACACTTGCTTGTCCACGATATATCGAGGTGCTTGGTGCTGTGAGGGAGCTCAATCCCCGTCCAATCAGTAATTCCATGACCCAACAAGATGATCGACTCTATATTGTGCAATTTGCCGAACGCGTCAGCCAAACTAGAGATATCATCGAAATTCGGAGCCGTCAATTGGAGAACTTTGAGGTTTGGGAAGGTATGGATGAACTCAAAGCAGTCATCAGTAAAATGGTGGGATTCAATCTGGAAATGAAGCCTTGGGATCTTAAAGAACCGATCTCTATATTCTGCTAAGATAGATCGCATGGAGATGAAGTCCATAGATGTCATAATGCGTGCTGATTTGGGAATGATATCGGGATTGTCGTCCAAGAAGGAGGAAATTTCTCCATAACTCACAATATCGATAAGCTCTGATTTGGATTTGTTGCATAGGTGTGGTCGTCTCAATGGGGTCAAGATGAAGTGCAATTCTGAGTAGTATTCCTCAATTAGTCTTCCACGAAGGGCTGGAACTTTCAAAAAGGCTTCATACACGTAGTTTATCGGAACATAGGCCAATATTTCACGAATAACGAGCCACGGTAGGTCCAAAAATAGGCTCGGATCAAGATCCTCCACTTCCATTGTAGTTGAAGATATGGTTTCGCACAGTGCAGTTAGTAAGCATATTATTAAAGCTTGGCTGTTCGATATTCGTCATGACAAATGAATCATAAGATTTCGATCATGACTTGGCTTATTGTACGATATACCTAAAGCCATAAGAGGGATGCATTATCTTAAACACCCATATCTTGATGACATATATAAAATGGCTGCAAAATTGATTGATGGGAGTAGCAAGCCCGTTTGACACCCAAAAACCTCTCTTAACTCATGTGGAACAGATACACATCTAGCCTCACCATTTCGTTACTGACCAACAGACACCCAAATAACAACTCATTTCATCTTGGTTCGTTCTTTTGAGATTGGTATCGCACACAATCAGTGCGCCACAATCAAAGATAAGGTTCTTCATGTTGAACACATCGACATTTTTTATACAGCCATAGTATTAAAGAAGCACGGATTCTTCTGCCGAATTGAAGTTTGGCCCTGCTAATAGTAGCTGAGAAGGCACACGAAACCACACCACAACACGAGATACACAGCACCCCACCATGGAAAGGGAATGATTCCAAAGATCGAAAGAAACAAAATCACATAGGAGCATCCAAGCAGCATAAGCAGAAAGAATTGAGCCACTTCGTCCCAATGAATCGAAGAGACCCAAGAGCTGACATTCTGGTATCTGGCATAGACCGCTGATTTTAAGCTTTGCCAACACGAAGGACTGGAATCGCTCAGTCCTTCCTCTTCAACACTATTAGAATAATATCGAGTTATAGCAACAGCATCTACTGGCGAGATAGCATTAAGAAAAGAGACAGTCATGATAGTATGTGATAGAGAAGGTTTGTGCAAATGTCGCCGCGGTAATGAGAACGTACGTATAATAAATTAAACATCTAGATGCATCAGAAGAAGGTGAAGTAGGTGCCGAAAATCACAGTACCAGCCAACACAACGTAACCCGTTCTGTAAACACCAGGGATAGTCAACTCCTTACCGAAATCCCACACCAAGTGCCTCACACCGTTGAACGAGTGGAAGGTGAATGGGAAGGCCATGGCAGCCTTGGCGAAGAGCTTAGCGGCAAATGGCAAGCCGGCAAATGCAGAGACAATGGTGGCAGCCTCAAATGGGAAGCCCAAGATGGCAGAAGCAGCGTAGGTGCAAGTCAAGGCGTAAAAAGCACCAGACATGGCAACACCGGTGATTCTGTGAAAACTGGACAACAACCATGTGAGCTGGGGCTGGTAGATCTGCAAGTGGGGAGAGACTGGACGATTCTTTCTCTGCTGAACAAGGAGTTCCTGCTCTTGCTCGTGGCTGACCTTAATGGACTCAGTTGAAACGGATCTGACGGATCTGAGCAAAAGGGCAGATGTAGCTGGGGTTCTAGCCAAGGAAAGTCTGGCAAGTGCTGATTGTTAGTATCTAGTTTGGTGGTATCGATCACACATGGGGCAAGGTTGCGGGGGAGTGGAAAGCATAGGAATGGACGGTCGGGGTTGGAAAAATTGATATGAAATGAGGAATCTTGAATGAAAACGAGATAGAGAGAGTAGAAGCACATAATGACTTGGCTTGGTGGATTTTTTCGAGAAAAGGGTATATTGTGCTTGGGGTGGACTTGACAGTTAAACAATAAAGGTTTTGAAATTTTAACTTTGATGATGATCATGAAGCCTCGCTAGTGTTCCTGATATTTGTATAACATACGCCTTATACCAACACGGGAAAGCATTATTGTATTGAGTTGTTAAGGGATGTGGTCTATCACTTAAATTTGGCTTTTCTCGTTTTTACCCCGGGACCCGGGAGCCAATGAGACGCCCAAGAATTTGAGTGCGCTCGGTAATATACACGTGATGATACGCACGTGACTCGTCTGAATCGAGCCAGACCCGGAAAGTGTACGCTTTGGCACTGGACGTGATTTACTTCATCTTTATTGGTATGACATCACTAGGGTCTGATCTTGAGGTGGTCACCAGCCAAAGGCTGGAGATTCCTCGTCCGTCACGTCATCACGTGAACTGATTACAGATAGCCGCTGAAGCCCACAATCGGAGGTTTTAGCAACTAGGCATATCTTCAAAACAACTTTTATCGAAATATAACAACTTGATTAAACATCAATCCGTGTTGCACTTCCCCTTTCTGAAGAAGCCTTTGTACATGTGTGGTACAGGAGGTAACGGTCTGAGAATGGTGCATCCTTGCATCCATGCGAAACCCCGAAAATGGTAACTAAGCTGGTTCTACAGTAAGTCCAAGTCCATTCAACCAGAGTGGCAAGACTAATTTCTTGCTTTACAATATTGCGAATATTTCCCTACTAAATTCATACTTTGCACTCCTTGCCAATCCAGACAACTACAATCGATAATTCTCCCACATATCGAGACATGGGAAGTAGCACAGTTACTTCCACTACCGAGGAACCTCCCCTAACCGAGTCCGAACCGACAACGAACAAACAAGAGCCCTTTCCGACAAATCAGAGTAATTCTCAGGAATGTGACACGCAGAGCACGCTGGTCGAGTCACACGAAAAGCCAAAGCCAGAGACAGAACACATAGTCACCAACGACGAACAGAGCTCCATCAACAACGAGGATGAGGTCGAGTTCCGCTCCCACGAGAAGGACAGTTCCTCAGGATCGAACACAGGCTCTGTTACTCCTGTTGACCCTCAGGGAGGAGATGAAGATGGAAGACTGGCATCCAACGACCTACAGTTCAAGAAGAAGGACCTTAAACGACCCCGTACTCAGTCCTTCCAGCTGGTGCTATCTACAGCTTCACTCAAGTCTTTGAGACAAACTGACGCCAGTAATCCCCCTGCTCTTCAAAGAAACTCAAGCTATCTTGCCAACCAAAACATGACGGGAGGTGGAAATCACAAGAACTTTCAGTCCTTTATTCAGGCCCCAGTGCTCCTGTCAGTCAGCAACCTCCGTGCTTTGGATAATATCGTAATCGGACAGCAGCTCCCGTTCGACCAAAAGGACTCGTCAAACGAAAACGAAATAAATAGGCTGAGGCACAACAGCAATGTGGCACAAGGCACGACACAGCCCCTTGTGAAAGACGATCGCGACGATGACGACGAGTATAAGGAGGAAACGATTTTACAGCAGCAAAAACTCACCTTGAACGCGTTGAAGAAATTATCTCTCTCCTTGGCACCGATAATCAGGTCAGATGAGGATGTGGGGCCTGAGTCCAGACAGCTTACAACCAAACTGCTCAATAGTCTGTACCAACCGGAACCCAAGCTCGAGCAGCGAAAGGAAGAGACCAGAAGCAGAGAGAGTATAGCAGATCAGCGAACCAAACCGTACCAACCAGCGCAAGTCGACTTGAGCCTGTTCGCCAGTCTCACCAGACAGACCAAACACTTGAGCGAGATCCAGCCCATGCTGAAGGCGTCAGATGACCACAAAGCAAAGCATAACGATACCGGTCGGGACTACCACATGGAAATGCAAAAGCAAATGAAAAATATCCAGAACCAGTCCTCAACTACTCAATCCACAGAAAATTCAGTCAAGCAGTCCCTTCGAGGCATGGGCAACTCCGGTACGACCGGAAATAGCACTGACGGTGCGGTCAAGCTGCTACAATCACAACAATCAAACCTTAATTTCCAAAGCCATGATCTACAGCAATCCCAGTCGCAGATGCTGTTGAATACGCCTCAGGGCCAGCAGCTTACTCAGGGCCAGTCACACAATCAGGGAATGAGGCAAAAGAACGAAGGTGAGTTGGATCCTGTGGTTCCTCCCATGGACATGAATGTGCGTCACAGAAAATCGAGCCCGACAGACGAAACAACCTCCAAGCACGTGAGCATGGCTGACAAGCGGATCCAACAGATCAAGGGATTCAGGAACCCGATGTACATACCTGCAGTGCTTCGAAAGACGCTCGACAAGGACGCTGATCTTGGTCCCTTCTCAAGTGGCCTGAATGATGGCAGAGAGTCTTATTTCGAGGGCATCTCCAGAGTCGGGCTGCCTGGCAGGAACGCCGGATCCAGCTCAAACTCCTTGAGATCTGTCGAACTGACCGAGAATTTGGGATCGCCTTCCGGTCTCGCTGCTCCCCTTAACAAAAAGCAGTATGAACACATTTTGAAAGCCGCACCCACCAGGAGACATTGGCTCAAGGACGAAGCGGTGTCGCAATGTGGAATTGATACTTGCCGTAAGCAGTTTAATTTCTTTGAGCGGAGGCACCATTGCCGTCGTTGTGGTGGCATCTTCTGCAAGGAACACACGCTGCACTATTTGTACATCAACCACCTCGCACAATTCACCACAGGAGGAAGAGGCACGCTTTCAAGAGTTTGTGACAACTGCATTGAGGAGTATAACGATTTTATGAAACAAGAGTTTGGAGTGACCTGCCACAGACCCAAAAGCTCCATGGAGGTTAGCAATATGCCCATCGTGGAGCCAACCGAGACTGCACTTCCGTCCAAAGCACCCGCAAATACCCGCAAGGACGTTCCAAAGCCCAAAAACCCACACTACCGTCAAAGGACTCTATCACCGCTGGTGAAGATCGACAAGAACTACTCACGCGAGGAGCAGTCCAACGAGCAAGTGGCAGGCAGCGTACCTGCAAACTGGAGCTGGTCCTCATTTTAGGAAGCATAAGAATACACAATTAGGCATGACATAAGTTTTTACCTCTCTTTAGCCTTCTTCGTCGGTAGTTTCACGTATTCTCTTATGGTGGTCCATTTGCAGCCAGTATCGCCTCGATGTGTCCTGCACACACCGTGACACCAACCTCCCACGAAATTATGTCGCATTAACAAGTGTTCAACAAGGTTTCTACGCTTCACAGGCCGATACATTCTCATTGTTTAGACACGATATGGCCAAATCCTCGACGGTCCTAGGTGTCAAAATAGACACGGTGAGGTTGCTTCTCCGGACTGTTATTTTCATCTCAATTGCCGGCGCTGCTATCTCCTCGCGTCTATTTTCAGTTATCCGCTTTGAGTCCATTATCCACGAGTTCGACCCTTGGTTTAACTTTAGAGCCACCAAATACTTGGTCTCCCACTCCTTCTACGACTTCTTGAACTGGTTCGATGACAGAACTTGGTACCCATTGGGCAGAGTCACGGGTGGTACCTTATACCCTGGTCTTATGGTCACATCTGGTGTCATTTGGCACACATTGAGAGACTGGTTTGGCTTGCCTGTGGACATCAGAAACATCTGTGTCATGCTTGCGCCGGCGTTTTCCGGTCTCACTGCCATTTTCACCTACTACTTCACCAAAGAGATGAAGGACTCCAACGCGGGTCTTTTGGCAGCTATTTTCATGGGCATTGCCCCAGGCTACATCTCCCGTTCCGTTGCGGGCTCGTACGATAACGAGGCCATTGCCATCACTTTGCTTATGGCCACTTTCTACTTGTGGATCAAGGCCATGAAAGTTGGCTCTATTCTCTACGGAACCTTGACTGCTTTGTCCTACTTCTACATGGTGTCCGCTTGGGGTGGCTATGTCTTCATCACGAACTTGATCCCATTGCACGTGTTCGTTTTGATCTTGATGGGTCGCTACAGCCACCGCTTGTACACTGCTTACACTACGTGGTACGCGTTGGGAACCATCGCCTCGATGCAGATTCCTTTCGTTGGCTTTTTGCCCATCCGCTCCAACGACCACATGGCCGCTTTGGGTGTGTTTGGCTTGTTGCAATTGGTTGCCCTTGGTGCCTACGTGCGTTCCAACGTGCCTACTGCTCAGTTCAAGCTGTTCATGACTGTGTCTATTGTTCTCATCACCCTTTTGGGTGTCGCTGGCTTGACTGGCTTGACCGCTTTGGGCTGGATCGCGCCATGGACCGGAAGGTTCTACTCCTTGTGGGACACAAATTACGCCAAGATCCACATCCCCATTATTGCCTCTGTCTCTGAGCACCAGCCTACCGCCTGGCCTGCTTTCTTCTTCGACACCAACATGTTGATCTGGTTGTTCCCTGCGGGTGTATTCTTCTGTTTCCAGGAATTGCGTGACGAGCACCTCTTCATTATCATCTACGGTGTTCTTGGCTCTTACTTTGCTGGTGTCATGGTCAGATTGATGTTGACATTGACTCCAGTGGTCTGCGTCGCTGCTGCAATTGCTTTATCAAAGTTGTTCGACGTCTACATGGACATCACCGATATCTTCAGTACCCAGCCGGTTGAGGATTCTTCCGACAAAAAGAAGAAGGCACCTGCTTCCTCGAGCAAACCATTCCCCGTGTTCAAGTTGCTCAGTAAGGGTGTTGTGTTGGCCTCCTTTGTCTACTACCTCATCTACTTTGTCTTGCACTGTACCTGGGTGACCTCCAACGCATACTCGTCTCCTTCTGTGGTTTTGGCCTCTAGAAACCCTGACGGGTCGCAGAACATCATTGACGACTACAGAGAGGCGTACTACTGGTTGAGAATGAACACCCCAGAGGACGCCAAGGTCATGGCCTGGTGGGATTACGGCTACCAGATTGGTGGTATGGCCGACAGAACCACTTTGGTTGACAACAACACGTGGAACAACACCCACATTGCCACGGTCGGCAAGGCTATGGCCTCCAACGAGGAGAATGCATACGAGATCTTGCGTAAACACGATGTGGACTACGTGCTCGTCATCTTTGGCGGTGTGTTGGGCTACTCGGGTGACGATATGAACAAGTTCTTGTGGATGGTGAGAATCTCCGAGGGAATCTGGCCCGATGACATTCACGAGAGAGACTACTTCAGTGCTAAAGGTGAGTACAAGGTCGACGCTGAGGCCTCGGAGACCATGAAGAACTGTATGTTGTACAAGATGTCGTACTATAGATTCGCCGAATTATTCGGCGGCAGGGACGCTCAGGACAGAGCTCGTGGCCAGGCTATTCCTGCCACCCCTATCACTCTTGACACGGTTGAGGAGGCCTTCACCTCGCAAAACTGGCTCGTTAGAATATACAAGGTCAAGGATCTCGATAACCTCGGCAGAGAGCCCAAGGCAGCTGCCGAATTCGAGAGAGGAGGATCCTCATCCAACAAGAGGGTCAGGGGCATCAAGAAGCCCAGTTTGGATTTGAGGGTTTGAAACCATCATCAAAGAAGCAAGTAAATAAAATCATCAAATCCCACGAATAGAGGGTGCTCCATTGTAGCTTAGCTCTTTTAGGTATGCGGAGGTCTCGGGGACCGCGGAGATATGCTAGTATACGCACACACTGGGAATACCCCACCTCAATCTTTATATAACAAGGGGATTCCCTTCAAAAACTTTCAATAAAACAAAATGGCAGGAGGACCTCTAGATCTAGAAAGCCAATTGGTTTTCTATCGGAAATACCACTTCAACCACAAAAATGTTGCAATCCACTTGGGCTGTATTCCCTTGATTCTATTATCTGCCATAGCTTTGGCGACAAAAACAACCGTCCTCGGGAAAGACCATCCATACATTTCAACTGGGTCAATTGTCGCCTGGACTTATGGCTTGTACTATGCGGTTTTGGACTGGCAGCTTGGCATTCCAACTTTTGCGTTCTTGACCTCGTTCGCCTACCTTATCCGATCATTCTACCTCAGTTTGGGACCTGACACCTTCATTGACCAGTCACAGTTTACCCAAATTGCCTTGGCCACACACATTGTGTGCTGGTTGGCTCAATTCTATGGCCATGCTGTGCACGAAAAAAGAGCCCCAGCTTTGATGGACAACTTGCTTCAAGCCTTGGTCCTCGCTCCGTTCTTTGTAGTCTTCGAGATCGCTTTCGCCTTGGGCTACAAGTTGGACATAAAGAAGAACATGGATAACAAGGCGGGTAAGTTGGTGATGGAGATGAACAAAAAAGAAAAGGAGAAGAAAAACGCAAATAAGTGATCGTGCAACCGATCAGTTCAGCGCAGCTTCCGTCTCTCTCCGATGCGCTCTGTATCGCTCCAAAACTTCTTTTTCGTGGATGGAGGTGCCTGTCAACTGATTTCCGATAGCTGTATGTTAGTAACGTGTTTATGAACCCAATGTAAAGCACATACTGAACCACCCGGGGCGGATGTTGTGATCACGACCGAAGATCTCGAGTTTTCTGGCGTGTTTTCCAACGAGTCTGTCGACGATATCGTAGAGCTCGTCTGGTTTTCTGGAGGTTTCTCTGGTCCCGCTAACTATGTAGTCAAGATCGATTTTGCGATTGAGCCAAATAGGATTTCCCTTTATTCCCACGATCAAGTTCTCCTTCGAGTGATTGAGCCAATGGCCAGTTCTACCCGTGACAATCGTTCTCCGCAACTGGTTGAGCTTGATCCAGATCATCTAGTCGGATATGGTGTATCCCCACTGAGCAAGAGCCTTGCGCCCAATTTCGATAGATCTTCCTGTAACCCACAAGAACAAAATGCCCTCATCTTGAAGTTCGTGCATAGGTAATGACAAGAGCTCAGCATCCTTGCAGGTGCCATAGGGGAGTGCCATGTGGATGTCCCACGCTGGATCAGAAATAATGGCTGCAAATTTGCCAAGAACTGAGAATGGGAGCTTACGAACATCACAGCTTATCCATTGAGCAGGTGTCTCGGGCAAAATCACACCAGGCTCGCCTATGGTATAATTGAGGCCTAGTTGTGCTTCCTCACTTGGCTGTTTGTCGTTTTCCTGCTGCTGAGGGTTCAAAGTGTAGAAGTGAAGATACCGACAGGTCTTGAGCTTATGGCAGGTGTCCAAGTATGAACAGTTTCCCAAAGTGAGATCAGTAGAGCTTGTCACCAAGGGCAAGTAGTGAACCTTGAGTTTCTGGCAGTTGTACACGCTCTTCGGGATTTGAGTTCTGTTTGTAGCTATGGTCTTACGGATTTTGACGTTCGAGGGTAAATCCAGCATGCTCTGGCCAAAAGTCTTGCTTCCGAAGCAAAACTTGGCAAGCAACTGGCTATGGGAGCTATCGTCGCAAGCATGATAGAAGGCTTTTCTGACGGTGACTTGCCTAGCACGCTCAGCTGCCAATACCTCAGCTGCTGTGCGTCTTTCGAGCAATTCCCAAAGCAATTTAGCGTCTCCATCAACGAGCAGGGAGAGCTTTTTTGGTGGATCCAGAGGGATCAACCCGAGGATCTGTTTGAGGTTTATTTGGGGAGATATGGCCTCTTTTGGTGATACTTCTATCACCTTCTCCTCGAGCTTGTTTCCCCTTATGTGGTCTCTCACCAACTGCACTTTCAATTTGTTGATGAAGGTGAGTTCGAGGCCTGGACTGACGAAGGTCCTTCTCAATTCGAGTGCATTGTTACTAACTTTGTTGAATTTTTCGAGGATTTTGATAAAATTGTCGAGATCGCCCTTCCAGGGATGGCCATTCTTATGGCAAAAGGAGACGTATCTGAAGCGTAAGTTATTCAAATTTCCCAGCCAGTGCTTTTGGGAAACCCAGTCTCCATCACTGATAAGAAATTCAGCAAGAATACCGTATTCGTCGAGCATTATATGGAATCGTAAAAAGAAGGAGTTACAGGAGTTATTTGATTCACAAGGGGGGGATTGACTGGCTATATAATATTTGGGGCACTTTTTTGCAGCCAGTGCTACACGCAGGTGAAACAGACGCAGCACCTCGCTAACGCCTCACTGAATCACCTCCAATGGGTGACAATAGAACAGATGATTTTTTGCAATCGCCAGAATTTCAAAATCCAAATGGATTGTCGGCAGTGGCGGCCTGCAAATTGGCTCTTCTACCGGTCTGCTGCGACTGCAATGGAGCATTGCCGAATCCGAGTCCCGTAGGCTGCGACTGCAAAGCCTGGTCGCCGAAACCTTCAAACTGGTTTTGGCCAAACGGTTGACCAAAAGTGGTAGGTGGTTGCGCTTGTGGCTGCTGTTGATAGGGGCCTCCAATTGAGGTGTTTTGGAACATATTGGTCATTTGGCCCATGTTGGCGTTGAAACCCTGCTGAGGCTGGTTGGCGAATCCTCCAAATGGCTGCTGCGCTTGTGGCTGAGATTGAGCTCCAAACAGCGTCTGGGGCATCACACCGCCGGCGGGTTGATTGAAGGAGGTCTGAGGGTTGCCGAATTGAGGCATTGCTCCACCGGTGGCTTGATTGCCAAAGGAGGTGGATGGCATGCCACCAGTAGCTTGGTTACCAAATGAGGTTTGTGGCATCACGCCTCCGGTAATCTGTCTACCAAACGAAGACTGAGGTACAAACTTGTTCAATCCTCCGGTGCTCTGGGTAGTCAACAAGCCACCAGTGGGTTGTTGACCAAACGTAGTAGGAGGCTGCTGGTTGAAGCCACCGGTGAGCTGTTGACTGAAGGAAGTCCGAGGCTGCTGGCTAAAAGAGGTCTGGGGCTGCTGTGTGAATCCGCCAGTAACTTGTTGGCCAAATGTGGTAGGAGGCTGCTGAGCGAAGCCGCCAGTAGTTTGCTGTCCAAAGGTCGTGGCAGGCTGGAAACTCTGGCCTCCAGTGGCTTGCTGACCAAATGTTGTCACAGGCTGCTGATTGAAGTTTTGCCCAGTTGGCTGTTGCCCAAACGTGGTTTGTGGCATCGTCACATTACCCGGCTGCAATGGGACAAACGAACTCGTAGGCTGCAATGGCATTTGGCCAAAAGAAGTAGGTGGAGGTGGGGCAGGACGAAGCTGCTGGAACTGGCCAGTCTGAAGAGGGAGCATGCCAGAAGTAGGCTGTTGAGCAATACCAGTTTGCTGGATGGGCATGAAACCAGTGGGTTGAGCTGTGATGGGCATGAAACCAGTAGGTTGTGCAGTCATGATCCCTGTAGCTTGCACTGGAATATATGGGCCTCCGGTTCTCACAAGCACAAGTGGAGCCTGGCCACCAGTCTTCTGAAGAGGCATTGCATTGACAGTTTGAACTGGCTGTGGAGCACTTGGGGTAGGCCCAGTCTTGACAGGAGTCAAAGCTGGTGCAGAAGGAGCTCTTGGAAGAACATCCTTCGAAGGCGTCTGTGGAGGCTTAGTAGCTTCAAGTGGCTTGATGTTGACAAGATCCTGCAAAGACCCAGTGTATTGTGGTTTTTGTGGAGTCTGAGTCAGCGTGAAGTCCTCGTTGGACCGAGCAGCGGGCTTGACTGCCCACGCATCATCCTCAAATTTGCTGCCAGCCTTGTTGCTGATAGGATCGTCCAGCTCCTTCTGTGGAGATGGGGCAGGCAATGCGCTAGCATCGACTTTGGAGATTTCTGTGGTGCTGTTGTTCTTTAACGCGCCCGTAGGTCCTGTGAAGAGACCACCAGACGTGTTGGTTGTCTCTCCCGTCTTTTGTCTACCGAATTTGTTGTCCAAGAACTTCATCACCCTGAGAATATCACCTTCTCTCAAACCGAGAGAACGCAACAAAGATGGTGTGATGTCCTCGAGGATGGACTCGTCCATCTGCTCACGGGCGAAATTGAGCGAGTAGCGCTGACAGTTGCCGATATCGACACCACAGGTGAGGAAGAAGTCGAACCAGTCGTATTCAGGTTCTGATTGCGATGCTCCAGTTGCACTTCTAGGTCTGGAGGGCTTGGGAGGAGCAACGTCGTTGATGGCAGCGACAGATGAACTCTTGATTGGCGATACGCCAGAGGAGTGCCCTCCTTTGGACCTTCTGGCAGTATGCTTGGCGACTTCGTCTTTGTAGTGTTGAAGTGAGGTGCCCGTTATTTTCTCCACATACTCTAAGTCCTCAATAGACAATTTGGTAGCAGCCACAGCGATTTTGACACCGTTTGTTTTGTGCAATTGCACTTTTCCTTCCATGCAACCCAAGAATTCAGCCTCAACCTTGAAGGATCCTGTACTGTCAATCCAGGTTCTGACACGATGGTAGTTGGGCATGTCCTTGTCATCAGCATGGCTGCTTCTTCTCTTGTCTCTGCGTGCTTTGTCGCTCTCTCTTATTCTATCTCTTTCGTCACGGCTGTGGAATCTCAGCTTCTTGTCGACCACACGTCCCTTGCTCGAGGACCTTTGAGATTTTCTTCTGGATGGTCCGTCAGTCAATTTGTCCAAATTGGTGGTGCCCACGATCTCAATGTAGCTAGATGGAATGACACCTCTTTTCCCGTCTGAAATGCGCTCACACATCCACCACTCCTTGGACTTGGTGTCGTCCAAGATCTGAACTTCATCACCTTCATAGCAGCCCAATTCGTCACTTCCTTGCGATTCGAAGTCGTACATGAGACGACCTACCTTTCTATTTGAGGAGGATGTTTTGGTAGACGCAGCCCTGGCCACCTCCCTCAATCCTTTCTGGCTTTCAGCACCCTTCAAGTCTCCCAAAACGGCCACAATGGCCTCAGCTACATCTTTGCTGCCTGCGTGCAACTCTATCTCTGCATCAGGGTTTTCAAACTTCAAGAAAACATGCTTCTTCTCGTGAGAGAAGTGTTGCAAGTCACGTATCCTCCAGTTATTGTCAAGGCTCAGCGCAGAACGAAGTCTCAATTTCTTGGGGTTCTGTGTGTTTGGCTTGATTATGATTAAGCCGTTACCGACCGATACCACTACTGGACGCTTTTTACGGCCGTCCACTTCGTCAATGTACCAGCGAAAGTATTCACCATCGAAGTTGTGCTCTTTAGGCAGGGCCTTTCCAGAATCTCCGTTTGTTTCCCTTCCACGAGAAGGAGTTTCCGGTTCCAAATCTGCAATACCGGAATCTCTGTCATTTCTAGCAGAGGCACCACCAGAAGGACGGGTGGGCATTGGTGGCGGAAGAGCATCCTCGAACTCGTCATCGTCATCCTGATCCGGCTCAGGAGCTGAGTATTCTCTCCTTTCAGCTTGTCTGTCTTCAGTAGGTCTGGAGATCTGGGCAGGCTCCTCAGGTTCCACCAGCAGCACTGGCGTTCTATCTTTATGCACAGGTGGAGGAGCGAAAGCTGTAAGTGGGAGTTGTGCTCTGGCTGGAGCAGGAGCAGCAGCAGGAGCAGCAGCAGGAGCAGTAGTTGACGATTGTCCGTTAGTGTATTCGATGTAGTTCAGCGGAATAAAGCCAAAAGAGGTGCCAGCAGAGTCACCCACAAGAAGCCAGTCGGGATCATTTGCATCGAAAACACTGAAGTTCTCCCCTTCCTTGAAACTGAGCTCTTCTTCGGTTTGCTTGTCGTAGTCGTAAAGTGCCCTGCAATTCTTGACAACGGGAGCCTCCTCAATGTAATTGGCGGGCACAAGCCCCACGGGCTCTTCCACCTCTTCGTTGCCAACAGGGAGAACTCTCTTTTTCACCTTCCACCAGTCGTCCACATCCAGTCTTTCAAGCAAATATAGCAAATCATCCTGTTGCATTGAAAGCTCCTCATCGGCCTGGGCCTGGTAGTCGTACAAGGCCTTGAAAACGCCGATGTAGAGTGAAGCCATGCTTAAAGGGGGATTTTTCTTTGCTCAAATTTGGAGATCAGTAGGGCTTATCTTGTTAGATCTGTATGAGGTGTATAACTACGTTGAGAATTGTAGGTTGAGTTGCGCACGTTACGAACTACCGAATTACCGGGGATTAAGCCAAGACTCCGGGACTCTTTTTTATTTATCGTTGAAGTGAGTTGATAATGGCAATTTCAACCAGTTAGCTTTCGTTTTTCTTAGTTTGGTATGGTTCTCTGACAAAAAGACTCCTTCAGTGTACCACCTCCTATCCAGGGTTTTGGGCCCGTTCCTGAAGCGAACGACCAAGTATAAGTTCACCTTCATGAAGAATTTAATAGCATTGTTCCGGCGTTTCTCTACACTCAACAACGTGTACTCTCCTCCACGAAAAAGCCAACTGTGTATCATTGTTAGAGAACTTCAGTAAGTTCAATTTTCTCCTATCTATCTCATAGGAGCGAGTCTTTCAGATCTGTTCTGTGATAAGAGACCAATCTCGTCCTCAGGAATACAAAATTAAAGTCTCATAAAAGTAGACACAATTATGCAACTCATGATTACATCTTTTGGGTCCGAATTGAGCAACTTGCTGGCAAGAAAGTATGTCATTTTTAACATGAAGTTGGGAACCCCCGTGTACCTGTTCACCGTGTTTCCGAAATAAGCAGAATTCATTTATATAAATTCTCAGTAGTAGCATGTGTGTGTATCTGCTAACGTGCTCGAAAGCTCAGACCAATTGGCAAGAACCCTGGTTTGGGGCTCGGAAAGCTTACCTCGCCCCAACATACACATATCCGTCACTTACACCTTACATAAATATAGTGATGCTGAACTAGATTATACTTTTTACATTGCTGTCTATGCTGAGCACCTCCAGAGCGCCCCGGTCCGTTTCAATGCCTTTCAAACTTTCCTATTCTAATGGCTGCAAAATCCAGCATTCTCAGTTCACCCTGCTGAGACCCTCACCGCCCTCCAACAACACGTTCTCGATGTTCTTCAAGGCCATCACAGCAGTGTAGTCGTAGTTCTCCATAGTGGAGGCACCAATGTGTGGAGTCAAAACCACATCCTGACGGTTGTACAAGTCAGGGTGCACGGAAGGCTCATTCTCGAACACATCGAGACCAGCGAACAAAATCTTGCCTTTCTTAAGGCCGTTCACCAAAGCCTGCTCATCTATAACAGGGCCTCTCCCGATGTTGATGATGCGGAATGGCTTGGAGATGGTGTCAATCACCTCCTCGTTCACCATGTGGAAGGTGTCTGCGTTTCCTGGACAGGCGATCACAACGAGATCAGCCAGGTCCCTGGCATCCACAAGAGTCTTGTGGTAGTGCACTGGGTACCCGAGCTTCGCCTCCTCCTCCTTGGAAAGTGGCGTTCTCTTAACGTAGTGGATATCCATGCCCACATTGGCCAAGTACTCACCAATGGTCCTGCCAATGTTGCCAAATCCCACGATCACAGCACTGTGTCCAGCAGGGCTCAACGAGGGTCTTCCGCCCGAAACGTGACCAAAAGAGTAACCCTTCAGGCTTCCAGCGTGGACCATGCCTTTGGCAGCATCGAACTGGTCCGAGTCAAGAAGCTTTCTCAACTGCACAGTGTGGTTGACGTCTGGGGTGAAGGCAGAGGTGAAAGTAGGGAAGTTTCGGAATGCGTTCAAGGCGTTGAACAAAACCAACTCGGCAACAGGCTTGGCGGCTCCGTCCGAGGGCACGTTGGTCAAGATGATGCCTTTTTCAGCCATTCTGGAGCCATTGTAAGGCTCGAATCCCACAGAACAGATGGAAACCACACGCAAAGATTCTGGCGCGGCCTCCAAGATCTCACCAGTGAAACCACCAAGTGGCACAAATCCCAACCAGGCGCCGTAGATGGCCTGAATATCGTTGAACTTGGTGTGGAGATCGTGGATCAACTCTTCCTTGGTGCCAGGCAACTCATAGAAGACAGGCTCAAATTTTTTTGTGAACTGGGCAAATTCAGGGAGGTCTTTGTTCAAATCGCCAACGAAAAGCACCTTCGGTTTCGTCATTCCTGGTAGTATGTGGAGTGCCAGGAAGACTGGAAGATGGAATTCTGGAGGTCTATGTAGTACAGGGTAGCGCATACGGCACTTTTCGTGCAGATGTAGATCGAAGAGATATGGAATTGTTTTAGAGAAGTGGGCAGAATGGTATAAAATCAAGTAGAGTAATAATTTCGATTAAGAGTTACGATGAGATAGCTTTTCAACGGTTCTCCATAACAGATTACTGGATCCTCTGATAACCTTCACGAATTTTCAGTTTCAAAGTGAAACACCCTCAGTAGAGCCGCGCTATTGATTGCAAAATGCCGTATAGGGACCACCGTGGTGCTTTTGTGGGGATGGCTTAGATCGGCTGGAGTGCTTCTGGAATAGAAAGGAACTTTATTTTTCGGAACTTTTGGGAGGGATGCCGTTAAGACCTGTTTTGCACCAGACACCCATATGGCTGCAAAAATTGCTAGCTAAGGTGATGAGAACTGTGGATCACCTTGCGGCACGCTTCTTTCTTGCGAAGAGTCCAGAGATGTGATTTCCTGGTGTATTATCCTTGTTTTACTGTTCTCCAGTCTGTTTCGTTTCAGGTTCGGAAAAAAAGTGTGGAAACAAAGCCCCGGAGTCGGACTTCGACCTCGCAATTTAGCCGACATTATGTCTGTTTTCGGTAACTCCCTTCACTACGTCAGCCACCTTTATCGAACAATTTCTTTTTATTCATCACGGAATTGTTTCCCGCCTCAGTACCAAAGGAACTTTTTATTTCATCGTCCCATTTCTCAAAGATTAAGTGCGTCCTTAGTAGAAATTTTACTATCTCGGTGCTGCCTACCTTAAACCTTGTAGGCCTCGAAATGCGACTGGGGAGCTTCATAATTATCACATTTGTACTGAGTTAATTGCAGATAGATAGTTACGGGTATCTTCGTTCACATACTGTCTTCAGAAGCTGCAGAAGGTATTGGTCAGATCCCCTAAAGAACTTTATTTTCCTGGTGTATCAGCACAATTCCCCAACGTTTGCTGAAGGAAAGTCAGTAAAACTCAATATCTTTCTATGGCAATAGCTCAGCAGAAACGCAGAATTGGAGCAGATCTAGCTCTGTATCGAAACTTTCGATATCCTTCATGGGTCAGACATGCACTAATCAGACAAATACATAGTCCTCGATGGGAGGAACAGCAAAAGCCAAAGTAAACATTGTCACTTTAAACTTTTAGCTTGACACAAGAATTTGTGATAGATAAGATTTAAAATATCAGCGTGGCGTTTTTTTCTGTTCAATCCAGTTAATGGTCAGACACGAGCACCGAATCGATCAACACGAAAAGGTATGTTGCAAATCAATCAGTCATCGATTGCAATTATGAATTCGACAACTTGAGGACCAAGCTCAGTGAGACATTGAATTTCCAATCATTAATTGAATATCCGGAAATGTATGCGTTTATGAGGTCAAAATTAACATGAAAAGTACGAAGTCAATTTCAAGAATGACCTTAGATGTTGAAAGACATCAATTTCAAGCTCGCGTCAAGTAATCTCTTCGGGCGTTAAATGCTTCCAATCGTCTGTTACGAGCATGCCGAACTACAAACGCTGAAAATCTCCAGCCTTTCGTCTTTTGTCGTTTATGAAACACCGGGGTGACCGACGTCTCCCCAGCAGTATATGCCTAATTGCCTATGGCAAAGCCTGAATATAAATGCCATGTCGTCTGTCTAGCAGTCTGTAAAAAGCAGATAGTTTAGTGGTGGTGGTGGCCTGGCTCACCCAAGTACTTGGCAGCGTACACAGTACCACAGTGCCAGCATCTGGCAGGCTCACCCTCCTCAACCTTCATCCAGTAAGCCTTGTGGTCTTCACCGTCCTTACCTCTGCAACCAACGTAACGGAAACCAATGTATGTGGGGACCAAGAATGGGTCGGCCATCGTACCGGAACCTTCCTTGATGGGCTTCTCCATGTCAAAAACGTCAATACCTTCTTGTTTACCCAAAATTTCGTATCTCTCCAAACCAGTGGCCTGGTCCAAATCCGTTGGGATGGTACCTGGCTTAGCACCAGGACCGATCAAAGAGGCATCTGGGCCGGTGACATCGTAGATAGTCTCAGCAGTCTTGACCTTTTCGGGGCTCTCGACCTTGGCCTGATAGAGTATTCTGGAGGTAGACAAGCCTCTGGCCATAAGTCTAGGCTGGGCAAGTGAACGAATAAATGTACGAGAGAGCCTGGTTGTTAGTATGTGATACGAATGGCCTTGCAAGACTCTAATTAGAATTCTCTGTTTTACATTCTCATAGCTTTAAGCTCGAATTGATGTGGATTGGTATTTCAAGTGAATTTGTGGAGTTGAATTGTATTTTTCGAGATGGATAATGGTAAAGCTTAGTCGCTTCAATTGATCATATTAGAGAACAGTTTTCAATATCTGAGGGAGGGATATTTGTCTCGATGATAAGGGGCCTTGCTGGATATCACAAAATGGTCGAAACATACATTCTGGTATCGAATCTGAGGAATGGACGAGGTCTTCTCGATTGATTAAGCCCAAATGAGGTGACACTGTTTTCGAAAAAATCAGGCGAGACATAGAAAAGAAGCGCCGTCATTGGTTCCTGATCACGTGGTATGGAAGCACGTGTGTTGAGTAGGCGACCAATCTGTCGTACTATCGAAGGCAATAATGTATTTAATTGATAGCAGTCATCAACAAGCTGTTCCAAAAGCTGGAAATAAGAAATACGTTTGTGCTCTTCATCCTCTACTGTTGCATATGTTCTGCGGTCTCATTTTCATGATGCTCACTGGGTAGCAATTCGCAGGATAGAGGCAATGAGATCTAAAGAAGGAAAGATAAAAAATCGGGGATAGAAAAATGATGAAGAACATAGAATGCACTGTTGAAATAAGTGTCCAAGAGTTGTCATGTAATGTGTGCTCTGTGGAATGTGAAGCACTATCTTTTATAGTGGCTGCGAAAATTCATTGGTGTAATACTACAGGCTGCAGTCGATCACAATTCACTTTCCTTGACGAGTGAAGGCTGCGACATGTCTGATCAGGTCGAACTGGACTCTTTTGCTCTGAGAATTCATTCTACAAGACCAGGGTAGCGCTTACTCAAGTAGAATGTTGGAGCAATATCGCAATGCCACTCAGTTAGAAACAAACTCAAGCTGGCGTTCCAGTAACTGTTTCATTTTGTAAATTCAATTATAATGCTATTATTTGATATTGCGCCTGGCGAAGTATTCATTTTCATCTTGTTATTTGATGAGTCCCTGTCACGTCAGGGCTTCCGCCCTAGACACGTGACCCTTTTTCAACGACCGAAGCGCACTATAGACAAAACCCCGTACCCCCTCCAAACAGAGGCCTGCACTCGTTGCTCGCACACTCAGTGTCTAAAAATTTTCAAGTTCTGCTTAACCTATTTTTCCTAATCAACACACAAGGTATGTCGAGACCGAACAATAAGGGATGAGAACTGTCAAACATATCTAAATGTTCAAATTTTGAAATAGAGAGAAAGAAAGTGATACCAGAAATCAGAGAAGCACTTTGTCTGCCAGAGATTACCCGTCATCGAATGAAATCCGAAGTCCATACTGAACGGTCACTAAGATGATCCATATATCCTGAAGAGCTTCCCCAACGACTTTTCCAATCCCAAATCACCCACTACATCATACTAACATGTTAGATGCCAAAGAAGAGAGCTTCCAACGGTAGAAACAAGAAGGGTAGAGGTCACGTCAAGCCAGTCAGATGTTTGAACTGTGCTAGATGTGTGCCAAAGGACAAGGCCATCAAGAGAGTCACCATCAGAAACATGGTTGAGGCTGCTGCCGTCAGAGACTTGTCTGAGGCTTCTGTCTACCAGGAGTACGCTTTGCCAAAGTTGTACAACAAGTTGCACTACTGTGTCTCTTGTGCTATCCACGCCAGAATCGTCAGAGTCAGATCCAGATCCGACAGAAGAATCAGAACCCCTCCTCAGAGAAAGAGATTCTCTGCTGACAAGAAGGTCTCTCCTGCCGACGCTGCCAAGAAGGCCGCTTAAACATCATCAATAGCAGTAATCACATAAATACTTAGCTGACTTTTACTGTAAGCGATTCCTTTGCCATCGACTTTCGAATCAGAGATACACGGCTGATAGGTTGCTTTACCTACATTGTGTGATGAGCCAAGTTCGCCATCAATCATCTTCACACAGACCTCTACATATATCTCGTCCTCTACCTTACGATATAAGCACAAGCTAAAACTGAAGTCGCTCTTGTGCCTGTAGTGGGCTTGGTGGGCTTGATGCTTAGGTGTATCGATGCACTTAGCAGTATTGGTTGAAAGGACCTATTGTTAAGCAATATCTGTCAATTGCTTTGAGGCCGATCTCTCGAGACTAAAATGATTCGCCAAATCAGCCTAAAATCAATGTCTAACAGTATGTGCTGCTGTCTTGGTTGCCCTCGTTCAGATCTATGTCGAATCTAATGCGACGAAGAGATAATACCAAGCAGCACACAAAACAGGGTCCCAGTCAACTGACTTTCACTTTGTTGCCCAACAATTGACATTGATCTGCAACAATCAAAAAGCAAATTGATTAATTGTTATACTACGAATTAGATGGGCATCAGATATATCATACAAAAGTTCATATGGTTTTGAGAAGAGAAAAAAAAAGTCTCAAATGCATGACACCTACCTCTCTAGCAAAATCCCTATAATTTAGAACTCTATCAAATGACCTTAATTTGTGAAAATACAATGGGGTCCGGAGTAGCTACCTTTGGCGGTGTAAGGGTGTGTGCCCTACCTCAACAAAGCACTCTTGCAATTTTTTTGTCCTGTCTTTTTACTGCTAATATAGAGGCACCTGTTTCGTTTGCGAACACCACCCTTTTTTCCTTGTACCCCCCACACTGTGAGCTAATTGCATTTGACACTTTTAATCAAGTATTTGATAAAGCTGTCCTCCAATTAAAACAAGTCACCGTCCCCAGAAATTGCGCAATTGCACGACCTCTAAATCTCATTCCCTTCCAGACTTAATTGATCTGGCGCAAACCCCATCTGACACAAGCTATAGAGGGAGTGAAAGCGCAAGCGGCTGATATTGTTCTTCACCGCCAGTTAGACCGCCATAAAAGTATATCGACTTTTTTGCCGCCATGAATAACAATTGGAAGTTTTCCCAATGCTTCGGCGATAAGGGTGATATCGAGAACATCACGGAGGCCGACATAATCTCGACGGTGGAGTTTGATAACACGGGAAGGTTTTTGGCGACCGGCGATAAGGGAGGCCGTGTGGTGTTGTTTGAGCGCAATGGCAGCAAGAAAAACAGCTGCGAGTACAAGTTCTTCACCGAGTTCCAGAGTCACGATGCCGAATTCGACTATCTCAAGTCGTTGGAGGTGGAGGAGAAGATCAACAAGATCCAATGGTTGAGGTCTCTGAATAACCTGTTGTATCTCTTGTCGACGAACGACAAAACGATCAAGTTATGGAAGATCATGGAAAGACAGGTAAGACTCGTGAGTGAGAACAACTTGAACGGGTTGGACCACTTACCATCAGGCAAGACCAATGTGAGCGATTTGAAGCTCCCCAAGACCACTTTCCACGATAAGTTGATCCTGGCCCAGCCCAAAAAGATATACTCCAACGCTCACGCTTACCACATCAACTCCATCTCCGTCAACTCTGACCAAGAAACATACCTATCGCTGGACGACTTGCGCATAAATTTGTGGAATTTGGATATCTCCGACCAATCTTTCAACATCGTTGATATCAAGCCCACAAACATGGAGGAGCTCACTGAGGTGATCACGTCAGCTGAGTTCCACCCTCAGCATTGTAATCTATTCATGTATTCTCTGTCGAAGGGCACCATCAAATTGCTGGATATGAGGTCGAACTCGCTTTGCGATACCCACGCAAAGATCTTTGAAGAGTACGTGGACCCGGCGTCCCACAACTTCTTCACCGAGATTACGTCATCCATCCTGGATGTCAAGTTCTCTCACGACGGCCGTTACATTGTGTCTAGGGACTACATGACAGTAAAGCTTTGGGACTTGGCCATGGAGAGAAAGCCCGTGGCCACCATTAATGTTCACGAACACTTGAGAGATCGCTTGTGTGACACTTATGAAAATGATGCTATCTTTGACAAATTCGAGGTCCAGTTTGGCGGTGACAACCGCTCAGTCATGACGGGGCTGTATAACAACAACTTCATGATATATCCGAACGCTGTCGGATCAAGCCAGGCAACGAAGAAAGGGAAGGATGATCTTTACATGTCGCTGTTCTCGTTCAAGAACGGTGGGAAGAGGGATGGCGACAGTGAGGACAAAAATGGAGCTGAAAACAATGAGGATGATAATGACGAGGACGAAGACGAATCGGAGGAGGACTCGAGGCTTTTTGCTCCATCGGGACAAAACTTCCCTCAGTCCCCAGGGCCAGGTGAAGAAGAACAAGAGCAGATCATCCTACAGGCAGACAAGTCAGCTTTCAAATCCAAGAAGACCGGTCTGGGTGAAGGTACTGGCCGTCGTCGCATGATGAGCGGCGTGGGCAGCGGAGGAGTCGACAACGATTACATCGATTTCAAGAAGAGCATCTTACATTTGTCGTGGCATCCGCAGGAAAACCTGGTTGCGATAGCGGCCACTAATAATCTTTACATCTTCTCGACGTTGTGACACTGCGGCCCAAGAGAAGTTACGACATGAACATGATGACTTTTTCGATATAAATTTGGTGTAGCTATTATCTAAGCAGTAGAGTGATAACATGCATGCAGAATGTGGAAGATGGCTTAAGCATCCTCGATGTGTCTGTTGATGTCAGAGTTCCAGAACAAGGTCTTGTCACCATCGCCCCAGAAGAACTTCTTGGTTCTCAAGTTCTGGTATTCGTACTGGGTTGGCCATTCCTCATCAGATAAGTGTCTCAAGTGCTTTCTGTGCTCCGCGTGCTTCAATTCGACACGGACAACTGGAATGGCAGTCAAAATCATAGCAGGAATAGCAACGAAGTAGGTGATCTTGGTCCACAATTTGGTGACACTCTCAGAATGGTGGACCTTCTCGGCGTATTCTTTCTTGAAAGCTTCGCCAGCAGCCTTGTTGGGGACGAAAGCGTTCTCCTTGATGTACTTGGACACGTGGCCGTGGCCGTGGCCGTGGGAGTTGAATCTGGTAAAACTGCGGTTGACCAATTTTCTAAACATTGCTGTGTAACTAGTGCTTAATTGAAGGTTTGATATTGAGAATGGAGAATTTTGGTGTGTGTCGCACTCTTTGTGATTGGTGGGAATTGAGGTGAGGAGGGCACGTGACCATTATTGGAATCAGGCCATAGACGTGGGCAAGGATTTTAGGATAAATCTGCTGGTAAAAGATTTCTTTTCTCTATTCAACTCTTTATGTTCGTGCCGAACTTCCTATAAATCAATTTGAGGAGCAATTTAGCGTCTTTGTATGTGTAAAGAGATGGTGATGAGTGAGTGAGATAGACCTTTTCCGAAATTCTAGGGGATAAAACTAATTTCTTCTACCTTCTTAACGGCCTTCTTGTTCGATTGCTCCAGGAATTCTGGCTTGACTATGGATATCTAAAATCTTTATGTTGAGTGGTCTTTACGTATTCCTAAGATGGCTGCGAAAAAGAGAGCTCCTTCATGATTTCCTAATTCTACATGTCAAAGGCCTACAAATTTTTTGGTACCCATTGAGTCCTCTCATTACTATGTACATCACGTATTGTATTTCGTTAATTGCCACAGAAGGTCCGCTTAACCCATATCAGGTCTAGGTCTCTCCATCGCAGCTCCTTCAGGTTGGAACTGAACGGGGCTGGCGTCAGCTTCCGTTTTCCGTATAAGTTTTGGCATCCCATTTCTCGCCGATTTCTCGTTTACGAACTTGTCTGGGTTTTTGGCTTTATACTCCTCAACATCTTGAATGAAGGGAACTTCTTCCACGACTTCCTTCGCGTGTTTGACTTTGAGAAACTCTTTTCTCATTGACGGAAAATGATGCCTCAAGCTCCCATCCTCAAGAATCAACAGCTCTGTGTTTTGATTCTTCAAAAGATTTTTCATCTCTGTCTCGTGGAATTCAGTGTAGGCTCGCGTAGCAAGGTATTCCACCAAAAGCAGCTTGTCTCGTGCCATTATCTCAAGATAGTCTTCATCAGATAGAGTATAGACAGAATAGTCAACGTTTTTCCTCAATTTAGACCTATCCGAGCCAAGCGTGAGAGTCTTTGTCCCTTCCTTATTTTTGGAAGAAGCATACCGGGATACAGTATCAATTGGGTGCCAAATTCTTAATCTGGGAAGATAAACGTACTTCTTGAATTTCCGGTCGGCGACGCCTCCACTTCTGTACTCGCCTCTCAAGAACTTCATGAAGTTATTTGGCACATATGTTGGTGTGCCTTCCATGTATGACAATTTCAAAGGGGATAAATCCTTTAGTGCAGCAAAATGCTTATTTCTGCAATTATAGACCTGAAGGAAGGTGTTTCTCGCGATATCGTACTCATCTGAGATACGAAGCTTTGAAGGCCTTCTGAGTTTCTTTGGCAAAAGCGTATCATATTCCATTGGAGCAACATGATTGGAGATAGCAAGGCCGGTGATATCAATGTAAAGACCTGTATCCATATCGATGAATCTCGCATCGATATTGTTAAGACCATTTCCAAATTCTCTTCGAGATATCCATGTGCCGATGTCAAGAAAGTATCTTCCTGTTCTGATCTCTCCATTAATGTCTGGGCCGAAATCAACGATGACCGATTGATTGAAAGAACGAGCCAATTTGTGAAGTTCCTGTATTGGCATTTGCACATCAATATCAGCGTCCCATGGAAACGTGATACCATTCCAATACCACGAAAGAAGTGAGCCATGTGCGAGCCATGACCTTAAGCCCTGACTGTGAACAAAACGAAGCCAGGCCAGGGTAAGACCGTGTAGAGATGGTCCTTGAAGTGGGCTGAAATTGATGAGCTCCTTGTAAAATCTCCAGTCGTAATGGGCGCCATAGGCCCAGTTCGAGGTCGTCTTGGCAATTTCAGCCTCGAATAAATATTTGGTGGATTCGACGTCGCTCAATGAAAGATTTAAACTTTGATAGTAGTTAAGCTCTTGTGGCGAAAGTTCCTTTTTGGAGGAGAGCTCCTCTAGTTTGTTTTTCAGATCGTCCACGAAGTCCTCGTGGGAGAGGTCGATCTCGTGCAGAAACTTCTGGTTATCTTCAAGCTTAAAAGTCGACCATAACTGCTTGAGTTCACTGCGGAGATCAGTTTGCTTGACCCTGCCCGCAACAGAATTGCCCAAGGTGGACTGCGAGAGTCTTTGTCTGCTACCAACTTCGTGATTCACGTTGAGAGGCAACGCCTTCAGGCGCCCAGAATGGTCAGATATCACAAGAACAACTGACAATGGCTTGTCCATAAAATCATGAAGGTAGGATGCGCCCTCCAAGCGCTTAAATTTATCGGGTCTTCTTCCGCTGTATCTGTCGATATGGAAACCTGTGCGGAAGGTTGACTGCAAAATCTCTTTCAAAGATGCCCTTTTCTTGGGATCCGTTTCACTGTTCCCCTTGTCGATTCGTGCAACATCTGAATCATTGATGCACCAGTCTGGGGGCGTGGGCTCTGGATTGGGGTTATTTCTTGTTTTTCTTGGGATCTTGGCAAACATTTTGCAAGTCTGCCTCTCTTCTCCAAATGAGGTAAGATGAGGATCTAGTATGGAAAGATCGGTCCAATCAGCCCAGTGAAACACCGGTAGCGTATATTGGAAATTCTTGGGGTCATCGGCATTTTTCAACTGGGAGTTATAGTCATTGAGTATCATTCCCAAGGTCAACTTGGGCTCGAACGGTAGAAGAACAGGCTGTTCAGATCCCTCCACCTTGAACTCGGGGATCAGAACGATCAGCTCTCTGGGATCATACACCGATGCGTTCGCTGAAAGTGCAGCGATTCGGATCTCTTCGCTGTTGTCCTTGATATTTTCCTCCAAGTATGTTCGATAGATTTTGACGGCCCATTTGTCGAAAACTTTATATCTTGACTTGGAAAAGATTTTCGTGTAATCTGGAAGTTTGTTCGTGATCTTCTTGATGTTCGGGAGGCTTTCGCTGCTGCTCGATTCTATAAGGGATATCACAATGAAAAGCAGCACGATCACCACCACTGCAACATATTTACATCGACTTCTTCGGATCATGGTCATGAAAAGAAGTAGAGGACAAAATTATGGACACCTAATCTGATGCGATCTATATTGCGCCTCCGCGGCCGCAGCTATTGCAGAAAAGAAGGTCTTGTGTTTGAGTCGGAACTTGCTATACCCATTACCGTTCTGGACGGCATATAAGCATGTGTCAACCGGTCCAAAGCACAGGCTGTGCCTTGAATTCTGGCGATAAAAGGCACATGCAGGAATATTATCGGGCAAACTTGCAGCCTCTTCATCGTCTAGCCAGGGGAATAACTAATGGGAAGCGATGTGAGGCGTAACAGAATGGTAAATCGAAAGAGAAGTTTCACGATTTGTGTAACAGAAAAACCTTCAAAAATACAAGATTCGAAGAGAGAACAATGCCTCATTATGTACGACTAAAAAAAGTTTAGTGAACAATAGAACCATTGTCCAATACCGAGACGCCAGGCTTCTCGTGCTACGATGGTCGACATACCAACAGGTTCAGGTTTCCAAGCGTCACAACTTTAAATTTTAAAGCGTGTAACTTGTCAGACAGCCACTCGCACCCACCCTAAACCACTTCTTCCGAAAAAGCGTGTGGCAAAGGGTCAAGATCATCGCTCCTTTCTGAGTTCAAGACTAGGTCTAAAGCTGCTGGTGAAAGGCAAACAAATTGTAGATGACCAGACCGCAAGGGATCGTGGACAAGCTAAATGTGTTCTCACTTTGAGGGCACGAGGGTATCTACCTCATCAACCAAGTTGGATTCAGTGGCTCTTTAGAAGAGACATTGTGGGACGTGACCTATAGAAATGATCCTATGAAGTACGTCGACAGAGAAAAAAAAAAAAAACCAGAAAGTGGCAGAGGATGCCTACCTTATATAGTGCGCCCGGCGATGCGAAGGCCGGGTAACTCATCGCTCAAGTAGCACCAGGTATGGTATTATGCAGATTATGTCAGAATTATTAAGAAGTAGGCCAAGATGAATATGAATAATCAAAGCAGAAGGCTAATGATTAGGCGCAATGGTATTCTATCATGGAATTTATTCTGAGTCAAGGTCTTACCTCCACTGAAGTTAAGTTGGGCTCAGTCAAAAAGGTGGTCGATTTTCGATATTCGCATGGCTGCAAATTATTACTGGACTCTCACTATAGCTTGCGTGTGACCCCGGAAGCGTCCCCATGATTCGATATAATTCCTATTTGCCTAATTAGTTTACTTTTGTTTCTATCTACCCAACTAAAGCAACGTTGATTCGTCGTCATAGCATATTCTTGCTTCTATGGTGACCAACTTGCAATGATTATTGATTCTTCTAGCCTTTTGGGGCCAAAAAGTCTTAGAAAGTCGATCACGTAGCTTCTACCCCACCTCAGAAGTTCCTTGAATGGAACTGTGTCACAATATCCAGCTTTTGTACAAAAGATTGTGACTTTTAATTTTTCGTCCATCTCTCCCATTAAGTCAAGGACTGCCCACATTGGCATTGCTCCTGGTAGCACTTCAGGAAGATCAAATCCATCAATATTGAACTGCGCCTGCATTGCTTGCAGAATTTCACTAGCAAATTTAAATGTTTCTTCATTATAAAGCTCCTCGCTTATATCATTGATGGGACCTTTCCATTTGGTGCTTTCCTTCTCGAAGAAGAGCTGCGGCTCTAGCTGGTCTTTGAGAGAGTCTCCCAATATGAAAAATGTATCATCTTTCATTAGTGCCGTAGCTGCCTTGAGGTCAACCCATGTGTTATTGACTATGTCCAAGACCTCACCTCCGAACTTTGCTTTGTATCTCATCTTTGGACAATCGTCGAGGTAATAACCCAAGTAATAGTAGCCCAAGTGGAGCTTTTGACACATTTGTATTTCACGGATTCCCGAGAGTGTTCCGAGCGATAAGTGAGCGTAGTCTGGATCCCATATAAAATAGACAGATGATAATCCACTTGGAAGGAAATCGAGGACAGAAATGGCTATAAGCTTGTCATCAAGGTAGTAGCACTCGTGGGTTGGCCCTATACGTTTCACTGTCTCGAGAAAATCTGAGTTACCCCAGTTTTCGACCCAATTATTTAGCATATCCCATACCTGTCGTGTTCCCAATACCTCCGATGGCGCAAACGGTGTATCACATAAAAAACGCTTGAACTGCTTTTTGGAAACCTCAACGGGATCATCATTGTGCACCTGAATCTGATATTTCTTGTAAAGCTCGAATTTCTGATCTGAATAGCCTGCGGGTTCAAAGCGTGTGTAGAAGCGTGTGGATGCCTTTTCGGCCTCAATTAAGGACTCCAAATCAAAACCCCCCTTGCTCTTCGATTCCTGCCCAATTGCACGTTTGAACCGATTCACAACCTGTCTGTGTTCCTTCGTGATCTTGAAACTATCCATGCTAGTTCGTATGGTATACATCCGGCAACATCCACGAAGCATGTCTCCAGTATACATGAATGTTCCAGATCTTCTAAATCCTCTATTTATGAAATCGTCGTACTGGCTGCACGACATTTGCTCAACTTGGCACCCTATAGTGATATGTGTGTTTTCTTCGGGAACATCTGCGCTTTCAGGAGGATTTGCGAGGCCTCCGCTTCTCTTTTTGTTGCAATTGCAGTATCCACATGAATCGCTTTCTAAGTAGTGTATTCTCGTGCAAATGAAGGCTGATTTGGGATCAATCGTGGAGCGCATGCCAGCTCAATAGATGTGTTGTAAACGATGAGCAAGTGTAATGAGAAGTCGTAAGAATCAAAACAAAAGTAAATTTAATGGGGCTTCAATTGCAAGGATAAGGAATTTGAGAGAAAAAATGGGATCTTTTTCGTATGTGACAGTTGAAGACTCCAACACAGACATTGTTTCAAGTCGCATCAGTACACCTATCTCACATTATCAACTCCAATACATCAAGTTCAATTTCCTTGCCTTCGTTTCGGCCCACTCCAAATACAGTCTCACAAAACCACCACTATGAGCACAAAGAGCCCCATAAAAAGCATGTACAAAAGCGAACAGGCTGCAAGACTGTCTAGCACGCAACAAGTCAATGGAAATCTGGATGCGATGCAAGGAGAGGAACCTGGTCAGGCGCTTCTTTCGGATCCAGAGGACTATCTAGAAGAGGATGAGTCGCTAGATATGAACCTTAGTCAAGGGAATCAAAAGATTTGGCTCGTTAAGCTACCTAGATACTTGGCAGAAAGATGGACAAAGAAGGAGTTCCTCAATGGTCAACAGCTAGGCCATGTCAAAATCCGCCAAAGATCCACGGCCGATTCGCCTAACAACTCGTCCAATTCACGAGTTGAGCCAAGGAAAAAGCTCGAGGTCAAACTCGTGCTTAATGAACAGGAACACGACCAAGACATACCCCAGGAATACGATCTTTCCATCCTCAACACACAGGTGCAAAACTCATACGTCTTCAGCGAAGAGAATCTTAAACGGTTTAGGCAGGAGACTACAGAGATAGGTGAGATGCCTGACCTTCCTCAGCTCAAGGACCTCGATCCCGATGACAACCTCAGACCCGCCAAGTACTACAGGGTAGAGAAGAACGGACCTGGAGGCGAGGCTCTGGCGCAGCTGGTCCCATTCGTCAAAACAATTCCCAAAAAGACAAGTTTAGTCGGAAAGATTGTGCACGATTGCCAATGTGTGCCTTCGAAGTCTGACTCAAAGTACGCTCAGGTACTCATGAAGCGCCAACACATGCCATTGACTAAAGAAAGGCCCAAGGTCACGCTTTTGAACGAGATTCCAGGTGTGGTTCAGTCTCAAGCGGGTCCATCTTTGACAGGAAAGTCCACTTCCATGTTCTTAAAGTCGAATCCTCTGAAATCCAAGAGCGAAGGCCGTGCCATTCGTATGCCCAAGAAAGATTTATTGGACTTGCTCTTTCGCTTGTTCGAAGAATATGAATACTGGTCTATTAAAGGGCTTAAAGAAAGGACGAAGCAGCCAGAGACATACCTCAAGGAATCTTTGGAATCAATTGCCAATCTTATAAAGAAGGGTCCCTATACTTCCAAGTACCATTTGAAACCTGAATATAGAAGACTTAGAGACGCTGAAAGGGCGGCCAAGGTTGACGGTGAAGATGAGAAGAATGAAGATGATGAAGACGAGGATATGGAAGACGTCATTTGAGACTCAAGTGTGCGTATTATTCCTAGAACATATATGCGTAAGCAGAAGCATTATAATGAGTTTATACCATCCCCGGTTTTCTCTTAGTAAAGACAGCTATACAATGCATGACTTTAAATCTATTCTGGCTACTGCCATGTGCTCTACACTTGTCCAAACTTTTCACTCCTGTTTCACTTTATCATTTATTAAGGGCGTACATTTACAAAGTCTGGATCTTCAAGGTAGGAGGCAAAGACTGCTGCAACTTCTTGGCCTTGGAGATGTCATCGACGACCAAAGTGTACTGGTATCTCTTACCTCTGACCTTGAACTTGGTCTGCTTGAAAGACTTGCCGTTAGACTTGGTCTTCTTGTTGGTCTTGACGACGGCGGACTTGATGTCAGCTCTTCTAGCCAACTCAACGAACTCCTTGATGTCCTTAATCTCTTTCTGGAAATGTTAGTACATTGAACAATTGGTTGGGGACCTTCATCATGGAGATGACATGTTTCTGAAAAGCAGCATTTCAATAATTTGATCCCCTCTGTGTCTTCGTTCGAGCAATGCTGATCGATATAGTCTCATTACATACAGCCATGGTTGATTATGCAAATGTTATATTGGAGAAAATAGAAGCGATTTTCGAAGTAGGAATTTTTCGCATCGTGAGGAGGAAGCATCCGTACACCACCGTAGGTGCGAATGAGGGTTTAGCCCCAACGCAATACACGTGACCAGAGGCTGCAAAGGACGGTTGAAGCTGATAGTTTCTGAATTCAATCCCTTGGAGGCCCAATTGATGAAGTTGTGATGAGCTATTCAATGTTAGCCTTCTTAAGTGTTTCGCAGTATGAGATGAGTCTTTTGACTGCGAGAATCCATTTCCGAGTGGACTCGCTCTTCATGACATTGGCGATTGTGGACTTGTCCTCACCTCTGATCTTCAGCAAGGCGCTTCTAGCATGAATGCCGACATCCCGAATGCCTATCGGGTATGCCACATTGCCTATACTGAGCTTCATGTAGCTTTCGTTTGCCTTGACGAAATCTTGCAGCTGAATGTAGTAGATGATGGTGGCTAGCGACAAGACTATATCGGAGTCGAGCTTCTCTGCTCGTAGCTTGTAGAGGAGCTTGACAATGTCTCGTTTTACCTCCTTGAGCATGCCCGAAGTGTACTGCTCAGGTGGCGTTTGAGGCTTCGATTCCCATAGGGCAAGTAAACCTTTGAGAGACCTCCTCACTTTCATCTCCAAAGTTCTCTTTTGTGTGTCAATGGAGGCTATGTCTTCAAGTGTGACAATTGGGCTCACGGCCAGCTCTTCGTCTAGGTACGCTTTGTACGCATCATTTCGCTTCTCTGTCTTCACCAAAAGATCGAGCTTTCGTAGTTGTGCCTCTTTGGATAGCTTGGGGTCTTCTCCATCGAACGCTTTCAACGTGCCCTCGAGCTTGTTCTGCGGAACCGAATTGAGAAGCTGTTCTACCTCTGAGGCTGGTTTGGCTTCACTTTCAGTCTTGGGCTTTTCTTGAAGTTTGGCATCTTCGATTGTGGAAACTTTTTGTCTCTTTTGATTGCCCTTGGCTTTTGCCGCTTCTCGCTTTCTGGCGATTTCAGCCGCTAACAGCCCCGATAAGCCCATGAACTTCGAGAAGAGGTCTTGATAATCTGGGGAAATGCAGCGCTTTGAAACACCCGTACACCCTATCAGATAGAGCGTAGTGGCCCCATGAAGAGACGGAGTTTATCAATAAGGAGTGAAATTAGCTGTCAATAACTCAAAACAGCCATTGGGAGTGGTGTTGGTCAATTATTGTCTGGATTTAGTGGCCTCTTGTGCAGTGCCCGGAAAGTTCCTTGGAGCATGTAGGGAATTGAGAACTTGCATCGAGGCTATTTTGCAGTCAATTCCGAGACACGCCACTTTGGGCATTAGGTATGTTCGAGTTGGATATCAGATTTCAAGAGTCGTGTATATATATATAATGCTAAAGGGATCATTCTCCCTCTCTCTTTTTTTTTATTTTTCTTTATTTTTCTGCTCGGTGGGTTGAGCATGTTGTGGCTTCAGGGATAGACTTGCAGGTCAGGTTTAATGCGCTCAGATAGTGACAAGCTACCCAGGGCCCCAATCCCGACTTTAAGCTCTAGCTTTGGGTGAACTGCACCACATGCTATAAAATGGCGCACGCTCCCCGAAATCTAACCCACCATTTCTCGCAGTTTTGCATCCTGGAGGGTCTCCCCTAGGTTCACTTTTCTCCCCCGGTTTTGGACTTGCACAGGAAACTAAAATCACATTACGCTCGAGAGAAAAAAGAATACCTGATTTATCTACTTGCACTCAACAATCGACGCACACTTACATCTCTTTCGTCTGCGTTCGTGATGGTTAGTTCGGATGCTCCCCGGCTGGAGGATTCCAATGCTTCACGTAATAAAAAGGGAGATGCGGAGGTTCGGGCTCAGTTTGCTTCCGGTGGTGGGAGTGTGAAGCCTCAGAGCTCTCCCTTACTTTCATCTACACCGCCCACTGTTGCCAAGGCATTGGTCAAGGCGTACCCTTATTTGCTCATTGTGAACAAATTGTTGGCCGTGGCGACCTGGACCAACGATGACTACTGGATCAATGTCGTTTTGATGTGCCTCTACGGGTTCGTGGTGTTGTACTTCGAAACGCTAGTGACGTGGCTGGGCCACTTGATTTTGGTGGGTGCTGTGATTGTGTATGCTGTGCTTAACGACAAGATCGTTGAGGAGGCAAACAACAGGCCCACTTTGGACGACGTTGTGCAAGCGTTGACCACTACCTGTATCAAGGCTGATATTCTCTTGAGTCCAATCACCGCCTTGGCATTGACTCCGTACGATATCAAGCGTCTTTTATTCACCACGGTGTTTTTGACCCCATTGTACCTTGTGGTGACCTTCTTGCTCATAAGACCCAGGACCATCTTGTTGCATGCCGGGCTTTTCCTTCTATCCTACCACCTGGGCTACTCCCGCGTTACCAGGAGACTCATCTGGAAACTCAAGATCACCAGGGTCGTTTGCTTCTACTTGACCGGTCTTGACTTCTCCCAGGCCCGCAACAGCTCTCTTTTTGCGGCTGCCTTTGCCAAAGTTCAAAAAACAGCGTCTTCCTCCGCCATTGGATCAGATGCTTCTAAGCCCGTTCGTTTCACCTACGTTATCTACGAAAATCAGCGCCGCTGGCTAGGAATTGGCTGGACCTCCAATTTGCTTTCCTACGAGAGAGCACCCTGGACCGATGAGTTCCTCAATGAGTCCTCCTCCGTGGACTCATTTGAGTTGCCCAACCCAGAGGCTTCCTTGTCTGAAGGCCAATCATACTCCGAGCACCCAACAATGGCTGGAGCATACTGGAGATGGGTCGATAAGGCGTGGAGGCTTGACTTGACCAATGACGGTGCTATCACCCTTCCCTCTGGCAAAAGGTCAAAAACCACCGCAAACCCGACTTCCGACGAGGGCTTCCTCTATTTTGACAATGTCTGGAAGAAGCCCTCTACCGAGGATTCATACTCGAAATACACTCGTCGTCGGCGCTGGGTGAGAACTGCTGAGCTTGTATTCAACAATTCAACCGAGGTGAACAATGGTCTGGCTACCTTTTCTCTGGGTGTTGAGGAAGTCTCTACTGACGATGCTTCGGCTAAGAACAGAAAGAGCTTGCGTTTTGCTGATGAGTCCGAGCCCTTGTCGGATGCCACCGTTGAGGCTGTCCCAGTTGACTCGATCGACAAGAAAAACGACTGATGGTTGCGTGCCATTCCTATATATTTATATACATCAAGAAACCTTTTAATTGTTACATTGTGTAGACCATTGAGGTTCCGTCCTGGAACCTGGTTCTGAAGACCCTGTTTGCATTGGTGAACATTCCCTCTTTCAACGACACGATGATGAATTGTGAACCTTTGAAACGTGTCTTGATCAAGTGACCGATGTTCTGGGTATGCGACATATCAAGAGCTGCATCCACCTCATCCAAGATATACATTGGAGCAGGCTTGAATTGCAAAAGAGCCATGATAAGAGACAAAGCAATCAAGGATCTCTGTCCACCTGATAACTCCGTAAGACTCTCTTTCCAAACTTGACCAAGTTTGACCTTCACCTCTAAACCCTTTGTGACATCAAACATGTTGACAGGAACCAACTTGGCGAAGGACCCAGGTAGGAGGTCTGCAAAAATGTTTCCAAAATCTTCAGAAACCTTTTGATAGGTAGTGTTCAATGTATCTCTCTTGTATCCATTCAATTTCTCAATAGTATTCTCGATCTTCGATTTATCCTTGGTGATCGTTCTGATCATATGCCTAAGCGAGGCCTCCTTCTTCTCGACGTTATCGATTTGACTCATGATGTTTGCATTGACTTTCTTTCGCATGCTGTCAAACTTCTCTTGTAGAGTTTGAAGTCTCTCCACGCATTCCTTGATGTTTTCGTCTTGATGCTGTTCGAGTATATTGTTCACAACGGACTCATCGATCAACCACTCGTTCTCTGAGAGAAGTTTATCAAGCTCTTCACGCAATTTGGTAGTGATTCCCAGAGCATTCTCCAAATCGTGATTAAGTTTCTGAATAGAGAGCTTTGCCTGGCTCAATTCCTCATTCTTGGCTGAAAGGGTATTATTTAGTTCGTTTATCTCATCATTGAACCCAAGGAGTTTGGTCCTTTCATCTTCAAGTTTTGCCCTCTTCAGGTCAAGCAGTTCAGATAAGGATTTCATCGATATCGTGGTTTCGTTAAGCTTTTGCTCACTTTCGTCTAAAGCTGTCTGACAAGCACCCACCGATTCTTTTGTAGCATTCAACTCATGAACCTGCTGTTCCATCTCCACCTCGTATTTCTGGAATGAGTCTGAAGCCTTTCTCAATTCAGCATTTTGCTTCTCGACATCCGTTTTAAGCCCTTTCAATTCTTGGTCAAGCTCCTTCAACTTGGAGCCCTTGTCCTTATTGAAATCGTCAAGATCACCCTGGATGGCATCAATCCTCTTCTGCAATTCTTGAGACGATAGCTTCTCATCTTCTATCTGCTTTTGCAACTCCTCGACTTGTATTTTATTATTCTCGTTCTCTTTGATTAATCTTGAGGCAGGATTGTTGTCGAGCTTTTTTTGAAGTAAGGAGAGCTCGTGACGACTCAACATTAGCTCACTTTGAAGCGATTTGGTCTGTTCTCCCAACTTATCAAGACGGGCAAGTTCATGCTTCACGCGAGCATGCTCTGTCTCCGCTTGCTTTAATTTCGTCGCAACAGCGTTATACTTCTGCATCATGAGCAATGTTGACGAATTGTTCTTTCTCGAACCCCCGGAAAGATTTCCCTCGGGGTCATAAATATCGCCTTCTAGTGTTATGGAGCGAGCACGTATTTTAGGGTCGAAAGTAATGGTTTTCGCCGTCTGAGGGTCCTGACAGATGAAAGTTTTGCCAAAAATGTAGGCCATTGCTTTATATAACTCATTTTCAAAATCAATGATATTGAGGGAGAGCTCCACTTTGCCGGGGCACTTCTGTTTGGCATATTGGACGGTCTTGTCAGGCATTGAGCTTGCGGAAATTTTGTCCAACGGTATGATCGTGACTCTCCTTCTCAACTGACCCTTCTCTAAGAGCAAAGAGGCAGTGTTCGCGTTGTCGACGACGACATTGTAGAGCCTACCCCCAGCGCAAACTTGTAAAGCGAGAGCTTTGTCGTGATGTTGCTCATCCAAAGTAAATAATTGGACAGCAACTCCCTTCACTGACCTATCATCAAAATCCAGGCTGGGTCTAGCATATTGAAAATCGATATTACCTACCTCACGCCTTAGATATGAGAGCTGATTTTGATAGTCAGCAACCGTCTGTCGCAAGTTTCTTTCCTGTTCCCTCAAGTATTCGTAAGCTTTCACGTCAAAGCCAAATTTCGCAAGTTTCTCCTCCTTTGCCAAAACCTCCTTTTCGTACGCTTCAGTCTCTTGCAGTATAGTACGAAACTCCTGCCTCGCAGCAGCGAGCTTTGCTTCATCTTCGCGAGCTTTGTCGAGAATATGCTTGATTTTTAATTCGGCTTGTTTTATCAAGCCTTGACTGCCACTGAGTTCTTCCTTCGCCTTTCGAAGCTGAGCCATATACCCACTGTCAGTGCCTTTGGCGGAAACACCAGTGGAAAGGGCTGTAAGTAGCTCCTCTTTCCTGGCGTGTGCATCCTTCAACTTTTGCAACTTGTCTTTCGCGGTTTCGAATTGTTCTCGAGATGATTGATAGTTGTCCTTGCTATTGGCTATCAGTTCTTCAATCAATGAGCTTTGTTGCTGGAGCTTGACGAGCTTTGATCTCTCTTCCTTAGAATTTTCTAGAAGTAAATCACGCGAGGTAGTCAATCTAGTGAGCTCGTCAGATAAGTCGGTTTCCTCCTTTTCGAGCTGCTCAATAGTACCACCTTTTGTAAGCTCAGACTGTCGTTGCTTCTTGACAGCCTCAAGATCACTGGTAAGGTTTTGAATCTCGCTTGTGAGTCTTTCGACTTTCTCGTTGTGCTCGGCTTTAATGGTTTCGTGCTCAGAACGCAAGGTTGAGTATCGGTCAAACTTCTGAGAGCAGTCTCTATATCGGCAGCAGCTCACAAATCGAGATAGGCGCTCTAGGTCTGTCTGCACTTGTTGAAATTCCAAGAACGTTCTCTTGTCTTTGCGGAACTTCTCAAGCTTGGGCTCCACTTCCTCCGATAGAAGACTCTTGATTTCGTTTAGTCTTGCGTCTTTCTTTTGCATGGTTTTCTGCGCTTTCTCCTTCCTGTCCTCAAAGGTTTTTGTTCCTGCTGCCTCTTCTATGAGGGACAAGATTTCGGAGGGTTTCATGTTGAGGACTTTCGTGATTTTTCCTTGCATGATCAAGAAGTTCGGGTTGTTGATATTAAGCTGAACTGATTGAAATAAGTTGAGCACGTTCTGTTGCTGAGCCTTGTGTCCGTTGACCAAGTACTTTGAGGTACCTCCCAAGATGATTTGCCTCGTGACGCTGATCTTCGAGTAACCCTCGAAACCGATGGGAGACTTGTCTGTCTCCGAATTGTCAAACACAATAGTAACACTTGCCTTGGTGACACCAGCTTGACCACGCTTATAGATCAAATCTTGAAGATTGGACGCTCTCACAGTCGACATGCTGGCGATACCTAGCACAAAACATATCGCGTCAAGAATATTCGATTTTCCTGAACCGTTTAGACCAGTGATGGCGTTGAATTGGGGGTCCCAGTTGCTAATCACAGTTCTCGTCGCATACGACTTGAAACCGTCAATTATCAACTCCTCTACTTTCATGTATGGGTATATCACTTGAAAGGTAGAGTGGGTGTGGATCAGTTTGTTGATGCTGCCCTGCAGAGGAAGCATAAATAACGCGATAGAGCATTGAGGCCATCTGGGGAGATACCAGTCAAGCCAAAGAAGCAAAATGGGAAGGAAAAAAGGTAAAGAGCAAAGTTTCAATTACTTATCTGATTTGGTTGAGTCTGCAATAAAAATAAAACAGAGTTTGTCCATTTCCCGATTTTCAGAGTAATCTGTAGCCTGCCGCATACACACTTGATCGCAAAAATCAGTAAAGATTGCAAAATCGCAGTCGCCCTTAGATGCTTAAAAAATTAGACTTAAGGTGAAAATCCTTCTTTTGTCAGGCAAAACGGTTTATATTCGTTTGAAAAGATTTCAAGAATTACATTTTTGAAAGGCATAAATAAAAGGGCTTATATTTGGAAGCCACCCGTAATCAGCACGGCTTGTCAACGGCCAAGGACAAAAATACAGCAACAGAGAAAAGAGAAAGGGGAATAATGTACCCCAAAGATCGGCGATTCAAAATCCCGCTTCGAAGCCTTTTGAAAACGAATTCGCAAACCATAATTGCTTTCGATGCGGGAATATGCATTGTGTTATCTCGGAGGCTTTTTTACTTTCCGAGATCTGATGCGAGTGTGTCTGAGGTTGGTATTGTAAGGAAGCTCCACAAGGGTGGAAGCGAAAGACAAAAAGGATGGTTTTTTTCGATCGAACAGAGTGAACAGCAAATTCATGGCCTTTCAGAAATTTCTATTCTCCCATATTGGCTTTTGCATCCGCTTTTGTGCCCCTGTCAAGGCCTCTGTTTATAGGGTACTGCACCGGCACGTCCAACAACTAAAAAAACACCAACCTCACATCGCTCAGTGAAGATAGTTTGTGCGGGTGTTGACTCAGCTCATTCTGACGAGTAACATATTCACAGCGGTTTGAAAGTTAAGGATATTTTATAGAATCTGTTCCTCCGTCATATACACTTCGTCACGAAATACCTGACATACCACTCACTTTTGAAGAGACATCCCAGCATTTATTACCACTCCCATGCCACTACCAGAGTCTTCGGGAAGCACCCTCTACGATTTGCATACTGGTTTGCCCAAAATGACCTCTTCAGGAGTTCGCCGACTAGATTCCTGGGCAGCCTTGGCCAAGCACAAGTTGAAACTAGGTATAGTGGCTTTCGTTCTAGCTCTATTGGTGATCCTCAACGTTTTGACGAGACACAGAAGCTCCTTCTATGCTCCAGACTTTAGCAACACTCCTGGTGCTCAATACTTTGATCTAGCCAACTACGTAGGATCTCCCGACGGTTGGCAGCGTGACGAAAGAGTCTTGTTCTGTGTGCCTTTGAGAGACGCGGCCGCACATTTGCCCATGTTCTTTAGCCACATGAGAAACCTCACATACGATCACAACTTGATTGATCTTGCATTCTTGGTCAGTGACTCTAAGGATGACACGATGGGAGAGCTCAAAAGGCACTTGCTAGAGATACAAAGAGACCCTGACGAGAAAATGAGATTTGGAGAGATTGAAATCTTCGAAAAGGACTTTGGCCAGGTCATCGGTCAGTCGTTCAGTGATAGACACGGATTTGCAGCACAGGGCCCTAGAAGAAAGTTGATGGCTCGCGCAAGAAATTGGCTTCTATCTGTGGCTTTAAAGCCATACCACTCACACGTCTACTGGAGAGATGCGGATGTTGAGACTGTTCCTAGGACAATTCTTGAGGATTTGATGCATCACGATAAGGACGTTATTGTTCCTAATGTCTGGAGACCCTTGCCAGATTGGTTGGGCAACCAACAGCCATATGATCTTAACTCATGGCAAGAGTCCGAGGGTGGACTTCAACTAGCAGAAACCTTGGATGAGGATGCATGTATTGTTGAGGGATACCCAGAATACCAGACCTGGAGACCCCATTTGGCGTATTTGAGAGACCCATACGGCGACCCTGAAGTGGAAATGGAACTTGACGGAATTGGAGGTGTTTCGATCTTGGCCAAAGCAAAGGTTTTCAGAAGAGGGGCTCATTTCCCAGCCTTCTCGTTCGAGAAACACGCAGAGACAGAGGCGTACGGCAAATTGTGCAAGAGAATGGGGTTCTCCGTTGTTGGCTTGCCTCACTACGTAATCTGGCATATTTACGAGCCATCGCTGGATGACTTGAAACACATGGAATGGATGGCGCTCGAAGAGATGAGACAGCAAGAACAAGCCAAAATTCAAAAGGTTTACGACAAGGTCTGGAGTGAAGGTTTCTCAGACATGCAATCCGACTGGGAAAAGGAGAGAAACAATATCCTCAAGAACACCGACCTCAGCCGCAAAATCTATGTTGATTGGTCGGGCGTTGACGATATGTTTATTGAACAAAAGAACGAAGATGACAAACAGCTTGCAGACTTCCAACCATAAAAAATCTTCTATCTTTCGCTTAAAAAGAAGATCAGGTTCATGGTCTAATCAGGCATAATTGGTTGCCTGGGTAATCACAGGAAACGCGAAAGTGTGGTCCGCCTGCAAGGTTTGTGGTTCTCGAACAAACTTCCTTAAAAAAGCATCTTCGACTAAAGTTCTCAACTAAAACTCACAAAGCGTCGGAATAGAAGCCGTACGCGAACGAGGCCGCATCAGCCATGATCTAGAATATGTCGCCCGGTTTTGGATCTCAATGTTGAAAGATTTAGCGGATTTGTTCTGCACATAGACAGGGGACTCTCAAGCTTGGAGGTCCTGAGGAGTGTTTGAGCGAGAAAAGCCTGCTCGATTAGGAATTAATTCAAAAAAGACTCTATACTCCCTACACTGATGGATTTTCTTTTTCCATTTTCGCCGAAACTCTAAATCACAATCCAAAGCATTCTTCCGTTAAGTCAACGAGGCAATTATTGTAATAAACACCAAACACCACCCAATGCCCGATCTCTCAGGTTTTTCGGAATCACAGGTGTGCAAGAAGTGTAATCTCTACATTTCAGAGGGACACGCGTACGAGTTGGGAGATGATCGATGGCACATTCATTGTTTCAAGTGCTCCAAATGTGACAATTCTTTAGGTTGCAATTCCAACTTCCTTATCCTCGGAGACGGCAGTTTGATCTGCTCGTCGTGCTCGTATAACTGCAAACAGTGTGGGAAGAAAATAGACGATTTGGCCATTTTGACCGGGGATCAAGCCTATTGTTCATCCTGTTTCAAGTGCAGGGTTTGTAAATCGAAGATTGAAGATTTACGATATGCTCGTACCTCGAAGGGTCTCTTTTGCATGTCGTGTCACGAAAAGTTGATTGCAAAGAAGAGAAAGTACGACTTGAAGCGGAAGCAGATGGCTCACTTAGAGCTGCTGCTGAGGCCGATACTGGGGCTGCCCGTTAGTGTTGAAAGTCTTGTGAATCAGCCGAATCAGGGGAACTACTCCGACATCTATCTCAACTACCAAAACTCCTCACTGGCCATTCTGTTCAAGGATAAGGCCTTGCCCAATCCAAACGCAAACCCCACACCGAAGAGCACTAATCCACTGACTGATCTGCCCCAAGTTAACACGTCTTCGAGACCTTCGCCCGCTTCTGGTGAATTGCACAGGAGTATCCCAGGAAGCTATCAACAGCGAAGCGCAGCAAGCCTGAAGGACGGGATCGAGGAGGTTAACGATTCTGAAGATGAGCTCAATGTCAGAAAGGCAGCAAAGCAAACGCCAGATTCTAAAACCGCACCGCTGAACTCCGAAGATAACATTCTCGAGCTTATTGAATCTTTCAGCGGGCCGAACACGCCGCTTGCTGAGAATGCTGATGCCACCAAAATGGTTCCTGTCACAGGCTCCACATCCAAAATTTCAAGGCCTTCAGCACATAGCAATCTGCTCAATGTTCCTAATGAGTCTGCTAAAGCCCAGGCCCTGCCACGCAACAATGATGATGATTTATCCAACTACGCTACCCCAACAGCAGAGGTACTTTCAGCCTCGCAGCTTGAATTAGGATCAGCACCACGTCTCGAGCCCATTGAGAGATCTCCTCAGAGAGAGTTACTTTTGTTGTCTCCATCACAGTATCATGACAACCGATTCCACAACACGACCGCACCTTCGCAAGAGAGCTTAAGTACCACTACTGAGGATATCACCAGACGCTCTGCCGCTTCCTCTCCAATGGCCAAAGTCAACAGACAGGCCAGAGTTGTTGAGACAAACGATGAAATTCTGGCCTCCGATATCGGCCTGCTGTACAACACTTACGAAAACTCCATAATCACGACACCCAAAAAGACATCCTCCAACATACCGAATATCGCAATGGCATCGCCGCCACCTCGCTCGGCATTGCCAAATGTACCTGCTACACCGAAACGCCAGGCACCTGTGGTTGATCCATTCGAGCCACGCGGTCTAGGGCTTGAGAACGTTGAACTCCAGAAACCCAACAGAGTGGTCCATCCGGCCACCCCAGCAGTGACAAATTTGGAGGAAACAATTGAAGAGAAATCTGACAGCGAGCACGGTACCCCACAATCTATAGGTCGTCGCAATACCTTCAAGGGTCCTAAAGGGTTCTTGAAGCATAAGCGTTCCACTTCAAGCGGACTGGGAAGCAGCAAATTTGGAAGTTTATTCAAGAGCAAAGAGGAGCAACAGCTTGGCCATTCACGCCACGTATCGGAGGGTTCAATCAATCACCATCTGAGTATTGCCACCTCCCCACTACCGCTAAGCTCACCCATGAAGGCTGGATCATTTGGAAATGGACACAACAGGTCAACATCCGACACCCAGTTCCTCATGAATGCCGACCTTCAAAGTGAGAGACAGAGACTAGACAGGGAGATGCGTAGTCTCAGAGTTGAGATTAGCTCGCTCGAAGGACGCAAGCAGACCATTTTGTCTGAGATTGTGAAGATGGGTACGGAGAAAACGAAGTTGACTGACACACTTGCAAGCTTGAAGGAGAAAATAGATCAGGAGCAGGAAGCCCACGAACACATCCTCCAGGACATTCACGACTTGGTTGCGGAGAAGCGGAGATTGACGGAAGAAAACAGAGACTTGAAGGACACGAACTCCCGTCTCAAGCGTGAAGGAAAACTGCTGAATGAATCATCACACTCTCTTGGAACACCTACTCAGCTTTCAACTGACCATCCTGATGCATCTGCTTCCTCTTCTAGCTTGGCATATGAAGCACTGGTGGAAGACCCCGGAGAGACTCAGAAAGCCACACGTCTTCGTTTCTGGCGTAGACCAAAGGTGAATGTCGCATCAACGACACCACAGATGGGTCAAGCTCCTCTGCAGATGCAACAGTCGTCTCTGAATAACAGGAGCATTTCATCAGCCTCCAACTCTCATTCCCAGCAAGCAAGCCATACCGAGCTGAATTCGAACCACCACAAGGTCAGTCAACCATACTTGTCTAATGCTATTCAGCATCCTAGTCAGAATTCCAACCATGACCATTCATCCCAGGAATCAGGTCCACGTAAGGCGTTCAATACCTTCATGAGTAAATCGAGATCGACGAACATCTTGGATTCATTTGTCTCTCAATCGCAGCCAAAGGCAGATGAGAGTGGAGAAGCCCCTCTCTTGACAACTACAATCCAAAAGCGTGCCACTTACGAGAATGAGAAGGCTCCCTTAATTATCACAAAATGTATCGAGGAGGTGGAGAAGAGAGGTCTTGACATGGAGGGAATCTACCGTATCTCCGGTGGAAATACCGCTATCACTGCAATCTTGAACGCGTTTTCCTCACTTCCTGCCAATCCTCAGGCTGACAAGAAGCAAATGAACAAGATCGCAGAGGTTTTGGATGGTGATATCCACGCCGTAACAAGTGCTTTAAAGCGTTACTTGAGGAAGCTACCGGAGCCATTGATCCCCTTTTCGCTCTATGAAGACTACGTGAAGATCTGTCAAAACGACAATGACACACAATCCAGATGTGACGAACTTGTCTCCAAGGTCATCAACAAGCTACCGTCAGCGAACAGACACACATTGTTCTTGCTCTCCAAGCATTTGGACTTGGTGGGTTACTACAATAACGTGAACAGAATGACAATGAAAAACTTATCAGTTGTGCTTGCACCAACGATTGCGAGAGATGCCACCGGTGAAAGAGAGATGGCAGACATGGCGCCACGTAACGACACGACCGAGTTGCTTTTGCTGAACTTCTCCAAGATTTTCGTCAACTACGAGCTCTAAGTTCATAATGACCGTTAGATTATCAATGGGATGAGTCTATCACCCGCCTATGTACAGCAATAAATTAATGAATATCCTTGATGGTAGGGTTCGAGTACATCTCGAATCGACGATGACCGACCCTAAGCAAATGCTCGATTACCGAGAAGGACTTCTTGGGGAGTCTATGATGTTTTTCAAACTCTTCTCGAATGTATTTGCGCCAATGCTCTCGATTTTCTGGAGGCTTTGTCCTAACAGATCTCATACAAGACCTGTATAATTTCAAAACCTCCCGCTGTAGCCCTGATAACCTCGCCATTGGAGTATGACATCAGTGCGATTGCTTGTAGAAATATGTTTCGCGAGATACACAAACGTGATTCGACATCACATGCTCGAGGTGCAATGAGTACTTGGATGTGGGGTAGGATATTTGCAGCCAATATGTAATTGAAAATTAACTCAAACAAATTATTTGAACAAATTACCGGATATATCTTAGAAATCATGAGAATCAATTCTGAATTCACCTTCTTGATTACGTATGTGAGCGAAAGTATCGCTTGATCGTGCCGCTCACGTCCATTAAAACGTGTTAAAGGCGATTAAAACTGAGCAGACAAGTTTAGCTTCGCCCTATGCTTGAATAAGCGTTTCCTTCACTAATGGGTTTTGCTTTCTTGGATCGTGACAGGACAGTTGATGTTACCTGCAGTACACTCAAAACCAATCAGATATCATCGAATCTTCGGGAATCGTAAAAAGTTGGTGATTTTTTTCATCTTGTTAACGACATCTGGCTACCTATGACTACAGCTGAACTACTTTTGATACCTCGTCGCACCTCCAAAGGACATGCCCTTAATGCAGGATCCAAGGGTTCGGAGATTGATACGTGTGTACTCCGAGACAGTGCTACAATTGTTCAATTACCCAAAGTCTTCTCTTATTAACCTATTATCCCAAAAAGTTACATAGTGCCAGTAAAGTCAGTCTCACCCTCTCTGTGGCAAGCCTCTTCGGCAACACCGCAGTTGCACAAGTTCTTGAGTCTCTTGCCGCAAGCACAGGAAGAGTCGCTTGGGGGAACAGCGTTCTCAGTAGCAGCCTTTTCACAGTTGCAGTGCAAGGCAGCCTGCTTTCCACAGGAGCAGGTGGATCTCTTAGCGCAAACACATTCAGAAGCAGCACAAGCCATTATAATTTCTTGATATGATAATTAGTTTTTCTCTGTTGAGCTTTCACAATTGAGATTTCGGCCTCCCTTAAGTAGTATTCTGCCTTGCAGTCATTCTGCATATATTTCTGCTGACCTGATTTCGCCCAGCCGCACGAAGCCTTTAGTCACGTGTATAGCTAAACGTCAGCCAATGGGAGCTCGCGCGTATGTCAGCTTGACTTGGACCATTTCGCACAACCAGCCTTGCGAGGAGATGCTTATCTTTGCAGCCGTCATATTAGGAAAATGAGAAATACAAGGCTTGTAATTCGTTGTTTTTCTTTCTCCTTATTCAGCCAGGTAGCACGGTTGTAGGGACGATAAACTGCGCATGATCGAGATGCTCTCGTAACCGTCTCACAACAAGCCTTTGCATAAAGATTTGGAATCTTGCCAAGGCTCAGTAATTATTGATTTATTTTGATTAGACTTCAATGCCTCCTAGCCTGACTTTTTGAGAGTTTTCGAGATAGCCCTCCACCGTTCTCCCAACACTGAGCCGAGTTCTGAACTGTTCACCGTGCTGTCAGTTGTGTGATCCAAGTTTCTAGAGACATGCGTGGCTAGGTCGGAATCGTCTCCTGCAGCTTTCTGTTCCTTTGCTTCCTCCCTCGCTATCTCGTCTTTATCAGGAGAATTCAAAACATTCTCAAAAATCTCCGAAACTGACTTAGACTTGTGTTCTCCGCCCTCGATCTCTCCACTTCCCCCTTCCTCTTCGTTCTGCGTTCCGCTTTGACCTTTAATGGTATTGTATACAACTGAATGGCTTCGGCTATTGTTGTTCGTATCATCCTTGTAATTAGAGTCGAGAAATACATTCTCCGATTCGTCACCCTCCGTTCTCCTTCTTTTCGAAGGGGTTTCTTTCCGGGGCCCAGGAGAATGCTGTGCAGAGGTCCCCACCAGTATTGTCTTGAGTTGCGGAAGAGGAACCTGATCACTATCGTCCCCAGCATCCACGGCGGACAAGGGCGGAATTGGCAATACCTGATCTAGAACTTCTTTGGCACGTTGCAACGACGGAATTGCAGAATCCCTCAATCTATTCGCAGATGAGCCAAGGGGAGTACGAGGGAATCGCAGACGACCATCAGGAGTGATTTCTGCAGGCAGTAAGAGTACGGACAGTAGTCTAAGGGCAGCATTGTGATCGGGATCTGAATGGCCAGACCTCGGGGCGTTGGAGCTTGAAGGGGCATTGTTGTAATTTATTTCGCTTGTGAGTTTTGGTGGCTCAGGGAGTGTTGGGGAAGAATTCAAAAAGTTTTGAAGCATTGACAGCCTTCTTGCGCCATCTGCATCGTATCTGCTTGATCTTTTCCGAGGAGAAATCAGCACTCTTGCATAATTCCTGTTTGCTGATCTCTGCGGTGATGTACTTGGTTGAAGCAGATGCCTTGAACGAAGTTGTGGGGTGGATGCTTCCATCTGAAGCTCGGAAGTCAATGTCGAATTCTGCAGTAGCTCCAAATCTTTGAGTACGTTCTTTTTACTCGAGGCGCTCTCTGAAAGCTTGAGTTTTCCGGTTTGCTCTCCGTCTTGAGCGGAGGCACCTTCAACATGAGACTCTTCAGGGCATATCTTAGTTTCCGATGCTTCCTCGACGAACTTTTTCCAAAACGATACATTGTTCCACACACTGCTCAGAGCAGAGTGATATCTTGATAGAATGGGAAGCACTTTTTCGGTTATGACAGCATTGGCCTGAGATAAGTTTCGATCGATCTCCTGAAGAACCAACGTGGTTTCTTGTTCAAGACGCTCGAGCTCAATGTGAGCAGAAAGATCCGAAGATTTCTCTCTTTTTGAACTGCTTACGTGAACAGTCGATTTCCTTCTGGATTCCATTGCATTAGCCTTAATTAGTGGGTTCTGATTGTTTTGATATGAGATGTCTGGTGTATAGTGTTGTGACGCGGTAGTGGTTTTCATCGCGCTCTGTGCACTAAGAAGACTACGTTAGAAGAGGTGAAAAAGAGAGTTGAGCCAGAATCATGAAAAGATAAAGGTAGCTATTTGATCAGAAGACCCGAGTTCTAAATAAGACCTCAATTCAAAATTATCTGACGGTCGGGTAATGACGGGTAGGGCCTGCCTTATCAGGCCTTGATCGCTCATATTAGTGAACTTACACTTGAGGAACCAAATGTTACCTATGTATGTTACCTATGTGTCAAAATCTTAAAGTCTGTTCGTCCAAATACTGGAACATGAATTTTCTCGATACTCTGACCCTTCTCAAAGCCTTGACTTTCCTGTTACTCATTTTCGCAGCCATTGCAACCACAATCAATCCGCCTCAAATGTCTCAATATCACGCCAAATACTACTTTCCTCTTCCTTCCTCTTCGGGAATGGTTGCAAAGTAAGAACCAATTCTCAAATTGGAATTGCAGCAGATTTCGTGCCACCTTAGGTTCGTTCCCAGATGCTAAACCTTCCACACCCAGACCTCCAACCGCGGCCTATCTCTATTACTACCGACTTCAGGCTGTCAGGCAATTTCACTGATTTAGAGGAATGGGCAATATTATGTCTGTGTCCTTCGCTGAAGAGTGCACGGATGCAAAGACCAAGTACGATGACTGCTTCAACAAGTGGTACACAGAGAAGTTCTTGCAAGGCAAATCGCTAGAAAATGAGTGCACTGAGCTTTGGGATGACTACATCACTTGCGTGAACACAGCATTGGCGAAACACAAAATCAAACCCATGTTAGACAAGGCTCGGGAGGACCAGCCTTTTGGAGAAAACTTACTGGAAAAGGAAAAATAGGACTTGTACAAAGATGAGCAGCTGATAGCAGAAGGTCCTGCTACGCTGCACGACATACTCCATTGATGGATCTGAAGTATATAACGAATAACATTAGAATCGCCCATTTTCTGGTTCAATCCAGCACTTTTTCTCTATCACCATGCTTCCATTTCTTTTCTTTCTTTTGCTGACATTGGTTTCGGCTGTCCCACTTGACGTCGCTGCTTCTGCGTTTGGCGACTCTACCTATGACTTCGAAGAGCTTCACAAGTATGCCCACCTTTCAGCAGTTTCATATTGTATTGAAAATGGTCTTCACGAGGGTGTTTTGGGGTGGGAGGGTGCAGCTTGTCCATCGAAGTCATGTACCTACCCAAGTATCAAGTACTTGAAAATCCACAAGGTGTTCAATTTCTCCAACTGGTTGGAAGTTGGTTCAGGTTTCATTGCTCTTGAGCACGACTCCGAAAGAATTTATGTTGTGTTTCGTGGAACAGCCTCTACTCAGGATTGGGTCAGCAACTTTGAATTCATTCGCTCCTCATACAAGCCGTTGGTGGACGATCGAGACAGTTTCAAAGTCGTGTCCGAGGAGTCTTGCAAGGATTGCTCAGTTCACAAGGGCTTCAACACCTTCATTAGAACGAATGCAGAGCAAATTGTTCGTGAGGTCGTCAAGTTGAAGAAGAAGCACCCCGATTACAACCTTGTCGTGACGGGACATTCTCTTGGTGCCGCTCTTGCGACACTTGCTGGCGTGGAGTTCCGCTTGTTGGGCTACGACACTTTGGTCATTACCTTCGGTGGGCCAAAGATTGGAAACAGGAATTTTGTTCGTTTTGTTGATCAACTTTTCCAGACGGACCGCGTTACCAAGTACATTGCGAAGCATTCGTCTTTCGATCTGCTTTCTAATGGCCTTATCAGAGCAACTCATGTTCACGATCTCGTGCCCATGCTTCCCCCTGGGTCTGAATACAAGCAATGTGGCTTCCAGTACTACCTCAGTGCTAGAGGGCCTCGACAAACTCCCGACTCTGTCATCCGGAAGGGAGTTGATTATATCGAGGATGATGAGCTGCTTGACTATAAGTCTATGTTGAAGAGCACTTTGAGCCGAGGAGACCATGTCAACTACTTCTTCAAGATCACAGATTGCCAGGATCTTTAGCCCTCAACCAACAACTTCTAGCATCTCCCGCACTGTTGGTACTTTTCTTCTAGTCTTGTTAAGCTTCGCTCCCTCATCAAGTTCGAACTTATCAAGCTTTCTCCAACCATCCCACGTCACTGCATGTTCTGGTACCTTAATCTCCTCATCAGTGTTGGGGATGTTGTGGACGCCGTTAATTAAATCTTCCAATACATTGTTTGCAGTATCAAACGACTCGATCATAGTTGTGGCAATGACGCCCTTTGGGCCGCTCTTTATCCACCCTGAGGTGTACCAGCCCTTGTCGTAATTGTAGTTGTAGTCCATATCTTCCTTGAGAGAATCCTTTAACATAAGTCTACCGTGTTTGTGTACTAGACGATTCTTCTTTTCGTCGAAAGCTAAGCCGACTTCTTCAAATCCCTTAAGTGAAGATCCTTTGTATCCAATGGATAAGATGACAAGCTCGTTGGGGATCGAAACAGTTCTACCCGTGCCTCGTACAGTCACACGCTTTGTGAGCGAGTCTTCGACCAAATCGTTGATCTCGAAAACGGTTTCTTTGAGTAAGGTAGGATCTTGGGGATCAGGAACGAACTTCACAGGGCTCTTTTGGAATTCAAGGGCCCATTTTTTGTACCCTGGCTTTTTGTCTTCACTTGCTGCAGCTTTGGAGGCTTTTTCCAAGATTTGAAACTTACGCTTTTCGATTCTAGGCAACAGCTTTTCCTTCGCCTTTACACTGCTCAATATGTCCTCATCGAGTTGAACAAACTGGACCTTCAGATGTTTAGAAAGTTCAACTAACTCTCTGATCTCCTTGTTAGTGAAAGCTGACTCAAGAAGACCTCTTCTAGCAACAATGTTGACTCTTTCGACGGCACTTTTCTTCAATAGTTCAGTCGCCTCTATGCTAATGTCTGTAGGTGCCCAATGCTTTTCAGGATCCGCTAGAAGTACCCTGGCCACATCGATAGCAACGTTACCATTACCAATGATTGTGACGTTTTTGATTCTGTCCAACGGAGGTGGAATGTTGGAGTCTGCGAACTCGGTGTCTGGATGGCTGTTGTACCAATTGACAAACTGGCGAGCCAGAATCACGGCAGGGGAGTCTGCTCCCGGTAAATTGAGTTTATTGTCTGAGCTAGTACAGCCATAAGCCAAGACTATGGAGTGATAGACTTTCTTCAAGTCAGAGAGACTTATGTCGGTGCCGATATTGACATTACCGAAGAAGCGGACCTTATCCGCATGATCGTTCATGAGATTGTCTAGATATTCTTCACAGTTCTTCACTTCTGGATGGTCAGGTGCCACACCATAGCGACTCAAGCCGTGTGGTGTGGGTAGTCTGTCGAAAAAGTCGATCTTGATCGGGAGACCATTGGACTTATTAAGCAAATGGTGTCCAGTGTAGAATCCTGCTGGACCTGTTCCAACAATAGCCACGCGGAATTGAGAGGCCACAGTGGTCAGGCCGAAGCTTCGAATTCCTCGAAGTGCGAGTTTGGCTCTCATCAGAGCCTGTGCATGGATCATTGATAATGCAAGAGAGTTAGCCTTCGATACCACATACTCTCGGGTGATATCAGCGCGCTTTTTGCAACCAATTGCACCATTTTTTTTTTTTTTTTAACGACACATGGACCAGGACATGGTCCGAGATAGAATGTCAAAAATGTTGATATATTAGACCCTCACTAACATAACAGTAAAACTTCAAAATCACTTTCATCCTTCACGTCTGACTTGTTAATGCCAGAAAAAGTCCACATATTGCCAAAGACATACAAAATTTGGTAGTGCATATAAAGTATAACTAACTTGATATTGGTCGCGTTGGCTCTCCATTCAACAAAGTCCGAGATAGTTTAGTGGCTAGAATTACCGCTTGTCGCGTGGTAGACCGGGGTTCAATTCCCCGTCTCGGAGCATTTCTAGCGCAAGTGGTTTAGTGGTAAAATCCAACGTTGCCATCGTTGGGCCCCCGGTTCGATTCCGGGCTTGCGCATTTTTTGGCTTTACTGGCTCATATCAACACTTATCTTCTAAAGCTAATCAGTTCAACGCATTTTTTTTCGTTATGTTGCGTTTTTAGGTCTCAGATTGCAAATGTCTCATCGTCTGCGGCTGCGGCTCGTACTAATGTACCCCCAGTACAGGATTTCCAGGTACCTTTCCTAATGAGGATTTCGCAGCCAGCCATCTTGATCTAAAGTTACATTTTAAAACGTCTCACAAAATGTGAAAACTCAAGGGTCTTTTTTCTTCTTGCTAGTTCTTCAACTTCTCCTGATGATCATTTCCTCGCCCCAGTGGCCCGATCCGGAAACGGTCCAGTCCATCCGGTCCAGGGCTACAGAGCTTTCGAGACAATTTTCATATACCAGCACAGCATCGAGATTAGATACACCGGTGGACACCTCACGATTACATGTTCAAAATCACCCACAAGCACATCAACGCCAGAAAAGCAACCCATTCGATATTTTATACGATCCTCATACCCCTCTTCAGCATCACTCCAAGAGCCCTTCCAAAAGTCCAGCATACCTCGAAATCGAACAAGATATCCTCAATGGACAATCTCCAAACAAGAATTACACAACCGGAAGACAGGCGAATCCTACTGTTACCCTCATTGACGATTCCGAGCTTCGAAGAGGTGCCTCCATTGTTTCACGACTGGCTTCCTTGAGACGCCGAAATGTGATCCGCAAAAGGAACAAGATGATCAGAAGAGAGGATTTGCTAGAAAGAATAGTTGTGGAAGACCTGGAGTCGGCCGGAACCGAGACCAAATTGAAAGAAAGCGGAAGGCGTAGAAAAAGGGCCCAAAGACCTAGTTCACACCGGCTCTCATTCCTATTTCCTGTTCGGAGGACGAGATCATTCAAGTACTACCCCATTAAGTCACCGCCAAAATTCCTGAACGAAAAAGATTTTGAGGACTTTTATCGAGCATGCAACGGCAGTGAGACTGTTCGTGATCTACTTCCTCGATCAATGGCTGCCTACGAATTTCGCAACCTCATAAGTCTAATACCAACCATCAACATCTACCCAGACCTTGCAAGGACAGTCTCTCCGCAAATTGGACTTGAACGAAACATCGGTCGCACATTCCCCCCACATCCTGAGCTACGAGAGACTCCACTTCACAACAGAACGCTTGCACCACCAAAGGTCGAAAACTCGAGTCGTTTCCTCGCAGATGATGAGGGAAATTACAAAGAGAAAATCTTCAAAAACTACAGGGACACTGTGTTTGCTGGCAGACACAGCTTGCCACCTCGAATTCAGGATGTCGCTTCAGTTAATTCAATGTACCTCACGAGCGATGATAAAGAGCGCCTCGATACCCGCCTCCTCCTTGAAGTGCTACTCAGAAGGACAATTGCTGCAAAACTTGACTTCAGACTAAAACAACAAGGTTACGGGGGACGCAAAATGCCAAAAGAGAAACCCAGTCAAAACTTCCTGTCGTCCGCTTCTTCTGGGCCTTCAGATCGCCCTGACAGGCGCCTCAAAAGCAGAAAGCAACCAAAGCGTCAGGGTAGGAGACCCAAACCTCTTGGAAAGCTGGATTCACTCCTCTCAGAGCCATTGCCATCACCTCAAATTAGCTTCAACGCATATATGTTCGATCCCATTTACAGCAATTCGCCCATAAGCCCCGGCGGCTGGAGAAGACAGGGAAAGTCACCCATCTACGAAACGTACGATCAAAAAGCTATTATTGCACCTGTGTCACAATACAAGCCCAAGTCGGATGTCATTGATTTATCCCCATCTCAGATGTTCGTGCACAATTTTGACAAAGTTGACTTGGTTGCAAAACGGAATCCTCCTGAAAGAATTGTTTCCAACATCGCCCTTTACTCCATGCAGCCTGTCAACAGATCTGAAGATACGTTCACATCTTCCGAGGAAGAACGCAATTCCTTCCCAAATCGCATGGATGTTAGGGGTTCTGCCTCCACAGGTTCTAAAAGCTATTCTCGTGGATCGGGATCGCCTAATCCTCGCGAAGGCAAGCGCGCTTCAGAATCTACAACGAATACATCTGTCTTGCAAAGCTTGGAGAATCTCTCAGAGTCCGTTCATGAGTATTTGAGGTCTGAAGGAGTTCTGCATCAATTAGTCTAGGTATAACTTGTCAATATTCAATGAGAGGTTTCTAGTCCCTTATATTGATTTTATCAGTTTGGGACACGGCATTTTGCTGTTAGCAAACAGAAATCTTACCCCCTATCGTCTATGTAGATGAGCCTTACTCTCCCTAGTAGAATGACCTTTTTGATCTGAGCTCACGATCGATTCAATTTGCCTAGATCCTCTGTCAGCCTCATCCAACACCACAGAATCTTGCGGGCGGCGCCTAGAGCGGTAAATCTGATGCAACTCGTTTACTTTACTGAACTTGTCGGCCAACTCGTGCACTCTCTTTCGTTTGGTGGACAATTGTGCATTGGTGGATGTAGGCACCAGGCCTGGGGTCGTCACAGGCATGTTGAGCGACATGCCAGTATGATTGTTCAGTGCATGGAATGGTGCCACTGTTGACAATCTGTTTCTTAAAGTAGTGAATGTGGAAGATTGCGGCATGATCATCAATATACCATAAAGTGTTTTGAAAAGGTGTGGATGCTTATCAGGCTCCAAGAGTTGTAACCTGAGCTTGAGGAAGATAGGTGTTTCAAGCAATTGGATGAGAATATCAAGCTGAGTGAGAAGTTGGAAAGTGACTTCCAGCTCTCCAAGGCACTTGATGATAAGGAATGCGAGCTCGTAGTTGGATGTGAGTAAACACAACGATAAAGCACTTGCAGGGCTGTGACACCAGCTCTGAAATAATGTGGAAAAGAAAATCCAGTCTTCGTTCTTTTGGAGATCAAGATTTTTGAGCTTATTTCTGAGGACCTGGAGCTCATTTGTAGTCAATAAGATATTGTTCAAAGTGATAACTATGTTTCCAACAAATTCGAGGTTCAGTTTCTCAAAAGTGATCAACACTTCTGACATGGTCTGGAAGATCTTCTCAGCGCTGATTGAGGCGCATAATCTTCTGATTATGAACTCCACCTTCCTTCGTGAGATCGCTGCCTGACCTGGAGGAGAATCCTCTGACTCCATTCCCGCATTGTACTCCACTCCATCCTTTTCAAAAAAGGCTATCAACTTCACCATGAACTCCTTGAAAAATGTTTGATTATCCTCAGAAATCCTAGATGCCAAGGAAAGCACTTTCGATATCACCTCATTACTTGCGTCCGTTGACGATCTCAAGAGGGCGGTCAAATCAAAAAGATATCTGTTCGTATTGTCTTGTTGTGCATCATTTTCAGCATCTTGTTCAAAGAAACTTTCCGGATAGCTTGAGTAAAGAAATATGAGCCAATCCAACGAAGTCAATCTAGCAAGCTCGTTAGCATTGTGGAGACACTCGTCCATAACGACCAGCAAAGATTTTTTGAGATAGAGTTCAACAAACTCTTCTAAAGCTTCCTTATTGAGTCCCTCAATGGCATTCTCACTGAACGTGATATCTCTCGATGCATCCAGTTTTGGCTCTTCGTTGTCCTGCTGCTTGTTTTCATTGAGTCGAATCAAGTAAGACTGCAAACATTGGTTGAATCTGAGGAAATGAGACCTGAGGTCGTGATCCTTGTTCTCGTCGGTGAGGGCGATGTTATGCATATTTATAGCAATGCAATCTGGTAAGAACTTTGAGAAGCTAGTTGGAGTGATGTCAATTAGCTCCTGAAGCCATTTGAGCACGGTCGATTGTATCTCTAAGTAGATATCGTGGGGCTCGCCCGAGAGATCATTGAAATTTACGTCGGAGGGAGACATCTTCAGATCAGACTTTAAGAACGAGAGTAGAATGCCAATGATCCGGGGACAGTCAATGAAGATGTCTTGACCTTCGACAAAGAGGGAATCATCACCTTGATCCCTGCAGTCCTCAGCGTTCAAGTCTCTCTCATCTTCCTGCTTACTTGGAGCTGGCCTTCTTATAACTGTGGTCGAACTTGATTTAATGGACGCATTGTCACCTAAATCGTTTTGTTCGGAAGGCTCCAAGTTCAAGTTCTTCAAGCTCAGCTCTACATCAGGTTCACGAGCCTGATCCTTCTTCTCTTTATCAGCAACGAGCTGCTTCATCTTGAGGTCATATTTCACCTTGTAGATAGACCTGATCTCTTTCAAAAAAATGTCTAGTAGATTGTGAGTCTCTAAGCGCACATCAGAAGGACAATTGTTCATCAAAAAGCGGAGAAGCGGCTCGAGGAAGTTTGGCAAGAATGTAAGGAATTCCAAGGATGGCACATCATCAAACAACTCTAACCAGCTTAGCAAGAATTTTTTGGCAAAAGGGTCAATTGTGTACATTCTCTCCAAGAGTGTGGGTACGAACTTGGGCAATGAGAAAGCCTTCAGAGTATCCTGTGGTATGTTGACCTGGATGACGGTGCCGTCTGGTTTTGTCACATTAGATTGAACCTCAGCAGCGTCCTCAGGCTTTTGATGCAAAATTGACACATAATTCGTGGACTTGGCGCTCACGATATCCTTGATCAATCTATCCAAGATGTCCGCAGCGTTTTTGACGGACGATTCAGTATCCGTGACCAAGATGCAAAGAATGTCAAATATCTCGTTGAAGTAAAGCAAAATTTCGCCCCTGGCAATTTTGGATATGTTATACAAGGATTCACACGCATAGTATCGAACGCGTGCGTCTGTGTCTCTGAACGTTCTAAATATGGGTCGAACAATATCGTCGAGAAAGTAGGCAATTGCAAATGAGCCCAATGCTACAGAAACACTTCCCAAAGCAGTAATTGCTCCCATTGTGGCTGATGTGGAGATGCCATCTAGGAGTTCGGTCAACTCAGCGATAATCTTTGAAATCGTGGGTGAATCATTCCTTGCAAGCGCTTGTTTGGTGAAACCCTCAATCTGGAAAGCTGTGGCTTTCCTTCTTTCATATATATGATTGGAAAGATCCTTAATTATCGCAGGCTCCAAAGCACGTGTTTCTGCCATTTCAGTGAATGAGGGTTATTCAAAGGCGTATCAGATCTACGCTGTTGATGTGGATTTATATACACGAAATTGATTTCGCAGCCGTTATCAGACAGAAGGGTTATGTACAAATAGAGCTACATTTGAGTCTGGCTGAAAGTTTGTGATTAATTTCATTATTGTCTAGCGTTTGTACACATTGAAGCTACACCAAGCTTTGATGTAAATCCTTGAATATATCTCAGCAGCGAACACCTGGTACAGAACCGCCCTTGTTCTGCTGTTTCCTGTTGAACTTTCGTCTCTTATTCAGGTCATCCACTTCTGTTGACCACTCACCCATATAGAACACTTCATCCTCATCTTCCTCCCTCAGATTCTGGCTATCTACGTCGATGCGATCATAGTCGTATTCGTCATCCGTGCCTTGTTCTCTGCGGGAAGCAGGCAATGGAGACTCGCCAGGAAGGTTTGATAGATGCTCTTCATGGGCGAAGGGCTTATCAGCTTCCTGATTCTGACTTGCAGGCAAAATCTTGGAGAGCGTTGCGATGTCTTCAAGGCTTGCAAACTGATCTAGCGATGGGATCTGAACGTTGAATCTGATGTAAAGATCGCCACGCTTGGTGGTGGCATGATCTGTGTTCATGGATCCGTCCTGAAAATAAGTTCCCTGCTTAATGCTTGAGTTTATTGGCATGCCCATGCCCTTAACTATCTTGGGTTCCTTCAGATTAATGCAACCAACTACCTCTCCTTTCTTGATGTCTGTATCCACCTCATCATTCAAAGTGTCATCACCGTGCACGTTAACGAGGATTTTGAGGTCGTCTCCAGGGTTGATGAAGTCATGCACAACGACGCTGCCACCAAGAAGAGCAGTTTTTAAGTCAATGTCGTGCTCTAGATATAGGTCATCGTTCCGCCTGACGAGGTTGGGATGTGGAATTTCCTGTAGCTGGATGACAACGTCTCCAGGCACGATGTTCTTGCCCTCGTCAGCCATTCCTTGTAAAATGCATCTATCTCCGTCCTTCAGTCCAGGAAGGATCTGAACGTTCAAAATTGTCTTCTCCATCTTGTAGCCTCCATCACAATCACGGCATCTGTCTGCAGCAGATGTGTACGTGCCAGTTCCATGACAAGGATGGCAGGGACGAATCTCCTGGACAGAGGTGAACCTGTCATTCATGGTTATCATGACTCTTCCCAGTCCCTTGCACTGCGAGCAGGTTTTGGGGTTTAATGATCCAGTGCCGTCGCATCTTTTACACTTTGAGCGTCTGGGTAGCTGGAACTTGGCTAAACGGCCATAGTACATGTCTGCAAGAGACACCTTAAATGTATGTTGAATGTCAGCGCCTCTCCGTGGCCTAGATGAGAGCGGGTCTGCTGGTGCAGGCTGGACAACTCTTTTGCCCTTGGGTCCCATGGACATGTTCACATTGAAGCCCATGTTGACGTTGCTGCCAGCAGCACCTGCCATCGGGGGTCCATCGAAAAAGCCAAAATGGTTGCCAAATGGGGAGTTCGTGAAGACCGAGTTCATGTCGCTGAACATCTGTGCAAAAAGGTCGTTTTGAAAGGGGAATCTAGGAGCGCCCCCGTTTCTTCTTTGCTGATTTTGAGCGTGTCTCTCTTGGGCTTCTCTCTCAGCGTTTGCAGCAGCCGTTCCATCTAGACCGTCCATGCCATAAGCATCATAAACTCGTCGAGTTTGAACCTCTTTGAGTACTTCGTATGCGCGTGTAGCCTCTTTGAATTTCTCTGTTAGCTCCACATTGTGATTTGTCTTGTCAGGATGGTATTTGAGTGCTAGCTTCTTGTACGCCTTGCCGATTTCGTCCAGGGTAGCGTTGGGAGACACTGCAAGCAAATCATAAAAATAGGTTTCGTACACCATAAATCATAAGCCTTGGCTGTGAAAGAAAGACGTAAGTAAGCCAATTGTTTCTATATATGATCTGTAATGACTGCCTTTATTCAAGAGTGATTGTGGAATTCGATCGCCTTCTCTGATGCGCGTGGTGTGTATACAAGCCGCACCCGCAGCTGCATTCGAGAAGGTCCATCAGTGGGACCGAGGCAAGTGGAGTACAAAAGCGGCAGCATGATGAGTAATATGAATTTGGTAGAATAGTAGAGAAGAAAGTCAAAAGAAATGTCGAGAAACTTGGATAAATTTTAAAATTGTCTACTTTCGTTGAAAGACGAAACGCGACCAAAGCGGCATTTACCTTCACCGTTAACGGTCCTGTGCGAGATAATTGCAGCCATCAAGCCCCACTAGAGCTACTGCGAATACAATGGAATAGATGATATGGTCCTGTTACCCCAGGCCAATTGGTATGTTATTAGAAGTATAAGGCTCAATTAAACCAAATCACCAATATCACGGAAATGGAGTGAATCTTCTCCAAATCATAAAAGTCAATCACTGGAGAAGTTCGTCTCTGAAATGCTTCTGGTAGTTCACCTTCTCCGTTTTCAACCTTCTCACACTGACGTTTCGGCTCTTCTGCTCGAAACGCTGCACGGCCTTTTCCTGTCTGGTGATTTCACGCTGAGTGAGTCCTGGAGCAAACCTTCGGTCCACAAGTGCAACCGTTTTCGTCAGCTCTGGAGCCTCTCTTACTACTAAACTCGTGCTCAGACGAGGCTGTCTGACATTTCTGTGCATCGCACGAGAGCCAGTAGGTAGCGTGAGCTCTTGAGACGTTGTCGTGTAGTTTGGCAAGTCTTCAACATCAATCGCAGAGTAGCTTTCGGAAGATGGAGTTGCAGAGAATGTGACCTTCTTGGAAGTGCTAGCAGGTGTGGATTCTGCCGAGGCCAAAGAGAAGTCGTAAAATTCCTCAAATACTGCTCTCTCTCCCTTGGTTTCGTATGGCATGCGGCAGTGTCCCTTGGACACTAGGTGCTGTATTATTCCTTCCAAAGTCTTACCCACGAAGCCGCACGTGAGGCACTCGTTATCGATATAGATCACCTCGTTGAGGAACGTGAGCAACCCATCGAGATCCTTCAAATACGTTCTTTCTGGGATGTAGAGCCCGTGGTTGCTCGACATGTGGCGCAAGTTGTTCTCGATCAGTGAATGGCTCTTACCACAGTAAAAGCAGTCCAGATTGGGAAGTTCTTCAAACTCCTCATCAGTTTCGTCTTCAGAGCCACTAGCATACAGTCCTTCAGTCCCGGAATCAAGGCCAGAGTAGTAATCGTCCGACTCAGGATAGTTGAGTTCGGATCCTGTGTCAAACTCACCCTCTGAATAGGGTTCAGATACGCCTAGAGAGAAAGTGGAGGCGAGAGAGCCGCTCGGACTGACGCCTCTAGGTGCTTCAGTATCGGACTCTTCGACTATTCTGCCCCTTCTCGCTAACTGTTTGAGATCTTTCTTCGTCATTTGCCTCTCACCTTTCCCAGGTCTTCTCCGGTGATTGACGTGGAATCCATATTCGTCTTCGTCATCTTGTCCCTCGTTTCTAGAAACATGCGACGCCAAAACTTTCTCAGCGAACACATCAGACGAAATCAGCGGTAGCCCTGACACTCTTCTCTTGAGATTATACCTGTGCCATTCGGTTTTCATGTGTTGTCTTTGCAAATCAGCGCTCACGAATCTCACGGCGCAAGAATTGCATGTGAATCCTGCTGTAGCAGGCGTATATCCTTGTGGTAAAATAGCTGTACTCATTGTTGATAAATAGAAAGAAAAGACTAGTTGGAGATATATAAGGCGATGGTGTGTATGGTGTGAATATAGCTCTCGCTCTAGGCAGTATGGAGAAGAGGCATACAAATGGCCCGACGACAAAACCTTCTTTTTCTCGTAAATGATTATGATGGATTGAAGTTAATTGCTCGCCTGATTCTGAATTCGAAGAAGATTAAAATTTGGCATTTCATTCATTGGCTTTAATAATTCGCCTAGGTGATGGATCTACTCCATACACCAGGAAGTGAGATCGGACTTCGGAGGTCACGCTTTTAGGATCACCTTTTGGAGGCCAAGTAAAAGTTAAATTCAAAGGTATAGAGAGTCAGACAAGCCAAACGATGTGTTAAATTTCAACTGCAATGATCACTCGATCAGGCGATGGAGTTCTAATGATCAATCAGATCTCTCGATGGGAATGGCTGCAAAATCCTACATATGTAACTATTGTCATTGCAATGCCCTATCCTAAAAAGTAGACTTTAATTACTATCCTTCGAGGAACACTTCGAATTCAATGTTCCGAATGAAAAATCTCTACAACCAAATACCTTGTATACCCCTTATTATGCTATTAAGCGTCCCACTGGTGTGACAACGAAGGCCAGACACGTTTATGTAGCGCCATTGCGACAACATCCTGGGCCGAAAGACGTCCATCGAAGGTACACTTGAAATAACCATGCGTTCCCAAACTCTCCTTGATGAAACCCGTTCTGCCTGATTTGGTGAACAAGGGCACTGCCTTGAACCAGTTGATATCCTCCGAGTTGAAGAACATGTATCTGACAGTAACAAGACGTCTGTGAATCTTGACGGGGTGACCAGTCAAAACAACTCTTTCAGCCATCACTCTTGTGTGGTCGCAGTTCAAGAATGTACCTTGACCGACCAACTCCAAACCTCCCTCTGGTGTGGTTTTGAAGTAGATGGCGGGAGCGTTGTGGAAAATAGGTGGTGCAATGGTAGTAGCGATACTGAGCTCTCCTTGGTGTGCAAAACGCTCATACTTGTGAACATTGTTCGAGGTATTGGATGCCTGGTTGAATGTGGGGCTGATGACTTGTCTTCGGAAACCATATTGCACAATAAGCTGCTCTCCCGATGGGAGAGGCTTCTCGTAGTCCTCCCATGAAGTGAAGGAGAAGTTGGAGACCGCCAATTTGTGCTCGTGCTGAAGCAACAGGTAGATTGTGAAAGGAGATGTGCTGACGTTAGTATTCTCCACGACAGAAGGTGGGGCACGAATAAAGAAGCGGTACTTGCGTCCCGTAGTAGTTTGAGCCTCTTTGGCAGCGTCCTTTTGCAACTTGTTTCTGGTAGCTTTGAAATTGTTGATTCTAAGCAACCTGCTGTACACTGATGGTCTTTCAGAGTCCTGCTCGTCCCAGTCCCAATCACAGTTTCCGAGAGACTTGATACCTCTATAGTGACCAAGCTTCTCCTTGGCGGATTCCTCCGGAGCTAGCTCGATCTCGTCTGGGAACTCGCGATCCTCCTTCTCCATTTCCCTGTACTGTCTGAGCTGCTCCTCTTCCTCCTCTGGTGACAAATCCACGAACATCTCCAGCTCGTTATCGTTATACTGAGACTTGGTGTCGTCCTCGTCATTCATGTCGAAGTTTTGCTCGTCGTCGTCAACTGCCGCACTGACGTCACTCTCAACATCTGAGGCGCCCTCGAGGACATCATCGAGCAACCATTTGCTTTGGTAGTCAGATGTTCCTTTAGGGACTTTATGCTTTCTTCGTAATTGTTCGTTGCCTGAGTCGAAGTAGTTCTTACCCTCCATCTTCACACCGAAGTCGTCATCTTCAAAATCGTCCTCAAAATCCTCCATTTCCACTTCCTCGGGATTGAGCTCCTCCAAGGTTTCCTGATTCTCGTCAGCATCGAACCCTGGACGTTCTTCATCTTCCATGGCGTTTCTGTGGGTCTGAATCTCCTCGATTCTCTGAACCTGGAAATCTCCATGACCTGGAATATGCACTAGACGGTTGGCATTAAAACCAACTCCACGCACTGTTCCCTCAACGATGACAAAACCGCCTTGCTCCGAGTCAGCGGCCCATGTGAGACTGTCTGCTAGGAGGTATCCTCTAGTATCTCTCCATGTGATGGACTTGGGGAACTTCTGTGCAATTGTTCTGATGCAGTTGATACACTCAGACTCGGCCTCGAGGGCAAAAAGCTTCTCCTCGGCAGGGAAGAAATGGGAGAAGAAGGAATGCAAGGACTGGCGTATATCTTGTTGAAGGTTTCTCTTAGGGTATGCAGATACAACGTTTGGCAAAACTCCAATGACGGAAGCCACACCTTGAGCCACGATAGCTCTCAATATTTGCTCACCATATTCTTTTTCCACTTCCTGTTGAGCTGAAAGACCGAATACAACGAAATCCGACACTTTGGTAGCGTCCAAGATCGAGATCAAGTTGGTGTGGTCCGGTAAAATGAACTTCACGTTAGACTTGAAGCGTGTAAATTGGTACGAGAACACAGATGGGCCCGAGAACTCCACATCTGGGTCGTCTGGATTTTCTTTGATGCAATTGATTAATTGAGATGCTATGCCTGCTGGAGAGATGTCAGGAGTGAGTGCAATGATGGTGACTATCTTCTCCACACCATTGACGCCCTCGAAAAGACGTCTTATTTGTTTCGTTTCATTGATCTTGTGCTCCTTTTGCTGCTTGCTCTGGTTTTTCCTTTGCAACTTGGTCATCACCTTCTGTGTTTTGCCTGATCCGGGTGCAGCTTTTTCAACCTTGCCCTTGTACTGGTTCTTTAATGCACCTTTGGAAGCATGTCTGGATTTGAATGGTTTGTGGTCCTTCTTGAGAGTACTCCTGTGTGAGTGACTGCTTCTCCCCATCACTCTAATGCAATATCGGATCTCTCGTATTGGTATTATCAATTGAGTATCGGTGCTCATCGCTTCCGCGATGACATTAGGGCTTGTGCCCTAAACCTCTAGTGGTGTCCGGATGTAGCCACGCTCCAAATTTCGGTACTCGCACGTCGCAAATTTTTCCCAATCTACCGGACTGGTGCTCGATACTAAGGAAATTTTCAATCCATACTTCAAACGCTACACCGAAAGTCCAAGTAAATCGTATGTGAAACCGATGAATTAAAGGGACCTGAAGGCAAAGAATAGTGAAACTGCAAGCAATGCAATTTGAATTTGATCATTTGGCAATCCTGCCCAACCCATTCAAGAAACCAAGACGAGTTCGTTAACGACAATCCTCCAATTCATCCACCAGACAAGTAAGAAATTTACTTCCCAGCAAACTGCTCCATTACATTTTGAACCGTTTTTTAGTCGGCAATATATCAGACCCTTGACATATCTATACCCTTTGTCCTTCCCCATATATCTTCAATCCATACTAACAGACAGATCATGGCTCACGAAAACGTTTGGTTCTCCCACCCAAGACACTACGGTAAGGGTTCTAGAAAGTGCAGAGTTTGCGCTACCCACTCCGGTTTGATCAGAAAGTACGGCTTGGACATCTGCCGTCAGTGCTTCAGAGAGAAGGCTAAGGACATTGGTTTCAACAAGTACCGTTAAGATGCTGTTGCCCTTTGTCATGTCATCAGTCATATAGGCTATTGCGGTTTCACTGTATAAATACATCAACATTCGAATCAGACTGTAGATCGAAAGGCCCCAGGGATATCATGAACAAGTTATTTACGACTCGTTTGAAGTCAGTTCTAAAGACCCTGGATAGGATCAGCTATGAGGAATCGCGAGGCAATTCCATCAGGGTATCACTGTCAACTTGAATTTCCTAATTGCAGATCTAAGAAACTTCTAGTTTGAAGGCTGTGGAATAACATTGCGCCCAACATCAGCTAGAATGTAGTCCAGCACCCATTAAAGGTCTGGTCACTCGGATTTGTTCAGAGAATTATATCAAATGAAAATCTGAGAGAAATAATTAGAATGTAACCCAAAATTATCGACATTCAAAATCCATCGCCTCACTAAAGAGACCCATCGGAGATCAAACTTCCTAAAGGGTTGTTGCTACTCTGGGGAATGTGATTATAATGATAATATGGCAACGATGATAACTTGACAATTTACATTATCTCGTCGTGGCAAATATTCCCGTTTACTTTTTGATTAGAGAAGAAAAGATCTGAGATGGCCAAATTATTGAGCCTTATATAGTGATGTGTGCTTGGCACGACCATACGAAGCTTAGGGCTAGTGTGAAGAAATTCGTATTTTAAGAAGAGAATTAGCTTGAAAGACGTTTCTTGAAAAGGAAGTAACAATGAGTCTTGGGAATGATCTCTGGTTGTCATTAAGTACCGAAGTTGTGTGGATCGCATCAATCGGTTGCAAATCGCACTAGATCAAAGATCTTAAAGTGTATCCTACTTCTACGAAATAGAGCATCAAGGAAAGGATTAACTCATCTGTCGAAGGACATCATATTAATCTTAGAAGGATTGATATCTGTCTATTTATTTTGAAAATAATTGATCGAGAACTTCTGCATTTGTCGTTGCTAGCACTATAACTTTTCATACATGTCAGGAAGAGGAGGAAAGGCTTTGACCATCATTGCTATTGGAGCCATTGGCTGGTATACCGGCATCAAGTTCTGGCAACCTTTGATTGTGTATGTCCCTTTTTATTGAGAACTCCCACGAATCAACTAACATCAGTGAACAACTCAAGAAGGACGGAAATTTGCGTGAAGATCTTTATGTTCGTGAATTCGACGACCAGCCTAGATCATGGCAAGACGTCAGAAACACGTTGAAGCGGGCCTTGAACCCGTCTCTCAAGGATGCCTCTCCAGAGACTCTTAGGGAGGAACTTCGAGAGTCTGAGATTCGGACCGACAAAGTTTTAGAAACAGGAAAGTCAAAATAAACCTTTAATAATTGACCATTTATCCTTCAGTGTTTAAGACCTCTGGTGTTTTGCTACTAGGAGTAGCATGAGCTTATACTTGCTGAACAGGTTCAAAGATCCCCTACAAGATGCAATATTTACAAGGATGACTGTTTCAGACTCAAGCGCCAAGCGAGGCTATAAAAGTAAAGTTCAACTAGAACTTGACTCAAATTCCTCGAGTTGACCGTGCAATTGGAGGTGGATTCTGGTTTCCAGGGTAGCAGTACAGGCTCGCTAAGCTTGCTCAAAGAAGATGTTTTGGCATTGAGATTTCGGGCCAGAATCATAATGCGGAGAAAAAAAAAAAGACAAGAAAATTCCAGAAAACCCAATAAAGAGCATTTTGTAGTTCTGATTATCATTTCAATACATTAGCACTCTGATCTCCCTGTATATGGCGATACATCAAGGCTCATCTCATCACTATTTTCGCTACATACCCATTGTTGCATCACAAACCACTTATGGGAAAACTTAAAAAGAATAGAAAGGCTAGAAACGCCAGGGTCAATCCCGTTGCCCGCAAAGATGGCAGTACAAAACAAGATCTTAAAGAGGAGAGCACGAGACAGAACAAGATTGTTCCATTGATCTCGAAATTATCTTCTTCTGCTCCAAATGATAGATCTATGGCCATTAGCGCCATCATGGTTCTTGCAGAAGACCCAAAGATGAGAAGGCTTTTGCTCAAGGAACGTTTGGTTGCAACAGTCATGGAGAAAACTCTCAATGACAACAACGAGGAGATCGTGGTAGAGCTGTTTGGTCTCTTGAGAAACTTGACAATCGAAGAAGGTCATGAAGTTGCCAAACACTTGTGGCGTTTGAACATTTGGGCAGCAATTGAGAAGGGCTTGGAGACGATAGAGTCCTCGTTCGATTTCATCAACAAGAATAGCGAGAAAAAGATGGAGAAGAAGAGAGCTCTCATGCTTTATGACTTCACTGAGAATCTTCTATCGCTCGTGGTCGCAATTGCGTCAAGTTCTGAAGAGTTATTTGATCAAATAAGTGGTAAAATTGACCGCACCCTCAAGCTCGTCCTTGCTTTGATCACATTCAACACACCAAAACTCAAGACCTCGCTCAAGCTTTTCAACGCGCTCTTGGAGCTTCTTTACGAGTTTGCATCGGAGTCTGCCGACTTCGTGGCTAGATTGGCAACAAGTCAGGGATTTTCCTTAGAGCAATTGGAGACCGCGTTGCAAGAACCTAGTCACGAGAAGAACAGGTTGGGTAAGATCTATTTGGCGGGCTTGAAGTTTCACATTTACGAGGTAGACTTCGATACACGCAGCGCCACGAATAAAAACATTGCGTGCCTCACGCTCCTAAAGCATATTTTTCAAACCATATCGGGCATACAACTTGAGGAAGTGTATCAGGAATTGACAACAACCAGCACGGAACCTTTGCAGAAGGATCCCAGCCAGAATCCCAAAGAGGAAAAGCAGCAAGACATTGATGTACCCTTTGGGGGTCACACCCCGGAGAAGGCCCAAGCGTCTGCTGACCTCCAGGCTATTGATGTCGCTATCGATATTTTTACAACTATATGCGAGTTCCTAGCAATTGAAGAGGATCCAGCCGCGGGACAGGTCAATCTAGATGGCGAAATTGTCCAGTATCTCATGGAGACCGCGTACCCATCACTTGTGCATTTGTTAAAGTTTGATCACGACCGTGGTGCCGCTTTGGCCTTGACAGAGAAGTTGTTGTTGGCGCTCAATAACTTGTGCTGGCTCTTTGTCGCAAGCCAGACAATTCCGGTTGCATTCCACGAGAAAATTCCGGAGCTTTGGGAGGCCACTGAGGTTGTTTCCAACAATGACGACCTCGAGACCGGCCGTCTATGTCTCAATATTTTTTGGGCCTTGAGCAAGTGCCTTGGACCTGAGGTGCAGAGCAAAGCGAGTGCTGAGAAGGTTGTCCAAATCCTAAACAAGTGCCAAGAAGTGATTAAGATGGCTTTACAGGATGAAGATCCTGCACCAGGTCTTGAGTTTGCCTTGTCGGGAATTGGATTCTTGGGGACTTTGGCTCAAACTATCAGCAACGTGCAACTCACGGGCCAGATTGGAGAGTTCCTCCTAGAAGCCATCAGCCACTTCTCTCAGGAGAAGAAGTGCCAGAAGCAGGGCACCGAGATCGTGGTGGAAAGCTTAAACCTTATTTTCGACATTTTCGGAGATGCAGACTACGAGTACGATTTACCTGTGTTTGTGGAAGGCGGGTACCTTTCCCGATTGGAAGGGTTGGAGTCTGGAGTTCGTGGCTGCTACAAGCGTGTAGACAAGCACCACAATCCCGAACTTCGGGCCAGAGCAGAAGAGGCCTGGTCCAATTTGGGACGCTTCATCGACTACAAGCGTCACGAGAGGCAGTGAAGCAAATGAAATCTGGCCCTGCAGGGTCCGTCTAAAGATACTCTCTTTGTCTCCAAATGGAGAGTTCACGGTGCAGCGAATATTATCACCAAAAAAATAATCCCCACTGTGGTTGGTTCTGGACATACCATTACTGTTTCGGGTGCGGAACTCAAACTCGGGTGGTGAGACGCACGGTATGCATGCCAGACAAGCGCGGAACAGGCTTAGCGTTAAGCGAACATTCTGAAGTCTGAGGACTAAAAACACGAAATACACAAATAAACTCCTAGAGTTTTTGGTAACAAGAAACATTCTGTAGTGTGGAGCTGGTCGCGAATCACCAATAACACGAAAATAGACTCTGAAACACGACCGTGCTGGCTGACGCACGAGCTTCGCACGGCGTGGAACAGGACCCTTTCCTCATGGCTGCAAAACAAGAATTCTCGTGAACTGTAGCCAGCCATAACAAAGAGAACAATATAAAAGAAGCCCAAAAATCTCTCAATTCATTCATCATCATCCTCCCATCACATCCACAATGAAGTACCTCACTCTCGCTTTGTTCGCCGCCTCTATCGCTGCTGAGACCGTGCACCTCACCATTGTATCCGACAGCCACGACGTCAACGGCCACGGCATCTCGCCAGTCCACGAGGGCGCCGGCATCAACTACTTCCAGGTTGTGGAGGGCGCTAGTCCAGCCTTTGAGTACGACGCTACCTCCAAGCACCTCACTCATGCTGAGGGCCAGTCCCCAGGCAACGTCGGCATTGAAGCCGGATTCCTCCAAGTTGGCCCCGCTGTTTCGCCTTCCGAGGTCACTTTTGATGCTGAGGGCCTTCTCCACATTGGAGAACAGCTCTGGGCCTGCAAGGAGCTCAACGACCCCGAGCAGCAGTTCAAGGACCACTACGGTGTTGCTGCTGGTGCCACTGCTCCAAACGACTCCTGCCACAAGATCACTCTCAAGAAGGTTGGCGGAGCTTCTCCATCTCCTTCTCCTACTCCCTCTCACCCACACCACCAGAACCACACTACTACCAAGCACATCACCGTGACTGGCTGGACCACCTACTGCCCTGAGCCAACCACCATCACCTTGACCACGTGCGTGGAGCACAAGTGTGGGCCTAAGACCATCACCGTGAGCAAGCCCAAGACCGTGATTATCACCGAGGAGTGCATTGTGCCTGCTCCCACCACCAAGCCAGACCACAAGACCAAACCCGACCACCACACCAAGCCAGACCACCACACCAAATCGAGCGTTGCACACGTTTCGACCTACCTGGGTGACGCTGCCCAACATGCTGCAGGTCTTGCTGCAGGCTTTGCCGGTTTTGCTGCCTTGTTGTTGTAAGTCAGCGACTTTTGACCACCACTGGTCCAGCTTGATTTCCTTTTCGTTTCTTCAATTGGGGATGTTTTAAATAGTTTCGAATACAACTCTCTTTCACAAGATTGCCAAGAACGTAGGCGGGCAGCCCCGGGTGGCTGTTGGTACCGATTGCCCGATGAAGATTACTTTTTTCTCGATGGAGGTGTAACACCATCCCGATCTGGCGCACAGGTGTGAGCCCACCAATCTTGCCTCACTTCGGCCTAATTAAGCTCTGCAGCCTGGCGTCGGACAACCATGCATCAAACTCAAACTACTCAAATAAGCATGTTGAAGGTGAAAAAACATGTATCAGGAGTTGCAAATCAAACCTCCGTATGACTGCTAATTATATTTCCGATTCAGGGACCCCTGCAGATTTATCGTATTGTGTGTCGCCGCACCCCTGCTTGAGCCGCACGCTAAATCAGTGCCACATGGATCCCGACAGGATGATGTAAATCGCAACCCTTCTAAATATACCCCAGCCCAAACCCTAAAGCTGCGTCTGTTTATTCTCGGGCGACAAATATGTCAGAAAAGTGGTACTCTAGACCTCGCCATGTGCCTTGAAGGCACGATAAAAATGGCGCCAGCTACCAAATATAGCAAGACCGCACCACGCTACACTGGCTGCAAAAAGTGTATAAATAGGAGCCTCCCAGCTCTACTCAAACTCTACAACCAAAAATGCAACTTCTCTCTCTCGCTTTCCTTGCTTCCAGTGCTCTTGCTGGCACGTTGCCCGAGACTTCATCAACGTACTCTCATCCACACTGGAACCACACCACCACCACTACAAGGACCCTTACGACCCTTATTACGTACTGTCCTACCGAAACAACCTTCACTGTGACGACTTGCGATGACTGGCACTGTCTCCCAACCACCGTCACTGTGACCACCCCAACCACGGTGACCATCACCGACTGCATTCCTCCTCAGTGGCCTACTCACACTAAGACTCACCACACTTGGACCAAGAACGTCACTGTCACCGACTGGACCACTTACTGCCCAACGGAGACGACCTTCACCGTCACCACCTGCGACTGGACAGTGTGTCTTCCTACTACTGTCACCGTTACTGGTCCTACCACCGTGACTATCACTTCCTGTGAGGTGCCCACCACTCACTTCCCTACCAAGACCCACGAGACCACCAAGACCACTGAGAAGACCACTGAAACTACTCAGAAGACCACGGAGACCAAGCCAACTGAGACTCACCAGACTACTGAGAAGACTACCGAGACGACTCAGAAGACTACCGAGACGACTCAGAAGACTACTTACACTAGTGGAACTCAGCACACCACCTCGACCCAAAAGTCGACCGTTGCAGGCGAGTCGACCGCTTTGCCTACTGTGACGACTGCTAACGGGGCCGCTGCTGTTGCTGCTCCTCTTATGGCCGGTGTTGCTGGCTTCGTCGCCCTTCTTGCCTAATTTTCGGCTTGATCCCTTGAACCAGTTTCGACCGTTTGAGGCCATCGGATTTTGAATTTTCTTTTCTTGGACGCTAAAAGCTACAAGAGTTCGTATGAGAGCTCTGTTAATTTTCCTTCTCTTCGCATTAAAGCTGTTATATAATTTGTTTATCATTTCACATATCAGCCTTTTCATTAATCAATGTCCGGCACATTCGCTTGTTCTTCAAGTCCGTCTTCGTATTCACTGTCGTCCATATCACTCTCGGCCTCTGAGGCGCTCTCGGACTCGGCAGTTTCGCTGCCTGCGTCCTTTTCGTGGACTCCGATAACACCCCACTTGATTTTGGTCACCTCCTCTAAGCGCTCTAGGATTTCAGTCATCGGAGTGAAAAGACCAAATTGGCGGAACTCGCCATCATATGAGTGAAGCATGCCCACGACCCCCAAACCTTCTCTTTTGTTCAGGTTTTCGACATCCTCAAGTTTCGACAAGATCCAAGAGCCACTGTCGCCGCCAGCAGCGAAAGCACTAGTATTGTCACAAGAATTAACAACAAATTCGGAGGAGTGAATTGCACCATCTAACCAGTAGACTAGTTTTATTCCGTTCAAGTACCCCTTTGTGAACTTGGTTGTGGAGCCGTACTTGAAAACGGGGAGACCTTTGTGTGTGACGTTCCCATCAGAGTCCATCGATTGGGTCGACGTCATAGAGTCTACTTCGTTTATGTTCTCTGTGATGTCTCTCGCCAGTCTTCCCAAATGAATGATTTTGCGAACATACAAATTGTCGAAAATCAATGAAGGGTCGAACTCGTTGAAAGCGATATCATCGCCCAAATAGTTTTGCTCGCACTTGAGAAGCTTGTTCACTTTAATGATCGCGAGATCACTAAGACGCTTCTCTTTGAGTTTTCTACCATCTTTCGTCCGCTTGCTTTGAATCAAAGTTCTTTCACCCCAGATAATCTGTCCAAATCTATGTTTTGGCAAGTTTCTCGTTTCAACTGTTTCTTGTTTGGTCTTCAGGTCTTGGGCTTTAACTTTGCCCACTGGGAACATCTCATCTAGTTGACGCAAAACAGACATGTATGCCGACTTAGACTCTAGCATCGACTCCTCTCTGCCCTGGAAACATTTCTCATATTGCTCTTGCAATGCCAGTTTGTACAAATCGATAAGCACAGAGGATGGCGAAGATACATTGGGATAGTCTGCTGAGTCCTCTCTCTTATCGAGACAAACATGTCCACATGTGATAGCGAATTTGGATCTCGCGTAGGAAGAGAGGTGCGGTTGTTCATCGACATTAATCTTAGGGTAGATGAATCCTCCGATTGTTCCGGAGACACGCTTCGCATTCTCAGTGGAAACTGAGAGAGACATGGGTGGCTTCATGGGATCAGAAGGAACTCTAAATGGCAAGCGGAACCTTGGTAGCACATTAGGGGATGGAGCGGAGTCAGTGAAGTTTGGTAGATCAATAGGTGCAGATGAAGCTGCCATGGAAGCTGCCTCAATCCTATTTTTATTGACCAAAACATGAATGTCGTCGTACAACTCGTGAATCGTGGAAATGATATTGTTATGATGCTCAAGCGGGTTAGGATATCCAAAATACAAACACAAAATGTTCATATCCCTCGATAATCCACGAGCAACTGGAGCAATAAAGGATCCATTTTGTTCTTGAATACGAGCTGGACTCTTAGCGAGCTTTCCAATGATCTTCGAAATGACGTCTTCACGAGGAAGGGATTTACCCTCATTGCATCCTATTGCAAAATTCTGAGGTTTGTTCATAGTGCTGCTTGAATTGGCTCTTTTAGTGGAGCTTTTCAAAGCAGCTGTAAAGTCGTTAAAGTTTTTGCACAAGAGTAGCTTAAGTCTGACATAAGCATCATCTCTCAAAAGATTGTCGTAAAAATGGAGGTAGGCCTTGAGAATTCTCCTGACATCGCCATTATTGTAAGAGCAAAAGGACCAGCCTTTTGTGACGTCGAGAGTGTCTGTGAATGCCACAAAATCTTTGAGGCAGTCAATAATGTGAACAACGCAAGTGGAAAGTGTTACCAGGGAGTTTAGATATTGCGTTTGAACATATGATATATCCTGCCAAAGAATATGGAGCGCTTCTGTCAAAGCTTCTTGTGGTGGGCCCTCATTAACCTTTTCTTCGGGTATGTCAAAGACTTGAAGAGCAGGTGCTGCCTCAGCAGTTGAGGATAAATTCTTTTTGGATCTTGAAGACATGTAGGAGGACTGCCGCGTCGAATATGACTGTCTACTCGAGAAGAGAGACTTTGACGCCGCTTCCAGTTCTTGTGCCATAGTAGATGGCGCATAAATGCTTGGATTAATGTTCAACTGGAGATCATTGGTTGGTGCAAGAGCATCGTTCTGGAACATGGGTCGAAGCTCGTGAAGAGAGTCATTTTCTGATAGAGTTGAGGCATTTGCCGAAGCGAGACTCGGCTCTTCTGTGCCTTTTGTTTCTTCCTTCTTTTGTTTTCCTAAAAACTTCTTCATTCTAGTTTACACTACCTTTATTTGAGGGCTCGGACTTTGTTGAACATTTTGAAGTTAGATCACGTGTCCTCCATGAAAGTGGTCCAGGAATTCTCTATCAAATCTCTCGAAGAACCAACGGAATTTTGTTATCGAATTTTTTATTTATTAGCTTATTAGAGACTGTGTAATCCTCTCGACATATGATCTGTAATAATAGCGCCTTTGCAAGAAAACACCTGATAAATGCGCAGAACGGGGTAAATAGAACGCTTTATTCACCTTGTGAGAAGGATATATTGGATTTTGCAAAAGAATGGTGGAAATTCTATTTAGAGGCAGAATTGCCAGCTTCAATATACAAAAATCCAGTCTTTATTTTAATTGCCCATCCCTTTCAACCTTACCCGCTTTGGTCACTGACATTTCCCAAACGCCGCTATTGTGTCTAGAGTGCACAAGACACTGAGCAAGAGCACAAAAAAATCCGGGGAATCGCATTTTCGTCTGCCTATATCACCTGAACTAAACAATCCTTTAGTCGGGTTTCACCAAAACATCAGAAAAGGTCAAGCATGCCAGTTTACTCAGTCTCCCATGTAGAGAATGTTCGGATTTGTGTCATTATGGTTGGCTTGCCGGCCCGAGGAAAGTCACTTATTGCTCAGAAGATAGTGAGATACCTTCTGTGGTTGTCCATCAAGAGCAAATGTTTCAACGTGGGCTCGTATCGTCGACTCTTAACGCTGAGGGAAAATACAACTTATGACTTTTTCGATCCCACCAACGAAGAAGGCCTCAAAATTAGGGCTGAAGCGGTAAATCTGGCCGTGACCGATATGATGAAATGGTTCGCCGAGGAGAACGGTGTTGTGGGAATTCTTGATGCCACGAACTCGACTAGAGAGAGAAGGTCGAAGCTTCTCAAATTGTGCCGAGAGAATTTGATCGAGCCAATCTTTTTGGAGCTGTGGTGCGATGACAAGGAGTTGATTCTACAGAACATTGCCGACGTGAAGACAACTTCTCCTGACTACGTCGACCTCGATTCTGAATACGCCACGAGTGACTTCTTGGGCAGAATCAAACAATACGAGAAGTACTATGAGACGATGGATCTGGCATCGGATGCGGATCTCACGTTCATCAAACTTGTCAACGTCAGCTCGCAGATTATCGTCAACAGAATCGAGAGCTACTTGGAGCTGAGAATTGTCTACTATGTGATGAACTTACACATCAAGCCAAGAAGTATCTGGCTATCAAGACACGGTGAATCGCAGTACAATCTCACAGGCCAAATCGGAGGAGATCTGGATCTCTCCGAGCGTGGCTGGCGTTATGCCAAGAAACTTCCCGAACTTGTTCTCAAATCTTTAGGTGAGGAGCACAAGCACACAAATTTGACCGTTTGGACCTCCACCTTGAAGAGAACGCAGCAAACTGCCTCATTCCTTCCTTACAAAAGGAAGCTCGAGTGGAAAGCGTTGGATGAGTTGGACGCAGGTGAGTGTGATGGAATGACCTACGAAGAGATTGAGAAAGAGTTCCCAGAGGATTTTAAAGCTCGTGATGATAACAAGTACGAGTACCGTTACCGTGGCGGAGAGCTGTACAGAGATATTGTCATTCGGTTGGAGCCAATTATTATGGAATTGGAGCGTCAAGAAAACATATTGATCATAACGCATCAGGCAGTTTTGCGTTGTCTCTACGCATACTTCATGAATGTTCCACAGGAAGAGAGCCCGTGGATGCTGATACCCTTGCACACCCTTATTAAATTAGAACCCCGAGCATACTCAACGCTCGTGCTGCGAATCAAGGCGGATATTCCTGCTGTCAGCACCTACAAAGAGAAGGGTACATCGCAGTTGGGCGAGGGTTCCGTTGGCGAAGGCTCTGTCAAGAGCCGTGATTTGATTTCTAACTTAGCTACGTAGTAGTCGAGTTCAGTCACATCTTGGCTTACGGGCGAGCAAGACTCATTTATAATACAATATATACAGCTCTGGAGAGAGCGTTTGCTAGTTGTTCGTTCCTCGTAATCTACGATGCGTTGGCGTATTTCTTTGCCTGTTCCTTGACCTTTTTCTCGTAGGTGGCTCTGTCCTTGCTGAAAGCTTTCCAGGCTGGTTCCTGAGCGGGCGAATCTGGGTTGGGATTTGTCAAAAGCTCCTGAATACCTAAAAGGATCTGCTTCAAGGTAATGGCTGGTCGCCAGTCTTGGGATTCGTTCAAAATAGATAAGCAGACTGTGCCACTGGGGTATACATTGGGGTGGTAGAAGGCAGGAGGAAACATGACTTTAGGGGGCTTGGATGGGTACTCTTCCGAGAAGTATATCGTCACAGGGAAGGTGGCGTCCGCCCACAAAGTATTGGGTTTACCGGGAATACCAGCGTCCCAATGAGTCAAGTCTAGAGAGCCATCTGCGGTTTTTTTAGGTCGAGCGTAGAAACCAAAAGGATGGTCTCTTCTCCACTGTTTTCTTTCCTCTTGTAATCGTGTTTTGCAAAGTGACATATTCGAGGTGTATGATGTTTCGCTCTGTTTGTGTTATCAATCCGATCGAGGACTCTAATTTTTTCAAGCGTAGACAGAGCCTGACCTGCAGAGAACTACCTGAACCAACATGCTTATCGTCAAAGAAATCGATGAAAAGGGATTATTTGGCCTTCCATGATTTAAATGATGGTCAAAGTGTCTGCGGTTTTCGAATTGGCTTCGGGCGATGTAAACTCGAATATTTTGACTACTTTTGCGCTTCAAAACTATCGGAGCCTTCCACTCATTTTTTCGAAACCCGCACTTCTTGTCTATCTTTGGCAAAGTTCCCCCAAAAGCGAGTTCTGTAAAGATGGGATTGTCCTCCAAATTCAATATGTAGAACCATTCAATACATTAGAGGTTCATAGATCTACGGTATTATTCGTAATTCCTTCCCGACACACAGATTGGAAGATTTTTTGCCGATGTTGAAGAGCCGAGATGCTCAAGACTCTTTGTCAATTTCGAAGACGGATAGTTTCAGTCAACTTCAACTTATGTCTCGAGATCAACCTCCTTCTACTCTCTCGACACTTCCGCAGACATTTTTCCAAAAAATTCACAATGGCTCAGATCTGGTACCATGAACATCCCTCAGTGAGTGGTTGTTGCAATATCGACGAAAGAACTCTCCGCTTTAGTTTCAATCTTAGCCTAGTCGGGAAATTCGTTAACGTTTCCTTTTTAAAACTGCATCCCCCACTTAGAATTTCATTAAGTCTAGTGTCGGATTTTATGTCAAATTGAAGTCCACTGGTGAATCATACACTGCAGTTTGCACCCCACAATTTTGCAACCAGCCTCGGTCCGCATATTTTGCATACGTTTTTTGGGACCCGGAAGAGCACACAACTGAGGCGAGAAGGTAACAGCTGCTTGATAGCTACGCAAAAGACTCAAAAACTCTAATTTTCCTCAATAACACCCGAGAGATCTCGAAGTATAACTCGATCGAACGCTTGTGAAGCTATCGACCTGCATACACCACCATGTAGTGTCGAGCCATCCCCCACATGCGTTGACATTGTGAAGAAAATGCTCCAGTCTCGTCCCTTTCTTTACCAATCATGAGTGAAAAAGAAGATCTTAAGGCTGAATTAGCAACGGAACCAACCCAAGAACCCACAGTGGAGAAAAAAGACGCTGCTGATGACGAGGATGACTTGGATGACTTGTTGGACGAGTTTGACGAACAGATCTTGAGTAAGCCTCCAGGATCCACTGTAACTGCCACAAATGCCGACTCAGCAAACGAGAGCCAGGGAACAAGTACAACGAAAAAGCCCTCTGAGGCTCCTCAGGAAGATGACTTCCAAATCAACATGGAGGAGCTTATCAAGGACCTTAATATCGAGGACCCTAAAGCCAAGGAGGAGTTTGAACACTTGGTGAAGCAGTTCGAGAACACACACAGAGCAGATGCAAAGAAAGCCATGGAACCTCAAAACTTTGACAACGTGGTGAAGGACACCATGGAAAGATTGAAGAAGCAAGGCGAGACAATCGATGAACAATTGAAAAACGACCCTACCAGCTCCAACCCAGAGGATATGCTCACCCAACTTTTGGCTGGCATGGGAGGCGGTGCGGATGGCGACTTTGACATGTCGAAGCTTTTGACTGATATGTTGGAGCAATTGTCTTCGAAGGACGTCCTCTACGAACCTATCAAGGACCTCAACACCAAATTCCCCGAATTCTTGAAGGAGCAGAAGGGCAAGATTTCCGAGGAAGATCACACAAGATACACAAAGCAATATGAAATCACTAATGACATTATGAACCTCTTCGAGAGTTCTGACTTTGACAACGAGAGTTTGCAAAAGAGAGAGGAAGTTAACAAGTTGCTTGAGAGCTTACAGGAGCTTGGAAACCCTCCAACTGAGTTAGTGGGCGATGCAAAGGATTTCCCTGGGCTTGGTGATTTGGGAGCTTTGGGCGGAGAGGGCCTCGATGGTCTTGACTTTGACTCAAAGGACCTTCCTAAAGACTTCGAAAAGGAGCTAGAGGAGGGATGCAAGCAGCAATAAGGGCTCTTTAGTATAGAATGAAGGTGATTAACTCGTCCATGTATTTATTGAGGATCTTGTATGAGTGTGATTTGGCACTCACACGGTTAGTCCGCTTCTATGAGAGAACTCTTCGTAGTATGCAAGCATTTCTGGAGTTATGCCTTTGGCAATTGACTTGAGAGCATGATCAAAGTGTCTTTTATTCACCTTTCTTGTCTGTTTGTCTTCCATGATAGCAGCAAGCCCCGCCTCTTGACATAGTAATGCAACTTCAGCGCCAGAGCACCCATCAGTCGCTTCTGATAAGCTTTCGAAAAGCAACTCAGCATCGTCTATTTCAAATTTGGAGCATTTCCGACGCATAATGTGAAGTCTGGCTTCCTTGTCCGGTGGAGCAACGTAAATATGCCTGTCCAAACGACCTGGTCTTAGGAGTGCTGGGTCGATCTCGGATGGTCTGTTAGTAGCAGCCACAATAACCACTCCATTTAACTCCTCAACTCCATCAATTTCATTAAGTAAAGAAGTGAGCACGTGTTGTCCAGCCTGCGTCAGAGCCTCCTCTCTTGAAGAAGCAAGTGCATCGATTTCGTCAAAGAAGATGATCGATGGAGCTGCAGCACGAGCTTTTCTAAAAATCTCTCTGATAGTTCTTTCACTCTCTCCAACATATTTGTTAAAGATCTCAGGCCCTTTAACAGCTAAGAAATTGAGGCCTGATTCAGACGCCAATGCTTTTGCAGTGAGTGTTTTCGAGCAACCTGGAGGGCCGTACAATAACACTCCCTTTGGAGCCGAGATGCCCAAGCTGGCAAATGTCTCACTAGCCTCAAGTGGTAGCTGAACCACCTCAGTAAGTTTACGTTTAAGTTCGTGCTGGCCACCAATATCATCCCATGAAACTTTTGGCATTTCTAGGAAGATTTCCCGCATGGCAGATGGTCTCACATCCAAAAGAGCCGCCTCGAGATCAGCTCTTTCCAACTTGACGCTCGCATCGAGATGGTCACCGCTGGCCAGATCAAGAGATGAAACGCCTCCGTAGTAAACAGAAGGGGCTATTCCTGATAACCCTCTGGCAATGGTTTTCATCACACCCTCACGGCATAAAGCTGCCAAGTCAGCACCGACGTAGCCATGAGTTTTGGAAGCAACCTCTTTGATGTCGTCCGACAGAAGGTTGCATTTATCACTTTTCATACGAGCGAGTTGTTTAGAAAGAATGTGTGCTCTAGCTTCGACGTCTGGAATTCCGATCTCCACCTCCTGATCAAAACGGCCAGGTCTGCGTAGCGCTGGGTCGATCAGATTTGGCCTGTTTGTTGCACCCACCACGACAACTCTGCCAGAGTCACCCATACCATCCATCATTGTGAGCAATGTAGCGACAACACGGGACTCTGTTTCCCCAGCATCGTCTGATCCTCTCTTGGGCGCCAAAGAATCAATTTCATCCATGAAGATAATTGAGGGCTGATACTTCACTGCCTCAGCAAAAAGGTCTCGAATTGCATTTTCGGTCTCACCCAAGTATTTGGAAACCACAGAGGGCCCATTAATCATAAGGACGTGCGCATCAGTCTCGTGGGCCACACAGCGAAGAAGCATGGTCTTACCCGTTCCAGGAGGGCCATGTAGAAGAATCCCCCTTGGTGGTGAAATACCAAAGTCGGAAAATAGCGTGGAATGGTGAAGTGGTAGATTTACCGTCGAGCGGAGCAACGAAATCGCTTTATCAAGTCCTCCCACTTGATCAAGCGAAACCGGTCTTGGGATGCGTGGATATAGAGAGTAGTCGAACTCTTCATCAGTATGACTTAACGTAGTTGATCCATTGAAGAGATATGCCGCGGATACCAACGACAGATCAGTCAGATTGTCCAATGTCATTGCTGAAAGCTTATTTGTGAGGGAATCGACAGTCAGATCTGAATTCGATATCAGGTTTACGACGACCTTCCTTCCTTGAACTGTGAGTGTGAATCCTGGTTGCAAAACACCAGCATCAGCAAGACCACGCTTCACAGCACTGCTTATGCTATCCCAATCTTCAGGGTCAGAAACTCTTACCACAATCTCCTTTGCATACGCTGGTTGCTTACTCTTCTTTGACAATTGAAGTCTGTCACCGAGTAGTATACCACCTAGTTGTCTGAGGCTCGAAGGGATTTGCAACACATTGGCCTCGTCAATATCGCCAAATTCCAAAACAGCCACAACTCCAGCACATCCCTCCTTCGCAACAACTACTAGGTCGCCCTTGTTGAGGTCCAAGGCCTCGGCAATCGAAGGCTGCAAATATACCGTGGTTTCCTTCTTGGTCTGCGAGGGCCTGGCAATGAAGCTTTTAGGAATTTTGATTTTCTTTGGTGGCGGAGTCGTCAGCAGGTCATCTGATTTTTTCAGGTCTGATCCTGTACTCTTTTTCTTTGCTTTGGAAGACATCTCCCTTCACAGCGATAGTAGTATCTGAGATAATGCGATGAGATGCGACTTCCCATACATCTCATCAATACATAATCCAGGACCACGAATAGCACGTCTGCTATACTAATACATCATGAAACTACATCCCAGGCTCCACCTACTACGACTATGTCGATATCAACATAACTCAGTCGTACTGAGCAAGGATCTCGCTTTACTGTATCAAAATCTCGATTTGCCGAGTAAAGCTCAACCTAAAAGCGAAGTCCATCGACTCTACCCAAGGTTTATCACGAGTTTTAGCTCGATCAACATCGATGGAAGCGACGCAGAGCGGAACAGTCATCTTGTAAAGCTCATGGGAAGCATGGGCAATCCAGAGGAACTCATAGGGAGCAGGGTTCAACCGCTACAACAGTTTCTCGGGCCGGCATTCAATTTGGAGCAGAACGATATGCTACTTATTCTCTGCGGTCTCGCAAATTTGAAAGCGGATGACTCATCAAAGCCGGCAGGCTCGGCTTTTGAGAGAGGGTTCATTCATCAAAACGTGCTTCGTGAACATGGCAAGCGCTACTTTGAGTTCCATTGGAATAATGCAACAATTTTCTCAGGCATATCTCATCTTTCGCTGTCACATGGCGCTCTTGAGCAGACACTTGACTATTTTAAAAACTACGATCATCTCATCATCGATTTCATGAAACGCCACCTCTTATATAATTGCCTTATACCATACCGAACCACCGGCTCATATGGGTTGCTACCGAGAAAGAAAGTCGAGATTGCCAAGGACACCATAAGAAACGAGACAGCGGTAGGCAGCTTCTTCACAATGTTGGGATTGCTCCTACTTCGATTTGGGAAGTCAACGGTTGATCTGAATCTTCTACATCAAAAGATACTCAAGGGAAGAAACGGTTTATTTAGCATAGCATCCTTGAAGGATGACCAGGCCTAGTCGTCTATAAATACAACGATGCACAGAAGACTATATCTCTCTTAATCTTCTCCTGTGCCTCATTCATCTTTGAATGCAAAGTAGAATCTCCCACAATTAGAGCAGCGTTCTTGACTTGTCGACAGATTTCGTCCAACCTCGTAATCACACGAACAATGGTACCCTCGGACTCTACCGAGATTTGCATGATTTCGTTGAACGTTAAACCTCTCGCCCACTCGTACACCACGTTAACCAAGGCAAAGCGCTTGCGTTCCAAGAATTCTTCTTCCTCTGACGTCAATGAGACTTGGAAAGTATTGTAAACCTTGAGCAATTTTTCTGTGATCTTCATAATCTCGGCTTTACCTTTCTCCAATCTTGGAGTCATTGGTGGGTCTTCCTCCTCATTCGTGCGTCCTTCATAGACAAAACACGAGAGCAAGGCGACAATCTCTTCTGGCTGGAAATCTCCCAAAAAGTTGTCAAGGATCAACTCTGTCAAAACCAATTCCCAGCCGGAATTGATTTCACAAGCAACACGACCCTTCAACACGACCCTCTGCTGATCATCTATGAATCCCAAAGAATGAAGGACCTTGAGCCTTTGCTCGTAATCAGGAAGAAGCTCTAGGTTTTCGTCGGAGAGGAGTAGGCTTATGGACTCAATCAGTTTTTCAATCGAATCACGCTTTGCCAACTGAGAGAAGATGGTGTTGAACTCAGGCCGCTGAAAGACATCCGTGCTCTTTAACTGAGATACGAGATCATTCTTTTCGTGAACGAGCTCATGCAAGGACAATTGCACGGCTTTCTGAAACTCAATTTCGTGCCAACGCGTTTGTGAGAAAAGAATATGCTTGATTGAATCTTCAGTCTCTCTCACCACCTCACTGTCATTACTCAACAACTGCCTCATGTTTGAGCGCAAGCGATAGGAACTGGCGAAATGAACATTCTCGAAAGGTACGCTAACAGTTTTAAGCTCACCGTTGTAACGAATTTGCGGCCTGGATTTCTTGAGGTATTGCGAGACAGGAACGTATGGCAAGTGTACGCTCGATTCTTCATACTCCTTGCCGTGATTGAAGGTGAGAAGCACAATTTCGTTCGTGTTTAGATCACATTTCACGAGAAAACCAACTCTTGAGATTCCGTTTTCGTCCGAAAAACATATGAGTTTTCCACTGCTCAAAAGTGCCGTACGTGTTAATGTCAGCTTTGACACGTCTTCAATGATCTTTCCGTACACCTCTTTATATTGTGAAATGAAGGAGAACGCCTGCTTGAACTCTTCAATATTGGAGGTGTTATCCACCTTCGCCAAGCTCAATTCTTCCTTCAAAGCTTCTACTCGCTTCTGATGCTCTGGAAGAAGAGTTTGGGTCGAATTTTCGCTGAATGAATGCTTGATCATCTCTTCAACTCTTAAGGCCTCAATTCGCAAAAGATTTAAAATCATATTGTAGGTCAACCTAAATTGAGACAGGAGCTTGGTGGGTGTTCCCATGGTCACTTCTTTGAAGTCTGTGGGAGATAACGGATCATTATAAGACATGACGATAACAGTACCGGTAGAGTCTAAACCTCTTCTACCGGCTCTTCCGGCCATCTGGGTAAATTCGCCCGGAAGCAAGTTCCTGAACCCTCGGCCGTCGTGCTTGCGCAACTCAGAAAACACAACAGTTCTGGTTGGCAAATTCAAACCCATTGCAAAAGTCTCTGTTGCAAACAAGACTTTGACCAATGACTTTGCAAAGAGGATTTCGATACATTCCTTGACGATGGGAAGCAATCCACCATGATGCACAGCGATACCCCTACTGAGCATATCACGGACACTCAAAATTTGCGGCAATTCTCTGTCCTCTCTCTTGAGACGAGAGACCGCCTTGTCAATAAACATATGGATCTCAGATCTCTCCTTGGCATTGCAGAATTGTACGCCACTCAATGTAGCTGCATATTCCTCACATCTCTTCTTGGAGAAGACGAAGATGACAGCAGGAAGCAACTTGTTAGAATTCAAGTATTGCACCAAATCCGTCCAAGTACCTTTATTGGGACCATCTCTAGCAAAACCACCCCGCGGTTTGAGATTTCCTCGGCCTCTCGCAGCCGGTCCTCCCCCTCTTGTCGACTGATTGCCACCTCTGCCCATCTGACCTCCTCCTCTATTTCCTCCTCTAGCAGTTCCACCAGGGCCCTTTCTCAGCCCGTAGCTCACAGTGACGTTAGGAGGTAATTGCTTTTGAGTTGGTGCCAACGCTTCTTTGTATTTCTTAAATTCCAGCTCGATAAACACCCCGTTGGCATCGATTGCCTTGTACAAATTCTTCTTACCCCAAATGAAGATCTCCAAGGGAGTAGGTCTTTTGGGAGTCGAAATGACATAGATGTCCTTCTGCTTAGTTCTCCCGACCCAACTGGCAAACTCGAATGTATTTGGAACCGTAGCAGAAAGAAGGATGTACTTGACGTGGTCAGGAAGCATAATTATTACCTCTTCCCACACAACACCACGGTCAATGTCGTTAACATAATGCACTTCATCAAAGATCACAAATTCAACGTCACGGATCAAATCAGCTCCGCGATACAACATGGATCTCAAAATTTCTGTAGTCATGATAAGGCAATTAGCCTCGGGATTAATTTGAACATCACCTGTGATCAAACCAATATCCATATCTTTAAAGGTTTCTTTGAAATCTCTGAATTTCTGATTAGACAATGCCTTGATGGGAGAAGTGTAAATCGTTTTAGTCATGTTTCTTGCTGCCATAGCTATAGCGTATTCAGCCACGACAGTTTTACCGGCCGATGTGTGAGCAGCAACAAAGACAGAATCACCTTGCTCCAAATGGAAAACAGCCTCCTTCTGAAATGTGTCCAATTCGAAGGGCCACTCTCTTGCCATGTTTGGAACCACATCCTTGAAGTTTTCAATCTTGTGATCTAGATCCACAACGTGAGCCCAGTTCCGCTTGACTCGTTGCTCCGACTCCATCTTCGCCTTCATCTTCATATAATCAAGAGGAATTAAGTCATCAATTTCCGAGATCCCTGAGGCTTCATCAAGCTCAGCACCTTTCTCGACGTCCACATGTCCCATTAAATTCTCTGATGGCTTCTCTTCTTCTTCCACAATCTCCTGTGACTCGCCTTGATCATCTTCAAGCTCACGAACACTCTCTGTGCTCTCATCCGAGCCCGCCACATTTATGCCTCGACTTAAGCCAGGAGGTCTATCAAACAATCCCTGACTACTCTTGTGCAAATCATGCAATTTCGAGAGATGCTGCTGAGTATTGAGAGCTTGATTCGTCAGTGATTCACTGAACAATCCACCCGGCTGGAATGGAAGGAAACTGGAGCTGCCACTAGTAGCATCTTGCTTCAGGCCATACTTTCTGGTGATGGAGAGGGAGTTGGCAGAGGTTGCGTTGTCGACCTCAGAGATTTTGATCTCCTCTTTATATCCCACAATCTCACCATTTAAACCTTTCCTTTTGAAGCGGAAAGAGCTTCGACTAATAGATTCAGGCTGGACCAATAGTGATTCATATATTCTTTGTTTGTCTACCGTTGGCTTCGATTGCACGAGATCTTGGAGATCCCATGTTAAGTGATTGGTGGGCTCAAGAAGTTGAACTGAGAGAAGTTCTAGTGAATCTTTCTCAGGAGGCGAGACAGTAAGTTTCTTAGTGGGATCGAGAACTTTGCTTGATGCCATAATTGGCTATTCTACTGATGCTAGGAATAGTGATAGTGGTAACTTAGCGAAAGGCCTGTATGTAATATATGATATGGTATACCTGGGTTCAGCAGTGGTTGCGAAAAACCAAATGCTCTATTTGAAGTTTTTACCCTTGGCGATCTAAAGTTTTGGCTTCGAGGCGTCAATACCACCAGCTGTCGCACTAGGATTTGTCTCTAACTTGCCTGCATTGTTCTCATCCAGCTCTTTACCGAAGAAAACAACAGTAACGGTCAAGTCGTCTCTGTAGCGACGTGAGACTGGGCTTGGAATAGATATAAGCATGGACGTTTGCTCTTTGGATCCTCCGTTTGAAAGAGCATTTCTGATAAGATGTGTGGAAACATTTCTGTCTTCAAGAAGGAAACCATTTCCAGAATTGAGTCTGGTTTTGCGGAAAGGAGGTTTCGAAGTTTTGTCATTGGTGAGATCTGAGACTTGAGGCAACCCCTTCTCAGATGAGCCAAAGTAGTTCCAAAACGATTTGGCAGGCTTCACGAGCTTCTCCTTCTCCATCCATTTCACAACAAGGCCAACAATTTCTTCGTTGGAGAGCATCTCATAAAGACCGTCACTGGCCATGACAAGGAAGTCATTGTTCTCTGGGCTGATCTTGGTTGTCGTCACGACGGGCTCCGCAGTCACATAAGGAGGGGAAGTCAAGTTACTTGGAAGCTTCTTACCAAAAAACTGCTTGTAAAGCTTCTCTTGAATAGATGCGGGCAACTTATATCTGCAATCACCAAATGCTCTACTGGGCTCGAGGGTGCCAAGCACACGGCCGTTTCTGACAACGTTGGGCTCATCTGGATGTTCGGAGATGATTCTGGCAACCTCGGTTGGGTTCGAGCCGGTTTGGTCAATGCTTAGCTGACGCACAGTCCATTGGTTGTTTCTGAAGGAGCCTAGAAGAGCTCTTGAATCACCAGTGACCGCAACTTTCAACATCTTAGAGTTGGTGTCGTAGAATGAAAGGAGCGCACACGAGCCGGACAACGCAGGCATCAACAATTCGGCCGCTTTTGCTTTATTGTTGTCATTCAAAAGCTTCTCTATGTTCTTGTTGACGATCTCGTGATCTAACTTCAAGAATCCGTTCTTGATGGCTTGGTCGATTGTGGCCAGGTTGGGGACGTAACGCAAGTTCTCCTCCTTCGAAGGCTTGAAGATGGTGTTTAATTCATGGATGACATACAGTATGAGTTGATCTCTCAACTTGGATGATGTAGTCCAGCCTCCGTGACCATCGTACACACCGAAGAACATCCAGTCAGTCGAAGTTCTCACATTGTTGTCTTGTAGAATAGGCACCTGAACAATTTCTTCTGCTCTATCATCCTCAATAGGCGAGTTCGATGGAAGCTGACAGATGTCATATCTTGTAACGCCCTTTCCACGATTGACAAAATATGATTCTTCAAATTGTCTGAGTTTTGCGCTCACCTGCTCATCGTTGAGAAGGAACACTCCCTCCTTGTGCTGCTGAGCACCCACACTATTTTTGGTCACCATGGATGATGTGGTAGATGAGAATGACTTGTTGTCCATGATATTTGTGACTGCTTTAGAGGGGTTGGAAGTGAGACGGCTGTTCGTGCCCGGTGGAACAGTGTCCAATTTGTAGTAGTTTGACAGGTTGAAAGTGACGTAGGAACCAACAATGATAACGCCGGAAACTAATGCAACATTTCGTCTACGAAATAGCTTGTTCAGCGACTTCTTAGCTGCTGCTGATGCCAGGGAGTTTAAAAGCCTTCTTCCAGCCAGTAGCTGGCGACCTGCCACATAAAGTAGTCTCGGCTTTGGGGTAAGGACATACATTATGACGATAACTTGGCAAGGATGATATGGGGCCCGATGTGTTAAAAATTAGTATTTCAAGCAAGCAGCCGTGTATAACTTTATCTCTAGAGGTCGGCTAGGCAAGTTATTTTCAGATCCTGATGTGTTTCAGCAAATCGATATAATAGGTGTGAATGAGGAGGTTCGTAATAGGAGATCCACAAACATGTGTTGAGTTTTGTGTGCCGGAGCGGAGTTGTGCACAAGACTACACCCTGATAAGCCCTTGCTGATAGTGATTCAAAAAGAGATCGAAAGTTTAATTACAATTTGCCTGATTAGGAGCTCTTCATTGATGAGCAATTGAGGCTCCGGTGTTCTTTTCTTGATTGCAGCAGTATTGAGCCCGCTTTGTATGCTATTGCCGATCCCAGGCTACATGGGGTAGACGGTTGTAGAGTAGTGCACAATGTTGGCTTAGGGTGCTAAACACCGTTAAAGGGTTTGCTTAAGTGCTTATAATTTCCTCTCTTTCTCGTTGAGGCTTTCAGTAATTCACGTTGAATTGTCATATATTTTCAGCTCAAGCTGAAGTACAACACCATTGATCGTAGACTTTACCTAATAGAATAATTGGTGGAGCCAACTCGAGAGCTCTTTGTCACTATATCCCATTTCACCCCGATATATCAGGTTGATCAAGCAGTTAAATTTGAGATATGCTTCGAGAAGGTCATCTTGGTCACAATTGGTGAATTCATGATGGTGACATGTATATGAGATGAGCTTGAGCTTGAAGTCTCAAAAGATGTATTTTGCAGCCTTAGCACGAAGGGGAAGTCAATCTGGCCTTCTTTCTCTCCGAGTGAAGTCTTTGCAACAAGTGTGCTCAACCCAAAGAAACATAATAATTTCATGTGACGCGATCTAGCGTATTCACAGTCTACAATCTTCCAAAGTCAAGTTAAAAAATATATTAAACAGCTACACTAGGTAGACCTAGCACCGATTGCCGTACCAAATCCTGATAGCAACACCACAACGTCAGTGTAACTCTCGTTACACGGCACGCCTAGAGCACTTGGACACAGCGTCACTTACAATACATGAAACACCATTCGACACCACGTGAACCAAACTGAAGCTGCATTTTTAGCCCTCAGAGAAGAAAACCAAAGCCGCTTAAGCAGCAATGGTGACCTCGACATCCACACCAGGCTCAATAGTGATCTGAGTGATCTTCTTAACGATCTGGGCTGGAGCCTGCAAGTCAATGACTCTCTTGTGGATTCTCATCTCGTAAGCATCCCAAGTCTTGGAACCCTCACCGTTAGGAGCCTTTCTGGTGGTGATCTTCAACACCTTGGTTGGCAATCTAACAGGACCCTTCTTGACGATCTCGTTCTGAGCAGCGTTAGAGACGATGTTAGAGCACACCTTCTCCAACTGCTTGACCTTGGTGGAAGTCAAAGTGATTCTGATCTTGTGGATCTCCTCAGCTTGCTCTTGGACCTTCTCCTTGTTGATTGGGGCAGACATTATTATTAGACGTTGTTAAAGAAGAGAAACTTTTTTGATGGAGTGAAAAAAATTGTACCGGTCGCACCATGAGATCACGTGAGACAAGTAATTTATTGGCGATGATCGCGGGTGAATCTAGGGCTGAAGCCCTAGGACAGAATGTAGTGGTATGCCAATTGGAGCCATGGCGATACTTAATAATTATTTTAGTCATAATATCAAAATCTTGTACTCTGGTCTTGTACAGAGAGCGTGAAATTTGTAGTTGGATTTCGAAATCCAACGGTCTTAGGTTCACGTATCATCAAGTAGTAATAAACGATGATGAAAGTTTGCAATGCGTTATCTAAATGGGGTTCCGTAGGGCTAGAGTTCAATAAATCAAAGGTTCAAGAACAAAAAGTCGAATCAAAGCCAGGAGCGTTTACAATGTGCGATGGCTCACTTAGCTCATCTCTCAATCGCTGGGGATCGAAATCTAAGTTAATCATAGGAAGTATCGTAGTTCACTACTTCTTTATGCATTGTTGACTTCAGAAATCAATTAAATGGTTTTCTCCAGTGTGTTTTTGGATTAGTCAGAGAGATTCCCAATTGAAATGTTCATCACAAGTCATGAAGAGGAAACAAATTCGGGAAATATCCGTGCGCTTATATACTGGTGCGGTGCGGGTAACCCATTTGCAGCCAAAGAGGTTAAATCAAACAAGAATTCCAAGTTACTTACTGCGTACCATCAAAGTATCTATTGTTCCTTTGAGCTCATTTCCTTATCTAACGCACGAACAGTGCGCCATAAGACTTCCGTCTCTTCTTCGTCGGCTATGCCACTAGTAGCCCAACGTATCCTTCCAGTATTATCCAATATGTACAAGTAGCCAGAACAAGCATTATCGCATTTAAGAGTTCTCTTCACCTCACCTGTGAATAGGCTATGAGGAACAATGAAGTAGTTGTCGTGTCTAGCGGGAGGGATCATTTTGCGAAGGTTGTTTTTGGCTAGCGACACAAACAATCCCTTAATCCAGGTTTGTGGCAAGTTCACATCGACGATCTGAGCATGGGGGTATTTCGTCTTGAAATTTTCGTATCCACTTTCACTCAAGTAGTCTGTGACATAGCTGTTGATGCAATTTTCGCCAGCGATTGCTGAAGACAATCTCAATATCGTAACCTTATTAGCCAACAAATCGTAGAGCTTCCTTTTGTTTTTGGCCAAAGTGTACGCCTCGAAATTAGGGAAATATAGCGCTTTATCTTGCTTGAAGAAAGAGATCGGAGGCAGGAATATCTTTCCCTGAGTGTTGGTGAACGACTTTGAATCATAGAATGGAGAATGCTTTAGATCATAGTCGATTTCCTTCTGTCTTCTTTCTCTCTCCTGTGCAGAAAAAGCATCCTTAATTGAGTGTTTTGTGGCGTCGTTTAGTAATATTGGGGAATCGAACCCAAAGGGCCTGGTAATTGGTTCAGGTTTCAGTAGAGCTGGCTTTGAGAGGCCCTCAATCGTCTTTGCAAATCGTGGTTGCAGAAATTTTGGACGCTGGAGATAGCGTGAACAGCTTGCAAATCCTCTGAGCTGCTTCATTGAACTGTCTAGTTTAGAGGAATATATCTATTTGATCCGATAAGTAGATGTGGGGTGCACGGGTGTACCAACAATGCCAGTGGTGCCAACTCTTTTAGAGAACGTAAGTCAAGGATTAGGCAAAAAGTTTACTATTTCCTTGATTTCCACTTAGAGTTCGTCTAAAACCCTTTTTGTGGTTTAAAAAGTGGTTTCTTCTTCCCAAGTGAACTATCTTCTGTACACTACTGCAAGACAACGAAAAACCGAGTATCTAGTCACCTCAACATAAATCACTACCATTACCGAAGCAATGAGCATTCAACTACAGGATGGCTTTTCAGGCCAGCTGGTAGACCGAGTGCTAGAAGACCTTTTGGCTAGATTCCTAGTCAACGCACCCGAAGAAGATTTGTCTTCCATCGAGCGTATCTTTTTCCAGGTGGAAGAAGCTCAATGGTTTTACTTGGACTTTGTGAGACATATCAATCCACTGTTGCCCTCAATGAAATTGAAGAGCTTTGCTCCTGCTATATTATCGAAGTGTCCTTTGATTTGGCGCTGGGGCGATCCTAGAGACGCTTTGTCCAAGTTTGGCAAATACAAATCGACCATTCCGGTCAGAGGAATAGCATTGATGAACAAGGACTTGACCAAAGTGCTTTTAGTGCAAGCTATGGACTCTGGCAGCTGGTCTTTCCCACGTGGAAAGATCTCGAAGGACGAGAGTGACTTGGAGTGTGCTATCAGAGAAGTCAGGGAAGAAACTGGCTTTGATGCGAGACCGTATGTCAATGACAACGACGCAGTGGAAAGAACGATTTTTGGAAAAAACATGAAGATCTTCTTGGCCAGTGGCGTTCCAGATGACACTCATTTTGCACCATTGTCCAGACACGAGATCTCTGAAATCAAGTGGTTTGACTTGAAGTCCCTACCCAAGGCTGTCAAAACAAACCCTCAAAAATTCTTTGCCGTCGACCCAATTCTCAAGTCCATGATCAAGTGGGCCAATGTACGCAAGGGATTGGTGGACGAGGAAGACTTGAAACGTGAGGCGGAAGCTAGATTGAAGGCATTAATGGGAATTGGCGCTGTCAAGGAGAACAATGATGCGGGCCGTGAATTATTGAACATTTTGCAAGGTACCGCTCAACCTGATCCCCAGAGCCAGCTGATGAACCCTCAATCCATACAGCCCTTCATCCCTCCTCAGTTACAGAACATGGGCTTCATGCAACCTCCCAATGCATTTGCTCCTCCAGTATATCCACCACAAGCTCAGTCCTTCCCTCAGGGCTTCATGCCCATGATGCCTCCTGCGCATCTTCTTCCACCACAACAAGCGTCTTTTTCTCCCGGAGTAATCTTGAATCAATTGGGAACTCAAGGATCTAATGTCACACAACAACCACCCCTTGATTTCCAGGCTCAACAAGCTCAACAGCCTCAACAGACCCAACAGGCTCCACAAGCTCAACAATCTCCACAAACACAAACGCTTCCTCAGCAAACTCCTCAAGATAAACTCCATAAAGTCAGCGAGCAAACCCCTTCCGAGAAGGAGGTTCCCAAACCACCTCTGCATCTCGCACAGTACCTGACACCCTTGGAGCCATCAGCACAAAGTCTTTCATTACCAAGAAGAATCGGTACAGCCAAGAACTCTAAAGAATTTTTGTCCTTGTTGCGAAGCAAACCAACCACTCAAAGTGCTACTGAGACTAAATCAGACAATGTGGCAAATAGGGCAGCACCTCAGATTCCTTCGTCGATTTCCCCAGAAACAAGATCAGATCGAGTCATTACTAAGGACAAAATACCGCTTGCTGCTACTCCGTTCCTTTCTGTAACTCATCGTGAGGATGTACTCGATAGCAGCGAGTCTTCTAGTCGCTCGAATACGCCAAAGAAGGTGACATTGTTGAAGAGAGAGAAGGATGCTGATGCATCAAAAACACTTCTAGGACTTCTAGGAAAAAACCCTGGACCCGCTTCGAGCCTGCCATCAACAATTGCAAAGAACACCGAAAATACTGCGTCAAGTAATCCACATGCCTCGCTCTATCAGCAGTATCGCGAGGAAAACCCTGCAATCCCAGGCATTGACAAGCAGGTTTCTTCTCCTCAGCCAATTTCCCTGTCAGCATCTGCTGACCTTCTCGGCATTTTGAAGAAGGACAGCTATCCTCCTAACACTGAACGTGAGCTGCACAAAGAGAAGAGTGAACAACCAATTCGTATTGCTAAGAAATCAACTGGAACACCTATAGACTTAAAGACTATTTTGGCGGGTGGATCAAGGGAGGCCAAGCACTCTTCTCCATCTGTTGATTCCCCAAGTCAGAGTCCTGGTAATGCCATTTTGGAAATGTTGAACAGAAAGTCGGTGACACCAGATACAGTGAGAATCACGCCTCAACCGGTCCAACCTCCAATCGAAAGCTTCGAGGACTTTGAAGATTTCGAGGACTTTGATAGTCTAGGAGAAACTGGGACCGGCTTGCTCAGACAGAGTATTGCAGAGGATGACATCTACGACGATTTTGAACCAAAATTGCCTGGTGGTCTCTTGCAAGAAGGCAAAAGTAATGGTGGAGAAGGTCATGGAGCACGAGAACAATCTGCAATCCCCAAGCCTGAGAGCTATTACGATATTTATGGGACAGGAGACCAAACTACCAAGTTGCAGAGTCACGGGGCGTCAAGGCAATCCAATGCCGATAGTGGTGCAAGCTTGCTTGCTTTGCTAGGGAGAAAGCCACCTCAACACCTCCCAAAAACAGAGTCACAGAATCAGCTGCTGTCCAGTGACAGGAATGAGCTTTTGAATCTTCTCAAGGGTGGAGGCAACAGATAAATATACGGTGCACCAAATCTTAAACTTCCCCCAATTATTCTATCTTAATCCAAAAAATTGATCTGTGTTCTTCAAACGAACAGTTGGCCTTCTTTTTGGTTTCCTGTGAGTAATGGCTGAATTTGATTCTTGCTGCGTTGATGCGATTTCTTCAACTTTTGGTTGTATGCTAGTAGGTTGAGTCACGGTAGTGGTCTTGATATAGTGATAAGGGCATCGTGAAGGTCTCGGCGTTGATAGTTTCTCACGCTCATTCCAAGCGATTCTAAGCTTAGAATACAACTCATCAGGTTCACGCGAATCGACAGTTGTCGAAAAGAACTTGATTTCCCATACTATTGGACTCTCATGTGCATCAAGCAAATAAGTTGAGCGCATCAAGTATTGAGCTGCTTTTCCCAATCTGTTACGATTTAAGAACTTGTGGCGGTCATCTTCTGCCAGCAAAAGATCCCACTTTGAATAAGACAAATCATTACCCGTCAAATTACCGGGTCTATTCAAAAACTCGAGCATATCAATGTCCGTTGCAACATACTCGACCAGTTTCTGAAATTCTCGTAAAAATTTCACTAATCCCAATCGAGATAGGTTTGAGCACTTTATCAATCGCAAATACCTAAATCTTGTTAATTCCTTGTGTGTGATTGCTCTACCCAAAGTGTATAGAAATTGGTCGTCAACCCATTCGTTGTTCGATAAATCCAAGCCAGAAAGGCCTCGAATATTGCAAAAGTTCAACACTTCATCTCTCTTTATCTTTGTTGAAGAAGAGCAATCAATGATGATATTAGCGTCCACACCAGAAAGGAAGGCCACGAAATCTTTGTGTGCAATGTTAGAAAACACGTTATCCAATCTATAAGTATGTGGTGCAAGCATAGACGTAATGGCTACTGCTCGTGGAGTGTGATCATTCAGAATGTTATGACAGTTGAAATCGGGCAAATTACCGAATTTGTTAGCAAACATCCCAAACACATACGGCAGATCTTGGTGCCGTTCACAGATCATTCGCCATACATCCTTCCAGCAGGACCAAGAACAAGTATGGAGTAGTGAGGGTTCAAGCGCATCTGCGTTTGCAGCAACAACACTGGCGCAAATCAGCTTCAAACTTGAGACTTTTTTTCTCGAGACTTCATGAAAAATTGGATGGTTTTGTAGATGATATTGCCACACGTAAGGTGCAGCCAATGTTCCCTTATCGAATTCAGGATTAGGGTGGAGCAGAACGCTAAGATCAATTGGTCGGAGAATCACGCCCTTTTTTCGAACTCTGGGCCGAAATGTTCGGCGTCTATTAGTCTTGCTATTATATTTTCGTTTATTGAACATCAACAATCACGGTTGTTGCCTTTGTTGTTGTCTTGATACCCCAGGTTAAGGCTGGGAATGTACGGGTGCAAGTCTCGATGCTCATCACCAAACTCGATTGAATTTCAACACTGAAAGCATATAAAAAAGGACAATGAAGCTCGATACTTCCCATATGCGGTATCTTACCGCTGATGACTTTCGTGTACTTCAAGCTGTTGAGCTAGGTTCGAGAAATCACGAGCTTGTTCCCACACAAATTATCCATTCTGTTGGTGGTCTTAAATCTCCTTCTGCAACTAATAGAGCTCTTGGAGATCTTGCTAAATTAAAGTTAGTTGCTCGTCTTAGAAACGCCAAATACGATGGATGGAGACTCATGCATACTGGTTTTGACTATTTGGCACTCAAGTCCATGTTGAACAGAAACACCTTATACTCTGTCGGTACTACCATTGGCGTTGGTAAGGAGTCAGATATTTACTCTGTGAGTGATCCAGATGGAACGCAAAAAGTGTTGAAAATTCACCGTTTAGGTAGAACGTCTTTCAAAACCGTGAAAAACAACCGTGATTACTTGAGAAACAGAAACACATCGAATTGGATGTACTTGAGTCGACTTGCAGCTGAAAAGGAATATGAGTTCATGAATATTCTCTATAACAACGGCTTTATTGTTCCTACTCCATACGACTACCTGCGTCATTGCGTTTTGATGGAATGGATACAGGGTTATCCAATGAAACACATGAAGCTGTACCCCACCTACAAGAAACTATACTCCGATTTGATGAAGTTCATCGTGGAATTAGCTAATCACGGATTAATTCACTGTGACTTCAACGAGTTCAACATCATCATCAGAAACAAACCAAAAGACGGACACGATTTTGTGGTAATTGATTTTCCACAGTGTGTCTCCATCGAGCACCCAGACGCCAAATACTACTTCGACAGAGATGTTGAGGGGATTAAGACATTTTTCGAAAGAAAGTTCCATTACGCACCGGGTCATGATGCCACTATGTTTGACACTGATGGCTACGGTGAAGGTTATAAATACGGGTACCCCAATTTCAAGAGAGATGTGAAGAGGGTTTCTGACTTGGATGCACAGGTCAAGGCTTCGGGATGGTCGTCAAACAAGTCAAAAGAGAGCAGAGATTTGGAAGAGGCCGTTCAAGGCATGAGAGGATTGGACCTTGATGACGAGGAAGCTTCTGAAGTGGAAGAAGAGGACGAGGAGGAGGACGAGGAAGATTACGACGAAGAGGACCTATATGACACCGACGAGCTCGAAGAGGAGGAGGAGGAAGAGGATCTTAGCGCGGAGAACGAGAAAATCATCAAGGCAATTTCAGAGGGCAACAAGAACCTCAAGATGGATAAATTGGGTAACTATATACTAGAGGAATAGACAGATACAATCGCTTGACATGATTGATTCGTATTTTGAAAGATTATTTGGAATAGTAAACTGGAGAGTTTCTTATGATAGTACTGGACTGACCCAAAACTTGAGCAAGGGCTAGGAATACACATACCTAGTTCTCTATCAGAATCACCAAGATTCCTATACTATTTTTTTTTTTTTTTTTTGACTTAATCTTTATTGCCCTTAATAAACAGATGGAAAGTTTTATACACGAATTAACACATCCTTCTTTCAGTTTCCACGATGCTATGTTTAACGAGTGGCCATACCCTTGGTGACGGCTCTCTTCAAGGCCAACTCAGCCTTTCTGTAGTCCTCACCAGTGGACTCCTCAATCTCCAAAGTAGACATGGCGTCGGAGAGGGCGGCCTCAATCTTGTCCTTGGCAGACTTCTTCATCTTAGCAGACAAGACTGGGTCGGTGACGGTGGACTCGACAGATGCAACGTAAGCCTCCAACTTCTGCTTCTGCTCGTGTCTCTTGGCGAAAGCATCGTCGGCGTTCTTGAACTTCTCAGCGTCGTTGATCATCTTCTCGATCTCCTCAGTAGACAATCTACCGATAGAGTTGGAGATGGTGATGTTGGCGGATCTACCGGTGGACTTCTCAACGGCAGTGACCTTCAAGATACCGTTGGCGTCAACCTCGAAGATGGCCTCCAAGACTGGCTCACCAGCAGACATAGGTGGGATGTTCTTCAAGTCGAACTCACCCAACAAGGTGTTCTCAGAACAGTTGACACGCTCACCCTGGTAAACTGGGAACTGGACGGTGGTCTGGTGGTCAGCAACGGTGGTGAAAGTTCTTCTCTTGATGGTTGGAACAGTGGAGTTTCTTGGGACCACAGGAGCGAAAACGTTACCTTGCATGGCAACACCCAAGGACAATGGGATGACATCCAACAACAACAAGTCCTTGGTGTCCTCAGAGGTGGACTGACCGGTCAAGATGGCACCCTGGACGGCAGCACCGTAAGCAACAGCCTCATCTGGGTTGATGGACTTCTCCAAAGACTTACCGTCGAAGAAGTCAGACAACAACTTCTGGATCTTTGGGATTCTGGTGGAACCACCAACCAAGACGATCTCGTCAACAGCAGACTTGGCGATCTTGGCGTCCTTCAACACCTGCTCGACTGGCTCCAAAGTGGACTTGAAGAGGGCAGCGTTGATGTCCTCGAATCTGGCTCTGGAAAGAGGAGCGGAGAAGTCCTCACCCTCGAAAAGGGAGTCAACCTCAACGGTGGTGGTGGTGACGGAAGACAAAGTTCTCTTAGCACGCTCGCAGGCAGTTCTCAATCTTCTCAAAGCTCTGGAGTCACCAGAGATGTCGTGACCGGTCTTCTTCTGGAAGTCAGCCTTGAAGAAGTCCAACAAGTTGGTGTCGAAATCCTGACCACCCAAGTGAGTGTCACCAGCGGTGGACTTGACGGTGAAAACACCACCAGTGATGTTCAAAAGAGAAACATCGAAAGTACCTCCACCCAAGTCGAAGATCAAAACGTGTCTCTCCTTGTCGGACTTACCGGCACCCAAACCGTAGGCAATAGCAGCGGCGGTTGGCTCGTTGATGATACGCAAGACGTTCAAACCGGCAATGGCACCAGCGTCCTTGGTGGCCTGTCTCTGGGCGTCGTTAAAGTAAGCTGGGACAGTGACAACGGCCTTCTCGACCTTCTTGCCAATCTTGGCCTCAGCAATTTCCTTCATCTTGGTCAAAACCATGGAAGAGATCTCCTGAGGGGAGAAAGTCTTCTTCTCGTCCAAGTACTCAACCTCAATGAGAGGGTTACCGTTGGACTCGATGACCTTGAAAGGCCAAGACTTGATGTCCTTCTGGACGTTCTCATCGTCGTAAGCACGACCAATCAAACGCTTGGCATCGAACACAGTGTTCTTTGGGTTCAAAGCAGCCTGGTTCTTAGCGGCGTCACCGATCAATCTCTCCTCAGGGGTGAAAGCCACGAAAGATGGAGTAACTCTGTTACCCTGCTCGTTGGCGATAATCTCGACAGCGGAGTCGTAAGTAGCAACACACGAGTAAGTGGTACCCAAGTCAATACCAATAGCACCCTGGAAAACACCGTCAGCCATTTTTAAATATGTGAATTGAAGAAGAAGTGGTGATGTAGGTGAAAAATTTTTGGTGCGAGTCCTGAAAATTTTGCATCCAGCGGCCATCTGGGTATCGTTGGGTGCACCCGTACCTCCGACCTTTTGCGATGCGACGGTTACCCGGACACTCGCCGATGGGCCTGAGACTGTGCTTAGTCTGTGGGGAGGAAGAGTTAAAACCGGCAGAGCCAAGCCAGGGCACAGCGCAAAAAGAGGAAGCAAAAAAGGAAAAAGGAACCAAAATCAGAAAGCGGCGTCCATTTTTATCTTTTCATTTTCCGCAGAAAGCTGAATTTTCTTTCGCAGGCGGTGTTGTCTGGCTCTGACATGTACCGGTGCCAATTTGCAGCCATTAACCATCCCCATCAGAGTCGAACCGCAGAACCATATTTCCTCCAATTCTTTCGAGATTTGAAAATCACAACTCGTGTCGAAGGCGGCTCGTAAGTAAATTTTTCTTTCTCTCCTCTCTTTTGACCAGGCCTTCTCTTCTCTAATTCCATCTTCCATTTCCTCCACTAGTCGTCGATGGCATGAAGCACCCGCCGGATCATGGATTTCGCCAGAGCCACCTGGGAGACTGTTCCACGTAAGACAACCTCCTGCACAACTTCATTGGCCGGTAGTCCTCTCATTTGCTGCCGTCTTGCAGGCTCTATCGGTGGAATCGATATAGTGCAACCGGTGAGCTGTCGAATCTCCGAGACCCTGCACCCACCAGATCCAATGATATGGGTGACTTTCACTTTCAGTAGGAGAATCTTCTCCATGACGTTTTCGGAACTTAGCGGTCTGGGGTCACAATTGGCACAGGCATCTGCCACTTGAGGCATCATCTCGCACGCTGTATCCGGTGGACATTGCGACAAGAGAGAGGTTCCGTAGTTGCCATAAATAGGCCGCCAGTCTTCCGTTTTGCTGTTTGATGATTTTGAATTACCAAGAATCCTCGTGAGCTCCTTTAGTGCACTGCTACTGCCACAGAGTGTCACGGCCCATCGATCTAGGGCCAATTTTCTAATCATGACACAGGGCTGCTCGATGCATTCAAGCTCAACATGGCTGGAATTTGGCTGCAAAGAGGTTACGGCTTCAATGACCTGCTTTGTGGTGAAGATCGTGCCTATCGACCTCAGAACCTCCATTTCGTAGTCAAAGATATCGACATTGAAGTAGAGCTCAAACAGCGAGTACACCAAGTACTCGGGATGAGTACCGACCAAAAGCTCAGAATCTGAGGAGGTTGAATCCATTGGAAAAAGATGATGATGACTACAAAATCGCTCAATCGAATCGGGAATTCTCCCGATATATGGCTAGAGACGTACGTTTTTGCAGCCATGCGCACCATGCAAGATATTTCTTAACCCGATTCATAACGGGGATGAAACATGGGGAAAACCAACTTTTGGGAGCAAACTCGAGAATGTTCTAAACTTCTTGCGCCTGGTCAGCAGCTGTTTCAGATGAGAAAAGGAATTTGTAGATTGAGTGTTTAGAGTATCATATCTCCATCGTAAGTACTAGTGGGGGTTCTCCATCACTCTAGAGCATCAGATTTCCGAAGTTGTACTTGATTTCATTGAAATGATATGCATAACTTATAAACTTTTTTCTACGCCCCAATGAAGAGTCTAACTTTCCAGCGATATTAGCGATAAGCTTGTTATCCACATCCCCAGACAAAAGGCGGTGCTTTACCGAGTCGTATGAGATCGTCTCACGAAATTGTGGAGGGATTCTCAGTGCTCATGATTCATTGGCTAAATTTCTCTTAGGCATGCAAAATTCCTCGGATCTCGAACTTTCTCTTCATCATCCCTCTTTTTATTCGTGAGAAGCGAATGATCTCCTGAAAGTGAAGCTGTCCCAGGATTGCTTCGATCACAGAATCATTCTTCATCCTTTGATGCCGTTGGTGGTTGCTTTCTATTAATCCACGCACTCCAGTCTTTGAAAAATGAACCCTCACATTTGAAACTCCTTATCCCAATTCACGCATTCTTCTTCTTGGAGACCTCATAGAGGCGCTTGGCCACATCGTATAGGAACACGTACTGATAAACGGTCTGGACCATCATCATCCGGTCGTTTCTGAGTTTCGTAACGATATCGAAGACAGGGTCCTCGCTGGATGTGAGAGCTCCTTTTCCATGAAGCATGTAGTCTATGGCGATGAATGTCCCCGTTCTTCCCACACCGGCTGAACAATGCACAATGGGTGTGACGGCGGGATCCTTTACCCTGACGTTATGAATTTGAGACGAAAGTTCCATAATGGGCTCCACAGAGTCAGGCGTCTTGGCATCCTCCCATCCCAAATACTGGTAGTGAAGCACTTTCTTGATGGTTGTGGGCAGGTCCAAAGAGAGCTCGGTCAAAATGAGGTCACCGTGGAGAATTGATTTGCTGCATCTTGTAGTTAGCTTAAGCATTCCTGGGGAGATACCCTCCGATCGAAGATCCTCCGTGAAGTCCCACGTAACGCCCTCCAGATCAGGCCAGTACTGAGCACATTTCTCACGCCCACCCTCGACTAAAGGCGTCATCATTGCTATGACTATGGTATCTGTGCTGTTCAAGTCTGCCTGGTGAAATGCCATGGCCCAGAAGTGTGGAATTGTGTTCTTCAATGGGCCTTGGGCGGCAATATAGCTGTAACTGCTATCTAGACGAACGTCAGAAGCGTTGATATAGTCAGACTTTGCTCCAGGGAATATGGGTAGCTTGATTCTAGTCTTGTCCCAGGGGTGCACATTCAGGTACCTGTTTCGAGATCTGTTTTCCTTAGATATTCCCTCCAGAATGGCCCATTCTGTACGTGTCGCCCTGGTGTAAGCGGACTCGATATGCTTATCGCAAGTTCTGGAAATTTCCCGAAACTTGGCAGCCTGATCTGCTTGTTTGAGGTTGATGAATGCGGGAACCGAGGACATCCAGCGCTTTGTGAGGAAATTCAATCGGGGCAAAGTGATAATCGTGAGATATCAACGAGGTCGTATTTCCAATATCTCTGACTTTGTCTTGCTGTCAAACAAATGCTACTTGCCAGAGGTGCCAGTACTTAAATCGCAAGAGTCTGCAGTACATATGTGGGAAAGGTATGTATGGATGGAGAGATGCGTGAAAATCTAGCAACTTATATTTCAACTTAGCTCAAAATGGAAAATACGTTCTTTTTGAGGTTTTCGTCCACCACGGCCTGGTCTTCAAGCACTCCAGCAGTCTTCAACACCTTGGCGGTGTTCAGGACCACTCTCTCCCACTCAATCTCTTTTGCACCCAACTGCTCGTTGAACTTGACAGTCTTTAACCACTCCCTGGCGTCGTCTGCGGTGTAGTCGAGGTTTGTCAGAATATGCTCAACAGCCTCCTCTGGGTTTTTCAAGAAGTAAGAAATTCCTCTGTTCACCGCCTTCAAGAACTTTTTGACTTCATCATGGTCAGTGCTCCTGGCGATAGTTACCACCCAGGATGGCCATGGGGTATAGATTTCGCCGATCTTCTTGATTTCTCCCGAATCGTAGTACTTCTTCGATGTGAAGTGCTCCCACATGAACGCCTCGGCGTGTTTCTCGGTGCCGTCCTCACTCACATACTTTTTGTTCACAGCGTCTCTCAAGTTCTTGAAGTTCGACAAAACAGGGAATTCGCTGAAGTATGGAGTCTTGAAGTTCAATTGCAAGCCAAGCACAAACAGCATAACATAGGAGCCGGATCCGATCCTGGAAACACCGATTCTCTTGCCGGCCAAGTCCTCCGGTCTGTTCACATCGTCTCTCTTGCTTCCAGAGGAGATGGCCCAGCAAAGCGGACTCTCCACGTATGTTCCAACAACGTTGATATTGTCATTTCCCTTGCCTATGTCACTCACAAAAGCCTCTGTGAGGCCAATTGCTACATCGACCTCGCCCTCGTTCAAGAGCTTGATGAGTCTGCCACTTCCCTCTATGACAGGTACAAATTCAACCTCCACGCCGGCTTCTGCGTAAAAGCCCTGTTTTTGCGCTAAAAAGAGGGGCGTCAGAAAGTGTTCTGGAATGTAAGCTACTTTCAATGGCATTTTGGTTGTACTATCTCTTATCTCTTTAATGCTCCGAGCTACTTAAAGTGCTCGCACGTGACAAATCTACAACCGCCGTCGCCGGCAACCGTTTCAGCTCTCTACGGCCCTAACATTTATATTACCCAGTAACCCCATTGTGGAAGAAGAAATGAGCCCAGGCCACGCTCCGTGCCGTCAACGGATGGAGGAGCACCCGCCTAGGCTTTCACACCGTCACTCTAGCAGCAGCTGGAATTGGTAGATCTTTGGTTTGCGTTGCCGCTCAAGTCAATTCTTCCTCCCTCCTGAGGTCTAGATGCTTCCTGTGCAGCAGGCTTGGTCTCGGGGATCTTGGACCCGATGGCCACGAAAACATCGTTCACGTTGTGGGAGGTTTTGGCCGACGTTTCGAAGAAAAGCAAGCCCTCTTCGTCAGCCAACAGCTTGCCTTCCTCTGCACTCACTTTCCTCAAAGAGTTCTCGTCGTCATCATTCTCATCGGCGACCAAGTCGTACTTGTTGCCCACCAAGGCAATGGTGATATCTTTCGAGGCCTGTTCGTGCAACTCCTTCACCCAGTGTCTGGCCTTGATGAAAGAAGCAGGTTTTGTGATATCGTAGACAACCAAAGCAGCCTGTGCGTTTCTGTAGTACATGGGGGCCAACGAGGCAAACCTCTCCTGGCCAGCGGTATCCCAAATTTCGTATTTGATCGTTCTTTCGCCTATAGTACACTTTTGGGTCAAAAATGCAGCTCCGATGGTTGGCTCTTTGCTTTCCTGGAAATCATTCGAAACAAATCTCATCACAAGGGATGATTTGCCAACAGCTGCTTCTCCCAAGAGCACTAACTTAACCGAGGTCGTGGCGGAGCTCATCTTGGTAATCTGTTCTTATAAAGTTCGAATCCGATATCAACAGAAATAGAAATAATGCAGTGATGAGTTTAGTACAAGGCAAGAGATGCGTAGTTGCCAATCAGGGAAGTTGATCTAAAAACGAGGTAAGGTCAGGAGTTCACAAGGGCGGTATTTGACCTGTGGCAATGCATGCAGTCCAACCAGCGATAAGATTGCCGATGTTGCAACCGAGAGAGGTGCCAATGGAGTGTTGAGGAAGGAGTAGCAGTTAAGAAATTTTTCTGACAGCTTTTCCTCAAAATTTGGATTTCATGAGGTATTGTGGGGCAGTATTCAGATTGTTCTTAGAAAGAGGTCCTGAAGGCAGTGAGGCAGTGCTGCTTCAGTAGATGCTCGCTTTCTGATTAGGGTTATCCATGATTGTAGAGCTCTTGACGTTCTGAAGATGATACGGGCGATTGCATGAAGCATCAAATCGGAATTTGATCATTTGAGCTGAGTTTTAAGAATTTGGGCGCTCAACACAGAAAGTTGCAAGCTTGCCCTAATGTATGCTGCAGATGTTCATGGCATAGGCAGCGCCGCTTCGAATTTCCCAGTTCTTCGTAATCCAATCAACTTGAGAGAGAATGAACAGATCAATGTTCAACCAAGTTTGTCCTGCTCTGTTCGACCACATGCTGTGAATATAGGGACATCAGTTCCGAGGCGCACGATTTTGCAGCCATTATGAGACCTGCCTATGACCGATCCGTTGGATGACTATTCACGATAAAATGCAACTTCGGTCTGAAAGAAAAAAAAAAAAAAATCCAGAAGTTCTAGAAAATGTCCCTTTTATGGATCATCAGTTTCAGTACCTCCCTAAGAGCTTAGGGCTGTTCAAATTTCTTTCCCTCTTCATCCCCAGCCTCAGAGTCTCTTGATATCACCCTCTTTCTGGCCACCCAGAACTCGGCATCGTATACAAAGCTTCCAAGTGCCTTGGGGTCCCCTGTGTACGATGTTCTGATACCAGACTCCTGTTCCTCGATATCGAAGCCAATCTTGTCGACCAACCCCAAGAGCTCTTCTCGGGTTAGTTCCATTCCCTCCATGATTGTGTATGCTTTGCTTCCATTCTCCGAGTCTTTCTCGTCAGGCTTGTGGATTTCAAGCTGTGTCAGGTCTCCCTCGTAGTGCCAGAGCAAAGGACCCATGTTGACCCACACACCGCCCTCCTTGAGACAGTGATGAATAGTCTTCAAGTAGTCAATAATATTGTGAGCAGTGTCAAGAAAGAAGCAAGTGGCTACCACGTCGAACGAATTGGCATTCTCCAGGCGAAAGTCCATGGCCTGCTTGTCATCAGTGTAGGCTTCGGTCAATGCCATTTTCGGTGGGCCGTAGAGATCTACAAACGAGCCTGCTACCATTGACATCAATTCGCCAGCATCGTCCAGGGTTTCGTAGATTCTGTGGGGGCTTTCGTCAGGCACAGTTACAGGTCTCATCTGGTACAACCTTTTGGCAACATGCGACAGCTTGAAGATGTATGGAAACACTGTGTGAGAATGTGCCATGGGCATCCGATTGAGAACGTAGCCCAGAGCTAGCAACATGTGGTAGCTGACTTCGTTGCCCTGGGTCCAGTAGCCTCTTCTCACAAACTCATAAACAAGTCTACCGAGGCCGCATCCAGGAACAAGAACCCTGCTATTTTGAGGAACTCTTTTCTCAACTGCTTCAACAATTTTTCCAAATGTGGCCTCTCGCTCAGAAGCTCCCTCGCTGCTCCATTCTCGAGATAGCTGAAGTAGAGTCAGTCTGACCTTGTCATGCTCAATTTGGGTAGAACGCGCCCATTGATCGGGCGAAGTGGGGATTCCCCAATCTTCAGCTGCCACTAGGGCCAATTGCTTCGTGAAAGCGTCATTGATTCCCATACATTGCAGTAGATCATTGAGAAGCTGGGGGTAGAATTCGAGAAGTTGCTGCTCTTCCAGGGAGAGCAGTTTGTATTTTATGGACTTTGGCTTGTACACATTCTCGTACAGCCACCTATCGAAAGTATAAAACGCATGTAGCGTTCTGGTAATGGCCTTGAACTCCTCATCCATGAGTAGAGATCATGAAAATCTACTTCTACTATCGGCCCAGATGTGCACACCAGCCGCGCCTACCACAATCGATACGATCTGATCCGTAGATATAATAAATAGCGAGGAAAATCTCCTCTGATTAGCATTAAAAAAGATTGAGTCTCAAATCTCTGGAAACACGTCGTGCTTGAGAAGGCCGTTGGGCTGAAGCGATGTCATGTCCACCTCACCATCAGCTCCATCATTTGCAGGTGGACGTGGGGTAGCCAACTTGGCCTCGGGAGCTGTGGGGTCGACGATTTGTGGGTAATGTGACAGCGTGATGTAGGTATCCTTGAACGAGGAGATGGGGAATTCCAGAAGCCCGATTACCTCGTGGAAGTTCTGTCTTGTGATTTGGATGTTCGTGATAGACTTTCGCCATTCCACAACGTTATTGATGGGAATAAGCTCTCTTGCTTTGTCCTCGTAGACCAAGTTACGGTAAAGTATTGCTGTACGCAACGTAAGGAAGGTAATTAGGCGAACACAATACGCTGCCAAATACTGAAGCTCAGGCACAAGCTTATGGTAAACTTCGGGAGGTACAGACGCAGAAGTAGTGTCCTGAAGCTCCTCCAAAATGTTCGTTGTGTTGTAATTGGCAAAGACGTCTAACATAAGGGGAGAATCGAAATCACGAAGAAACAAGAACCGGACCTGGGGCACAACAGCAAAGATGGCCTTCCTGAACACGCGGTAGAACAAATTGAGCACTTTCTCGAGGCCCTCAGCACGGCTGTTGAGCGACAAGAACTTTGCCGGCTGCAACCTGGACCATCTATTGAACATTGTAAATAGAACGTCCTCCTGGTACTCTATATCGTCCAAATGGGAGTCCAAGGCGGGAAGATGGTGTCTGATGGAGTCTTTCGAGAACAGCAACAAGTCGTTATATTTTTTTCTAAGAAACCTCAAGTTGCCGTCTGCGCGGTTCAGTGCTGCCTCTGCGTGGCTAAGAAGAGAGCCAAAACGAGCGAACATATTTTCGAATTCATACAAAAACAGAGTGCCGTACCCTGGCAAGTACACTGTTCTTGCAACATTGGTCATAAGGCGTAAATGGATCGGAATTAAGCGGGGCGGTTCCACGCCCTTGCGGTTGGCCTGGTGTAGCGTATAGCTGAGAACCAGGAACATGCCATCACGGAAGCAGGTTGTAGAGTGTGCTGTAGCACTGGGATCATAAATAGACATAAGCGACAAAATGTACGAGACCGATGCGGCCATTTCGGGGTCTCCGTGGTGGTTGAGCAACGACCGGAGCCCCTTGATCACGGTGGCATAGTGCTGGATCAGGTGAACTAAAAGAATGTTTCTTGTTTTCGTCAACAGGACCAAGGCGTCAAAGCGGGTGTCCTGGTCGGCGGAAAACACATTGGTGATGAGGTAATTAGTGGTGAGGTTGATGAGACACAGAAACATCACGCTCGACTTGTACGCTTTATAGATGAAGTAGCCGATCCACACATGGTACAAGTTTCTGATCTCCGGGAGAGATGCGATGCCCTTGGCGATGCGGGGCGCCAAGTTGGCGGTGGTATTAAGAAGAAGCTGCTCAAAGTCGGTGTGTTGTCTTTCAAATATCTTGAACCGGCGGGACGAAACCTGCGCCCCGGGAAGAGCGGGGCCAGAGAAACTGGCCCTGCTCACTGCCGGCAGAGGGGTCGTTCCGGACGAGATCTGGGCCAATGGCTGGCGGAACACCTGGGGAGACCGGAAAACGTCTCTGGCGGCTGCAAACGGCCCTGTAGGACCCTGAGGCCGCTGTTGAACAAAACTTGACATGCTCTCCGCAGATGTCAATCCCACGTAGTCAGACTCCCACTCCATGTTCCGCGGCGTGACGGCGCTGCTGTTGTGAATGGAGTACACTGGGTAGATGATCTGGGTGACATCGCCGGCAGCCAACAAGTTGTCGAAATTCTGTGTAATTGCGTTGTGCTGGAAATTGAGCACGTCCAGCACGCCTCCCGGAAGACCACCCGAATTGGGCCCGTTTTCGACAAATTCGGGCTCAAGAAACCCCGTCTGGTCCAAGAACCCTGGCGGCTCCAAGGGCATCATGTCGCTCTCGAGCGCTATCAAGGGCACCTCGTGGTCAGCGCCCAACGGCAGAAGCAGCTCCTTCTTGACACTCAATTTCCGCTCCAGATCATCGAGCTGCAAGTTGGCGATACCGGCCCGGTCGGACTCTTCAGCCTCCTCCAGCTCTTCCCGCAGCAGGTTGTCCTTGATTCGAGGCTCCTGGAGCAGCTCCTGGAGCAGCTTCTTGCGCCGTAGGTCCAGCTCGTTCTTGTCGCTGTGTCTGTCTCCCAAACGCTCCCTATCAATCTCTCTCGCCTGTTTCGCCCGGTGGAAGTCGTCGAGCTGCTTTTCGGTGTAGTCCAAGTACTCACACCGGGCCCCGTGCTTGATGCAATTGGTGCACGCGGGCAAGTTCTCGGGACACTTGACTCTTCTGCGCTTGCACGTGGCACATCCTAGCTTGCTGTTTTTGTGTTTCTTTCGTGTGGGTCCTTTGCGGTCGTCCCCCATTGCAATAGATAGCCAGTGCAAATGTGAGCATCTGCGGCAGTCGGGCACATTATATAAGAGTCGCGTTGAGCGCCAGATGCACTAGCCAGATCTAGGAACGCAGTGTATAAGGCAGAGTTGCGGGTGAGCAAGGTAGGGACGGGGAGGTTTCTAGCTTGGCAAAAGCAGCGGGGGCAATTGATGAAATTGGACCAAACTCTTTTTTTATTTTTGGTCTTCAGTTTCTTTCTTTCTTCGATCCCTCTCCCTCCCCCACTATGTCTGGTCTTGCGTAGTCTTTTCCTCGGAAGCTGGGGCACTCCGCGGTGCGTTCCTGCCCCGGGCAATGTTGAGTTTGCAATCTGGTGGGAACACCTCCGCTGGACCGCCCCTTCAGGCAGTTTAAAAAATAATTTGGCTGCGCCAGTCGCCGAAAACCAGTTATACGTCAAACTCGCTTGCACGTCAAACTCAAAGTGTATCCGCACGCTGTGTTTCGGGCCCACTTTCCGCTTTTTCGCAGCCGTAGCACCATGTTTGGGGGTCCGTGGGGGCACCCGTTATGAGACATGTACTTCTTGGGGGGGATCAGGACTGGGATTGGGGACTTCGTGGGGGACCTTCTTTCCCAAACCTGGTGTCTTCCATGCCTCCCATCTTCTATGCCTGCCTCTTGGGTCCCCGCTTTCGCCTATCTCCAGCCTCCTGGTCCCCAGAACCAGTGCCTCACTTTCGGGGCTTAGGCTGCTGGTGAGGTTTCTTGCAGAACGGCTTTTTTGACGAGGCTCACCACTTGCATCCGCTGATCGGAGAATTTATTTCCGTTTCCGTGCCTGGAAAAACCAGGCCTATTTCTGTCGTAAATTCTCTATTCACTGTCCGTACCGCCAACCCGGCCCTTCTTGATCGCCGTAATGAGCTCCCGCCCGCTTTTCGTGAAGTGCTCACTCACTGCTCGCAAATCCTCGAGCCCAGGTGAAAGCTCTCTCATCAGCTCGTTCTGTCTCTTCTTCATGTACGCCTCCACCACCTTCTGCGGCTGGAAGTCGTGGTTCAGCAATCCGATCTTGTAATCGAACATCCACGGCTCGCTCTGAAGCGCGGCGTTCTGTCTCTCGAGCTCGGCCAGTAGGTGGTGGTAGCACTCCGGGTCCTGCGACACCGACTCGAAAATAGGGAAATGCTGAACATAGAAAGTGCCGGTCGTGAGGTTCGTGGGCTGCATCTCGGGCCCCCTCAACTTCTCGTTCGTGAGCCTGATGATGTCCTTGAACTCCAACTCTGGCAGCGCAGCGTTGGGCTCGTTCACTATATAGTCCGACACAAGCGTGTGTCCCATGTGGAACCCGTAGAGGTTCTGCCGTTGCTCGAAGAACCTGATCATCCGAACGAGCCCCAGGTCAATCTGGTACATTTTCTCAAAGTCGGCAAACTGCTCATACTTCGGCTGCGAAATCGCAAAGCCGAACTTTGGAGCGATCACGTTGATCGGGTCTAGGAGGAGTATCGATCGAATTGGCGTGAGACAATGCGCCAAACACCTTCCAAGAGCATGAAAGAACAAACAGAGTGTCCGGTGAATGATGCTTGTGTTCGAGACCAACGAAAACTTCTCCCCTCTGAAGATGCGGAACCAGTCGTACATCAAATTGTAGAGAAGCGACGGCGAGGCAAACTTGATATCATCACCTGTCGTATCCATCCCGTTGACAGTCTTGAAGTACGAGTCAATTGCTCGAATCTGAGGGATGTACCCTCGTTGTAGCTTCTTCAAAAACGTGCTCATCTCATGGATGTTGTATTTGAAAATGGGATTCTGCAAAACGTTGAGGGTGACCGGCTCAAACTTCGCTAGTCCGTTCTCGTGAGTGTAGAGAAGATCACTTACTATTCTTCGGTAGCCATGGAAACAATGCGCTAGCTCGCCGATGGCATTGAACAGAAAGTCCGGAAAAACCGATGCACAAGCATGATTGTTGAGTATCATCATTTCCTGCCTGACGGCTATGCTGACATCGTTTATAGTCCTAGCTTCATTAAGAAGCCTGTTAGCTAAGGTGAGAGCACCAGTGATCATCATGCAAAGGGTTGAGATGTCCGAAGATGTATTCCAGAAACACGCCCACGCGGAAAACATCGACATTTTGATAGGATATTCCTCGTGATAGTTCATTACAGACTCACGCAAAGATCGGAGAACCTTGCCGTAGGTGACATACAGTAACCGATTGAGCCTTTTGAGATCGTCTGGGTTGTAAAAGAAGTCTGATAGTCTTTGGTTCATGCTGCTCGGGCTGAGGCTTGTGTTGCTTAACGGCGAAGAGCAGTTGGAGGTCAGGCCCACCGAAGACTGGTTGCTGATGTCGAATTCGTGGTTCACGACAATTTGCGCCGTTCTTTTGGAGATATTGACAGCTTTGTCAATGAAGTATACGAAGTAGAGATTTAACATGGCAGCCTGATTGAAAATCGAGAGCCAGAACTCCTGATACTCTTCCTCCCTCCAGACCGGCTGGACGACGGAGGTGAACTTGTCGTTGGTAAGGTTTCGGAGAGCGATTCTGCCGTTCCCGCTATCTCTCAATGCACTTTGAAGGAATGGATTCACTAAATGTGGTGGTGTCTCGTGCCTCGTAAATTTGAATATTTTGTGGATTGCGTGAGGCAAAGGCAGGCGGCGGCGAGCCTGGGAGACGGGTCTTGATTTTAGCTGGCCGCTCTTGAACTCATCACGAACATCCAGTGTTGTGTCACCGTTGTCAAAGTCAGATCCTGTGTTCGGCGTCGTGCCGCCTGGCAAAGAGTCTTTGTTGACATGGGAGGCCGTCTCAAAGTCAGGTGTTTCGATTTTCATATCAAGCTGTGGGTCGTTGGCACGTGGAGTGTTGTCCGCAGAGAGGTCGAACTGAGCCGGCCACAACGAGCTGGAGGAAGACGCGCTTATGCCATCCTGAGTAATAGAGCTTTTGAAGAGGTCCAGAATATCCTGCCACGGCTTCATGTCTGTTTGCTGCATTTCCCGAATCAGGCTGATGTCCTGGTTGTTGAGGTCGCTGAACACGGTAGTGTAAACTTGAGACCTAAAATTCTCGTTTCTATCGGTGAAAAGAGACTGGTCCACTGTCTGCGGTTGTCCCTGTCGTAGGTTGGGCTCAGATGATATCTGTCTGGAAGGGATGTTGTTCATGCCATCGTCGTGGTTGGCGTGGAGTTTGTGTGAAGAGTCGTCTGGACAGCTCTGCCTTTCCTGCTGGCGCTTGAGCTCGTTTTTTCGGCGGATGTGGTCGAGTCTTTCCTTGGGGAAATCGAGGTACCCACATCGATAGTGCTTCTTGACACAGTTGGAGCAGCTGGGTAGCTCCTCCGTGCATTTGATCCTTTTCGCTCGGCAGTTGGGACAGCCATCTCGCGAGTTTTTGTGTGTTCGCCTTGTCTTCCTCTCTGGCTTGACTAGTCCTGGAGATCTCGACATTGCTTCTGACGAAAGTTGGAGCGAGGTCCACAGAAATCGAGACGCCTTGCGGAAGAAAAAGTAGCAGAGATCCACCCAGAAAAAGAAAGACAGCGAGTGTTGGGGAGCAACAAGAGATTTTGTAAATAAAGAACGTGCGGTTTATGGAAGTTCCCCTGTCTTTAGCTAAACTTAGTGCGGTACCTCAGTTGAGATAGTCTGTCGTAGCCAAGGTCGAGGTGGACAGGTTTCTCTTTCGAGCGCCCTCTAATTGTGCTGCATGCAGCGGTCGCTTTATGCTTCGGTTACAATCATTAGATGCGCAGATACAGGGTCCCTCATTGCCCTGTGAATAAGATGTGAAGAAGAAGCCACCATGAATGAGAAAGTGGGAGAAAAGGGGGCTTTGTTGAATGTGGCAGCCAAAATACAATGTCAAGAATGTAGAATCAGTCGCGGTTCTTGTTTGGGAATTACCAGGACCATCCCCTATCTCAAGCAAGGACTTACGCCATATGAAGGAACGTGGAGACGCTGAGAAGGCTGGCTGCAACAAGTGTGCAGCATCACAAGAATAGAAGAAAGGAGAAGGAGGGTTCCAGGGTACCGCAAATTCATTGTTTTTATGAATGAACCAACTGTTTGATCCATATAGCGCCGTTTCCTCGGCATATTTTTTAGCAAACACGCCCGGATTGCGGGGGAGCTTTGCGGAGGCTTTTGTGCTTTCAAGCGGCTTTCCTTCAAGGTGGTTGTGTGCACGAGAGAGTGTTGGAGGTCCCCTCCTTTGGTTCCTCGGGAGCCATTGCCAGGTTTCATTGACACCTTTGTTGCAAATCTGAATTCCCGTTTGGTGGCTGCAGTGGCAATTTCGGGATAGTTGAGATTTGCCCGCTCTCTTGCTTTATCGTAGGTCGTAGTCCTCACTGAAGCCCTGGCCTTCGAGATCGGCCAAATGTCTCATAGTGGGCCGTCCATGGGGACAGTTCCAGGGCCTGTCAAGCTCTGCCAAATGGCTCACAACGGTTTTCATTGTGCTCTGGTTGAGCACCTGCCCCACCATGATGCTCAGGCGACACGCCCTCATGGCTATCATCAGGTCGACTTTCTTGCACCGCACAGTGGAGACTTTGGAGGGTCCAGATTCGTGAAGTCGCTGAACCAATTCGTGGAGATCTCCATCGTCGAAAACTACGTTTTTCAGCACCGGAAGCGCAACAAGCTCAACCCGCCTTCCGGGTTGGGGTTCTCTCGCTTCTCTCACAATGAAGCCATTAACTTTAAGCTGTGCTTGTCTTTCCAAAACAAGCATCTCGTCAATTGGAGAAAGCTCCAAGATTCTGGGCACCACTAGCGGCTGGGCCCGGAGTCGAAGCAGCTGGTGAAGTCTCTCGTAATTGTAGATCTCGTCTGATGCGTGCTGATCAACGATAAAAAGCCTGTTGTCGTGTCTTACAACAATGAAACCTAAGTTAAATTGGCCGATTATTTCCATGTTTGTGAAATCCAGCTTTTGGATCACGAGCTTTTCCTTCACGTCGTGGATGTTGACCAAAGTCGACGGCTGTTCTGTCAATTTTTCCAACTTGACAGAGGTAGTGGAATGCAAGTTTTCTCTCAAGCAATCCGTATTGAATGCAAGTTCTTTCGTCATTCCCACGACAGACTCGCTGGTATATGTCTGGCTCAGAGGCTCCACAAATCGCTTGTCGGCAGGCCCGATCAACAGGCCGGTATTATTGGTCAAGGCACCGCCTTCGGCGAGCTCAAATGTCTCGTCGGGTGCAGCTTGAGAGTCAACATTTTCAGACAACGTCGCATGAATCTCTGTAGCGCGTTCCTTTAATGATATTGATGGAGCTTTGTCAATGCCGGTCGATGGAACTTTGAGCTCACTAACTTCTGTGGCCTCAGTGGTATCGTCCGCGGATTCTTCTTCTTCAAGAAAGAGACGTACCTCTTCTGTCATTAAGAAATCATTTTCTTCTCTGTCGACCGACCTGTCGGCATTTCCAGCAATCGCTTCACTAGCACAACAAGGTGTGCTCGTCTTTTTCTCATGATTATGAAGCGTGGGCGAGGTAATGATATCTTCAGGGTCGCTTTCCAGCTCTTCTGCCTCGTCTGCCTCTGGAGCATCTGCCTTCTCGTTGTCATCAGGTTCATCGAGCTCCTTGTAGTGAAACTCTTGATCAGAGTTCTCCTTATCTCTTTCATCATCAGAAGTCTCTGACAACTCCCTCATTGGCTCGGTAGCTTCCGTTGTGTCATTGGCAAAAGCCTGAGAGAGCGATATTTTACTGCGTTCTGGCCGGTTCTCTGTCCTCTGTATCTTCGTAATCTCAAGCTCCAGTTCGCCCTCGGGGTCAATTTCACGCTTCTTCTTGCTTTGCAGACTTGCAATCTGTGACATACCCACATTCACGACACCTAAGTCGCTTTTGGGCACGACGTTGTGCATACCATCATAAAACTTGGTAAGCTCTTCTCTGATCACCAAGCCCACAAGGTCTTCATTCTGCACCATGATACTTCTTTTATCAGGGGTGACATTGACGTCAACAAATGTCTGATCTATCTCTATGTCGAGAACAAAAACGGGCAGCTGAGTGTGATTGAAGGCTTTATAAACCTCATTGATGATTTTGTTGAATTTTCTGTGAATCATAGGACGCTTGTTGAGGTACAAAAATTGTCTGTCCAGAGCTCCACGACCCATGCCGAAGGAGTAGTCCAGGATCAACCCACGAAGGCGAAATGTTAAGGAAACAGGTACACTTGAAATGCCTAGTTTGTAGGTAGCCTCTATATTGCCCGTGGATATGTCAATGGGGATGAGCCCGTGTGTTCCATTACTGCCATATACGCTCACTAACGTATCCAGTATCGAAGCGCCTTGACCTTTAGTGCCCATGACCATAACTTTCTTTCCTGTGTTTCCGCTGATATGATATATGGCAAAGCGAACATCGGTGTAGATCAAGAGATAGCTGACCAAGATGGAGAGAGCCTTTGAATATTCTCTTTTTGCATTCTTCACGAAATATTTCTGCCTTACAGGCAACCCATGGAAAATGTTTTGGACTGAGACTGTAGTAGACTTCTGGCCAGAAATCACTGTCTTCTGCGAAGTTAGCTTTCCCATGTGGTCATACTCTAGCTGCGTTGCCTTTGGATAAGTAGCATCAGTGCAAGTGGTGATCTTGACGTTTGCCAAAGCACACAAAGATGCAAGCGCCTCCCCTCTGAAACCAAGGGTTGAGACCTTTTCCAAATCCTCGAAGCTTGCGAGTTTCGACGTGTGATGCTTAAGGCATAGAGCCTCGAAGTCGTCTGGACCGATACCCTTTCCTCTGTCAGTCACCTCAATTCCGTCAATGCCATAGTTTTTGAGAGTGACATCAATCTGCTTACTTTCTGCATCTAGCGAGTTTTCGACAAGCTCTTTGATTACAGATTGAAGCTCGATTATCACCTGCCCTGATGTGAGCTTGTTCACATCTGACGCGTCAATTGGCACGATGGGCATCGTTGCTCAATCAGTTCCTTCCGCGGTATATGATTGTCTGATGAAATCCTATCCAGTTAATTCTAAAATTGTCGAAAGTCTCGATAAAATTAATATTCGGCCTGGAAACTCAACTTTTTCCTTATCTCGAGTTGACCTATTTCGTGTCTCTGTGATGATAAAGTCACGTGTTTTGATTGCCTACATATGCTCTTACATCAATACTACTTGCTTTTTCGAGGAGTTGAATGTCATCATTTACGGTGCCTGATGTTCTCATAGCACTCCGAGATTTTCTCGTCATCTGGATTTCCCAAATTGTATATTATACCCATATATACCCTAATGAATCGTTCGCAAAAAAGCTGTATCTCGACTTGGTGGTTTACCAGTGTCGAGCTCCAGCTTTGAATGAATACCTCGAGAAGTTTGCCATTGAAATGATAGAAGTCCTCGCAGAAAAAGACGGCGGCGGGAACGTGCACGAAGTGCTTGTCTTGGTTTACGATGAAACGAGTCTTCATGTGCGTCAGCGATTCATTATCAATTTCAGTCAGTTCTCGGGTCTCAAAGGTCAATTTTCGTCACTTGACTTCTTGCTGAACGCCAACTTAATAAAGGACACACAGTCTGCAAAAATCAATGTCCCAGGTTTTACTCGAGACAAAGTATACACAAACTTACGCAGTTTGATGTTCCTCCATTTGGAAGAGCTCAAGAGGACGGAGGCTCCGACACCAAACGACTTGTTCTTCAAACTATTGCTCAACGTTGATGATGAGGTTGATCTCAACAAAGTCAAGTCTCAGCCGTCTCCCTGGATTCGACTCATCTCAGACAAAGATGATCGAAAAATAATGCTTGTGCCACTCGGAGAAATGAGTGTGGGTTTCATGCGCTTTGATATCCACAATGAATATATCAATGATTAGTCGAGTTTGTTGTTAAGCCCCATCAAGTTCTTTAAGTTCTCGTACATGAAGTAACTAATCGAAACTGCTGGAGCGGCCTTGGCTAAGTTTGGCACAAGTCCCTTGAACAATCCGGGGATTCCCTCCCTAGCCATGGTCTTTTGGAACACGTCCTTGAATCCCTTGTATCTGTAAGGATGGGCATATGTTCCTTGAGCCTGCAATCTTGTTCTCAAAAGATTGATTGGATAAACGACCGTGGCACCAAAAGTGCCCGAAAAAGCACCCAATGAAAGAACCATGTAGTTAGGCAAGCGAACATCCTCGGTTGGGATCCCGAGTCTCTTAGCTTCCCTTTTCACGAGCAAAGTCTTGATTGTGGAGAATGTTCCCAAATCGAGCGCCGCGTACGGGAACATACCACTCAACCCCACAAATATGCCTCGGTAGAATATTCTCAATCCACCTTCCTTGTACATTTGCTTCACTTGTGAGATGAGCAACTGGTTGCCCTTTATACGTGAGTCTAAATTGGAACACTGAATACGAAACTTCAATGTATCGATCGGGTATACGGTGAACTGGGCTGCCACACCACCCATACCACCTGCTAAGTAGGTAGAAATTTTCGACAATTTGGATGTATCGTCAACACCTTCAATTCTTGCAAAAAGCCTCTTCGTTGCCTCAAAGGACCCGAACTTCATGGCGGACTCGGGAAACACTTTCATGACGTTAAGACCGTTACCAACGTAAAAGGCCCGCATACCACCCTGTTTCCAGAGGGTTCTGATCGCCTGTACCATCGGTGACCTAATGGTCTTCTGGTGTGGCTTCTCCGTCATCTTATTATGTGCTTCGCGCTCCGATTGAAGAAGCTTTTGTCTCGCCTTCTCTATTGCCTGCTTCGACGCCCCAGACTTAACTTGTCTAGCAAGCTCTTCTTTATTATGCATGATTGTTGATGAAAGATCGGTTCTCGCTATAAGAAAGACCTTGATACGGTCAAAGGGAGCAGTACAGGTTCTCGAGACCACTCCTGAAAGACCTCCAGCCAAGAAGAATCCGAAACCACTGAGGAATGAATTGATCAATGTGACATCACCATCGGCGGATAAATCGAGCTCTTCGGCCAAGTATTTGTAAGCTGTTCTTATTCTCGAACCGTGCAAGCGAGGCATTAACATCAAGAAATCACGAAACTCATCATATGTGATGTAGCCCTGGCAATTGTGGTCGAACTTGCTGAAAACTTCATCAATCATTTGATCAGTCGGGCTGAGATTGAGCGTCTTTTTTAGGTAGTTGATGAAATCTGCTCTGGTCAATTTTCCATCATTATCCAGATCTATTTTGTTGAAGCCTTTCAAGATCTGATCGTCCGTGGTAGTCAAGTAAAGCTTAAAATCATTGAAATCAATGACATTATCTTTGTTGGAATCGAACGATTGGAAGACCTGTTGGAGCAAGCCGGGGTTATCACTAACGGGGTGGTTCAATGTCTTGACAGCATTTTTGAATTCCAGGAAAGTGATCTGGCCCTTTTTATCAATGTCTAGTCTATCAAAGAGAGACCTATAGTCTTCGGGTGTTTTTCGTGGTTTGTCCATTGATGCTAGCGGATTATTGTGTCAATATTATGAGGGAACAAAACGAAAGTCGAAATGCAAATGCAGAGGGGTATTGGTTGCAAACAGCAATAATATTGAATATCTCCCAGAGAATCCGGTAATGGCCTTTTTGGGACCAACCATTTGTTGCGGGAAATTGGTCACGTGATCGAGAGCTGGAACAGCTCGGAGCTTTCCTTTCCTTTTCACCTAGAATCGGATGGTTACCAAGCCGAAATTTCATGAATTGAGGTGGTCTTCTTTTAGAGAGCCCTCTAAATATCGTGGCCTCCTCTTCTGATGTAATCATATGAGCATCCGAGCTGCCCAGCACGAACTTTAACGTAGTTTTCACCGAAGTGATGTCTATTTCGTATCATTTACTGCTAACCCTCCAATTCGACAGCTTAGAAGTGAAAAGTTTTACTCAAGTCTTATCATCGTAGATTCTTGAATATTACTTTTCGAAAGTTGTGATGGAGGCATGCCTGAAAGGCCCGTTCAAAATTTATAAAGTGGGTGCGAAACTAACTTTGGCTGCAAAATTGCGATTTAGCACAAAAGAAATTTCATGCAATCTAAGTGTCTTTACATAAGGAGCCTAGCCTTTAAGAACTTGAATTAAGTGTTTTTGATTTGACACGTTGACTAAAGGCTGTGACATATTTATACTTATTTGTTGCTTTATTCTTCATTCACCTGAAAGCGCATGATAGGTTGTGCAACCAGCGCAGCAAGACAAATGGACCATGCTTAGCTATGATAATATTGTTACGAGTTGGATCAAGTACATAATTACATCGATAAAACGCCTCGTTGACGGCTTTGATTTGGGGTTTATATCGAAGGTGATATTTTCTTTCTCGAGAAGAGCCCCAGCCCAAAGATACTATGCGACTCACCAGTAGCCAAGCTACGCAACCTAACGCGTGGTGGACATATACTTGAAGTTACCTCAGCTTAAATCCCAGTATCTTGACAATTTTTACAGGATTATCAAAAAGGCAAATTCTGAGAAGCATCAAGGTAACGCGTTACTGTGAGAATGGTTCCTGAAAACCTCAGTATACGACGATCCAGTGAGATACGGAATTTGTACCGCAATAATCTACAAAATCAAAATCACCCTAGACGGATGTGATTCAGAATCTCCTCATCAAATTTTCTCTTCCCAGAACACCATAAATCTGCTGGAGAAGTGTGGGTCTGCACTGTCAAGATCTCGGTGCACTGAGGTTCTCAATTATCAACAAACAAACTGCATATCCTTGATCTGAGCAGAGGATATGAGCCATATGTCAATTGACACTGACAGTATTGACATAGAGGTGACGGAGTCCTCAATAAGCATTGACGATTTTTTCAGATATATATCCTTTGAAATAGCCCCAGATGATCGAGAACCTACTTGTTCAGATGCGCAGCACCATATAGATTCCACACTAAGCGCCTTCCTTGTCATCGAGTCGCCCCAGGCGTTGTACGTGGCTCTCAATGATGGGTATAAGTACACAATCAAGTCAGAATTGACCGATATACTGAACGACATCCTCCTGCTAACGATCTTCTTGAAACCCTCTGGTCCACTTCGACCAGAAGTACCTTTTAACCTACAGTTGAATGTGATTCGACTCCCGATCGATAAATGGCAAGAAAAAAAAAAACCTGGAGTGGTCAAAGACATCCTCAGCTATGTGGTTACCCCTTATTTTGATTGCATTGCCTCGGATGCTGCAGATATAGAGGCGTCCAGCTCAATACTTTCGGCAAAGAAGAAGCTCCACGATCTCAATGTCTCGCTTAACTACGTCGATAGCCAAATTGTCGTCCCAGACTTACTTAGCGTGGTACCAATGGCCACGTTAACTCTGCTTCGTGAACCGATCAGCGATTCTTTGCTTCAAGATACAACATTCTTGAACGAGCTTACTCAGATCGCTAACGCATGGATAAAACAAGTGCTTTCGATCACTCACATTTCCAGGCCCTCATCAGAGGATTGGTCAATGTCAGCTGAACTTAACTTTTGGGAGTCAATGGAGAGAGCCCTACAGTCCTTGCAAAGACAGATAGAACAACCTGAAATAAAGAGGGCTATAGAGATACTTACCGTTTCAAAGCGCTTCCAAACAACCTTTGCATTCCAGAACAATCTTAATATCGGACAAAAACTTGAGGAAACCAGAATTTATAATGCGTTTTTGAAAGAGCTACCGTTGGACGACCTTCTTCATGCAAAGAATGCGCAACATCCGTTTTCTGCTTTCGAGACAGCCGTTGCATCCGCCTTAGGTCATTTGAAAAGATGGAGATCAATAGAATCTTTTCCACTACCTAAATTGATTGAGTTGATAGAGTTGCTTTTGTCTGAGATATCGCATGCATTGATTGATGTTTTGTCTGCAATGTCAATAATGGCTATGCCACTCGAAGCTTTTGTGCAATTTTACGAGTTACAGAGCGAGATTGTTTTTGACACCATCAAAGACACCGTAAACTACATGACAAATGTGTTGAGAGAGCTAATGAGGAAACGCCTGGAAAAATTCATGATTATCCGAATAAATTTGAATGGCATCGAGCAAGTACAGAATAGGGCTGGCTCATTATATCGACTCAAGGTGATGCATCACGCTTTACTTAAAAACCTCATCCAATTTTCTGCTCGAGAATCTCTTGTGGACAAGCTTTCCAATGCTTTCAATAAGTACGTCGTCGCGACAAATTATTTCGATTTCTCTGTGCATGGGTCATTGTTCTGGGCAGCTGAGGAAGACAGCTATCACAAGGTACACTCTTCCGTTCTGGAAAAATTGGCGTCCTATATCAATGGTAAGATAGGGCAATGTAATTCTTTTGGAGATTTCATTGGCTTTTTCAAAACAGTGCGGGACACTGCTTCCCTAATGTCGATTGTTGATGACAGTCATAAGGTTCGCTTCCTTCTGGTAGCTCACGATGAACTAAAAAAAGTTACTACTGGTATTTCCGCAGACACAGACGCCTCGACCAGCTCCGAAGAAGACTATTCTCGATTGGTATGCGTCATAAAAACAAGACATTCCTTCAGGCTCAAGGTAAGTGCAATTATCAGACTATTGACATCAACTATGGGGGAAAATTGGGCGCTCTTCGCTTTTGGATCCCAAATCGATAGCGAAGTAGTGCAATTACAGAAGGCTTTGGAGCTTGCTGATCCATTAGAGAATTGGATTGCACAAACTCGCTCTTTAACGAATAAATCGACCTTGGATAGGCGAATACTCGTCGTCAGTAAAGGGAGTGGGGTAAAGAAAATTGCCATCAACTACTCCACTCAATTAATTGCAGCCACGCTGGAGATCTCCGAATTATTGAATCTTGATCTTCCAGTTCCGATTGATATCGTTAAGCAAATAAGACGGTCTGAATTGTTGGCGCCACTTATACATTCAATTGAAGAACACATCGAGCTTCTTGAATTGTCAATGAGCGAATACCGCGACAACGGTGCTTTGGATCAAGTTCTTGAACCAATAAAGAGAGACATACTTCAGGGCTTGATTGATCTTACAGCTCTTTCATGGAATATTGTGCATAATGATGCTATATTTGTCCAAAACCAGTCTGATGATGGTACATCTGGGATAGATGTTGCATCCGTAAGATGCATCGAATCCTTTCTTGAGTCAGCGAGCTCCCTATTTGACTCACAAAAGCGCTTAGATAACTACTTCGCCTCCCTAAACCAGGAGTTCTTGAGCAGCCTTATCACATGTGAGTACTCCCATCCGATTATTCAAAGACATGTCAATCAAGCTCATGATTCAGCTATGGCATTTGTTCGAAAACTAACAAAGGTAGAGCAATTCGAGGAGGCTCTTCTTCACATAATAAGGCAAGCGTTATACCATAAATGCCTTGACCACTTGAACTCTTTCAAGGAAGAGGCTAGAGGCGATGTGTCTTATTCATCGAGTTTCGACAGAAGTGTACATTCGCTACAATATGCGAATGGTAGATTTTATGTTGACCCCCCTGTTGCATCGATTAGACTGAACTGGCTTAGCAAAGTGGACACGTTGGTCGAAATAATATCCAATGTCACTTTCCAAGGATTCAGTGGAACTCGCAGACATGTCATTGAGAATCATACGAAAGATTTTCAAATGCAATTGACTCATACATTGACGGAGTTCGAGACAGTTCTAGATGGGGCGGAGGCCAAATTGAAGAAATGGAATGCGTTAGGAGAAGTGATAGCATTGGACTTGGATTCGACCAGTTTGTTTGAGGATCTTTCACTCGACGATCTGTTCAACAAAATCTCACTGATTCTATCTTTGGAGAGCCTTTACAACGATCCTAGATGCTGCATCGAAATTGGAAGCTTAATTGAAGTGCTGTATATCGAGATCAGGAGTGTTATCGCGTCCTCTTTTGAAAAGCTCAAAGTAAAAACACTCCATCAATTTCAAAACAAGGTCCTTGAATCAAGCTCCGAAACGTTACATACGCTCAGGGTTCAGGAGGCGCAACTCTCGAGAGACGTTGACTGGCAGATGCAATTTCGGGTCATTCTTACTTTCGTTGCCCTGTTGCTTCAATCGAAAGGAGAGATTGTGAGATGGAGAAATTTACAAAAGACCGTCAGAGAGTGCCTGAGATTGCTAGTTCGCAATGGCTCAACACTTCCCTCTAACTGGATATACGCTGACCAGTTTGATAGCATTATAACCAATTTGGAGTTGCTTATCTCTAAAAGAATGGCCTTCATTGATCAAGGACTTGACCTTTTTCAGGAAAAATTGACATCAGAGATGATTTCGTGTAACGAGAATATCGATCGTCTTTCAAGCGACTGGCTCAACAAGAGGCCTATATCTGGATCAATGGAGCCGGGTCGGGCACTCTCAATTCTTGAAAAATTGCAAAGAAAGTTAAACGAGTTAGACGCGTTGGGAATGCAATTAATGAAGGTTTCGCAAGAATTGAACTTGGTGATCCCTATGAAGATCCTGTTTCATACTCTTCAAGAAGATATAATTGACTTGAAATTAGTTTGGCAGTCGTTGAAGAGTTCATGGGATGCTTTGGAGGAGATCAAAGCGTTCCATTGGTCAGAATTCCAACCAAAGAAGATTTCATCACAGCTCGAAGGTCTACTCCTCTCGATGAAGAGTCTACCCGCTCTTGTTCGTCATTACTCGGCATTCTCAGTCCTCGAAGTTCAGATCCTTTCCCACATAGATGACACACGTCTTTGCAATGAATTGAAGGATGAAGCATTCAAGCCTAGACATTGGAGGCGAGTATTTGAATTGGCCGGGATTGAAGCAAACACACTGCTAAAATCATTGAGAGTACTGCGCTTGTTCGATTTAGGTTTGAAGAAACACGAGACGTTCATCCGTGCCATTCTTCAGCAAGCCAGAGAAGAGAAAGTCGTGGAAGAAGCTCTAAACGCCATTGAGATTGGGTGGTCCACAATTGTCTTTGAAACTTTTAATTTTAATGACAGGTGCAGACTAGTACGAAATTGGAGTTCTCTATACGAAACATGTCAAGAGAATCTCGGCACGCTATCTAGCATGAAAAGCCTGGCCTGGCATGGTGAGTTCGAGGAGCGAAGATCCGAGATTGAAAGCAGGTTGATTAATCTTGTCGCAATTTTTGACATCTGGATTGAGGTCCAAAAAAGCTGGACCTATCTTGATGGTGTCTTTAGTGATAACTCGGAGATGAAAGCATTATTGCCAACAGAAGCTGCGAGATTTGCAAACATTTCATTCGAATTTTTCAACATCTTGAAGCGAGTATTGAGTTTGTCCTTGGTAATGGAAATTCTCACAATCAAAGACCTAAAGTCAAGTCTAGTGAAGCTAAAAGAGAGTTTGGAACTAACCAAAAAAAGCTTGGCTGATTATCTCGAGAAGCAAAGAGAGTATTTTCCAAGATTTTATTTTTTGGGCAACGAGGATTTACTTGAATTAATAGGTGGATCGACGGACATCAAGAGGATGAATAGACATATCAAGCTGATGTTTTTAGGGATTGAGTCATTGCAATTTAATAAGGATTCTCAAACAATCACGAGTGTCACTAGTCCTGAGGGAGAAGTTTTGATTTTAGCCAACCCTGTCTCTTTGATAAAACATCAACAGTTGCACCAATGGCTCACTGAGTTAGAGCATGAACTCAAGCTCACCGTTGCTTCTTGCATTGAAGAGGCTTACGAGGAGCTCCTGAAGTTATTCAACACATCTTGGACCATCCTGGATTTGATGAGATTGATCGAAAAATATCCATCACAAGCATTGAATGCAGCTTTCAACATTGACTTTGGACGGAGACTGGATGTGCTCTTAGAAGATGCCTTAAAGCTCCAAAACTTCTACAGTGACATCGTCAAAGAGATGATCTCCCTATCCAGACCTATTAGCAACTCAAGCCAAACAAAGAAGATCGAGTCTTTGATCATTGAGCTCATTCATCATCGAGATGTGAGTGACGCTTTGGCCTCGGTCGCTTTACCGAAAAGAGTCTCCATTTTGCATCGAAAGCAAATCTTTCGCCTCAACCCTGACATGTCAAATCCTCTCGACAAGATCACAATCGAGCATGGTCGATGTGTGATCAAATATGGCTACGAATATCATGGTATCGTCGAAAGGCTAGCTATAACTCCGCTTGTTGAAAACTGTTACCTAGCAATGACTCAAGCATTAGCCCAGGGTTTGGGTGGCTCCCCTTTTGGTCCCGCGGGCACTGGAAAAACCGAGAGCATCAAGGCCCTAGGACTCTCTTTAGGGCGTATGGTCCTCGTATTCAATTGCGATGAATCTTTCGACTACAAGTCGATGAAAAGAATTTTTCTTGGTCTAAGCAAAGTCGGATGCTGGGGCTGTTTCGATGAGTTTAATCGGCTCAGCTCATCTATTTTGAGTGCTCTTTCCTCAAGCATCGAAGCGATCCAAAAGGCCTTAAATAGAAAGGTTTGGGGTATCGAACAGCTACAGGATAAAGACGAGATACATCCTTTCACAGGTCTTTTTGTCACGATGAACCCGGGCTATATCGGTAGAAACGAGTTACCGGAAAACATAAAACGCTTATTCCGAAGTTTTTGCATGGATAAACCAGATCTGGAGCAGATTGTCGACGTTCTTTTGGCTTCGCAAGGAATTGTCAACTCGAAGGAGTTATCGTCTCGCATCGTCGGATTTTTCAACGACATACAACAGAGGATTTCATCACAAAAGCACTATGACTTTGGATTGAGGGCCATCAAAGGTATCTTGAGATTATGCGGAGTGAGAAAATCAGGTGGTGACTTCCTTCTTAGTATTGAGAAGGAGCAAAGTATTGTTGCTAGTTCCTTACAGGAGGCACTTCTTCCAAAATTGGTTTCACAAGATACAACCATTTTCGATGAATTGCTTGTGAAGCATTTCGATAGAGTAGAGTCAGACGAGACCCATCTACTCCAAATCGAAAAGAGCCTCAAGGATGTCGCTACAACAAAAGGATTTCACTTATCTGATAGCCTTCTTAGGAAAGCCTTACAGATTTTTCAAATGCAGAAATCGCATCATGGAATGATGTTGGTGGGTTGTACGGGCTCAGGTAAATCGACCTTACTACGATTGGTTCACGAAGCATCGTCAAAGGTAGACAACATCATTCATGAGACATTCATCTTGGACTGCAAGGCCCTTCTGAAGGAGGAAATTTTTGGCTCTCTAGATGAATTCACGCGTGAGTGGACCGATGGATTGTTGACGAGCTTCTTGAGAAAGGTATTATCCAATCTTAAGGGCGAACAGTCTCGACGCATGTGGATAATTTTTGATGGTGATGTCGATCCTGATTGGGCCGAGAGTCTAAACAGCGTCCTTGACGATAACAAAGTGTTGACGTTGCCGAATGGAGAGCGATTGGAGATTCCTGGAAACGTGACGATTCTTTTTGAGGTGGATAATATAGATCATGCAACATTAGCGACCATTAGTCGTTGCGGCATGATCTGGTTCGACCACTCCTTGCTCGATGCGGAAATGCTTTGGAGAAAGTTCCTTCTTGACATCAGCTCTAAAGAAATTGAGACGGTTTCGATTGATGCTACTGATCTTTTAATGAACGAGCAGTTGAGTTTACAAAAAGCGATAGCGAAATCAAGTGACATACTCGGAACAGGGTTCTTTGCAAAAGTTTCTCAGACAGCAATGAATCTTGATCATATCATGAATTATAGTTGGATGAGAGCACAAACCTCGTTCATGACCTTTTATGAGTCTCAAATATCTAGACTACTTGATTTCAAAAACGAGAACCCAACAGCTTATTGGGATTCATACGACGAGTTTGTCTTGAAAGGTGTCTTTCTATCATTGGTATGGGCTTACTCGGGCGATTGCCCTCGTGATCAGCGAGTAGCTTTCGTTCAAACTTTGGCAGCTTTCCCCGAGTTTTCCAGAATAGAGATCCCTGATAATGTGTTTGAGTTCGAAATTTCATTAGGTAACTTTGAGTGGTATACATGCCTGGAGGACGTCGAGATAGTTGACCTTGATCCTCATCAAGTCATGGATCCAACAACAATCATTCCGACCGTGGACACCATTGTTCACGAGAAATTGATATATTCACTCGTCAACAAACACTCACCTCTCTTGTTGTGCGGTCCTCCTGGTTCAGGAAAAACAATGACGTTTTTGAAAGCTCTCAGAAAGCTGCCCAACTTGGAGTTAATACCACTCAACTTCTCCAAAGATACATCTGCTGAGTCATTGCTTCTGCTGCTTGAACAACACTGTTGCTACAAGCAGACCAACAAGGGGTTGACCCTTACCTCAAAAATTCATGGAAAATGGACTGTGATCTTTTGTGACGAGATCAATTTACCCTCTGCGGACAAATATGGCACCCAAAGAGTCATTTCTTTGATCCGTCAAATGGTGGAACTTCAAGGATTCTGGAGTCATAAACACAATGAATGGGTAGCCTTGGAGAACGTTCAATTTGTTGGTGCTTGTAATAATCCTCATGACCCTGGAAGAAGACAATTACTGGAGAGATTTTTACGCCATGTCTGTGTTGTAATGGTGGACTACCCAGGTGAGACATCCATGACTCAAATCTATGAAAGCTTCAACTATGCATCCCTCAAATGCGCTCCATCTCTACGCGGATTAGCCAAGCCATTGACTGCAGCTATGTTGGGGGTCTATCTTCACAGTAAGAGTCACTTGACGAGTGCTGTTCAGGCTCACTACATTTATTCGCCTCGTGAGCTAACAAGATGGTGCAGAGGTATTTTGGAGACTCTTCAACAAACAACATACGATGATATGAAGTCTTTGATCCGCTTGTGGTATCATGAAGGCCTTCGTCTATTCAGCGACAGACTTAGCAAGGAAGCCGAAATCAAATGGACGAAGGAGCTACTTAGAGAGAGCGCTAACGCACATTTCTCACCGCAGTATGTTGACGATGCACTCGAAGAGCCCATTCTCTTCTCGAATTGGTTGACCCTGGTCTACGAGCCCGTTACATCTAGTGAGTTGACAGCGTTTGCCAAGGAGAAACTAAGAATTTTCAGCGAAGAAGAAGTAAATGTCGACTTGGTCCTATTTGACGACATGCTCGATCATATTTTACGAATTGATAGAGTTCTTCGACAGCACCAAGGTCATATGATCCTTGTTGGTCCATGCACAAGTGGGAAATCTACTCTCACAAAGTTTGTGGCTTGGATGAATGGTATAAGCGTTGTACAGTTGTTGGTTCATTCAGGCTACACCATTCTGGATTTCCAAAGCAAACTCCGTGAAGTACTCAAAGCTTGTTTGATGGGCGATAAGATTTGCTTCTTGATAGATGAGTCCAGCATTTTAGAAACTTCGTTCATCGAAAGGATGAATACCCTTTTGGCTAATTCTGAGGTGCCTGGCCTATTCGAGGGAGAAGATTACGAGGCTTTGATGAAACTATGCGAACGTGAATCTGCTGCACAAGGACATTTGTTGGACAATGAAGAAGAGCTATACTCGTGGTTCAGATCCCAAGTCAGCGCAAACTTGCACGTTGTATTCACTTTAAGCGATGTCGGGTCGACGGATAGGGTTCAGGTAAACTCGTCTCCTGCGTTGTTCAACAGATGTGTGCTCAGCTGGATGGGTGACTGGTCTAGCGATTCCTTGGAAGAGATCGCAAACAAAAAATTTCAAAATGTTGCATTGGACCGCTCTGATTATGAATGTCCTCCTACTGGCAATACGATTGATCGGAAAGTTATCAACTTCAGAGATGCTATTGTGAACACCTGTGTTTTCGTACACAAGTCGATGAAGGTGTACCCTGGCAAATTCATGAGCTTTTTGAATCTCTTTCTCAAGCTCTACCTAGATAAGGAAGAGGAATTAAATTCTAACCAACGGCATATAATTCTGGGATTGGACAAACTCAAAGAAGCAGTGCTTGAGATCACTTCCATGAAGGCCTTGCTCTCAGAGAAGCAACAGAGTCTTCTATCGAAGGAGGCCGATGCAAAGGATACCTTGGATAAAATGATACAGAACCAGAATGAAGCTGAAAGAAAGAGGGAGTTTTCGGTTGCAACCCAAGAAGAGCTTGAAAAACAGGAGGTCCAGATCAACAAGCGAAGAGCTTTTGTATTGCAAGAATTAGAGCTAGCGGAGCCTGATGTCTTGGAAGCCCAAAAAGGCGTGCAGAATATTAAGAAGCAACACCTAACGGAGATTCGAAGTATGTCTAACCCTCCAGCCGCCGTAAAGATGACAATGGAGTCCGTATGTGTATTGCTAGGATATGATGTCAAATCCTGGAGAGATGTACAGCTTGTTGTCAGAAAGGACGACTTCATTGCCAACATTGTATCCTTCGACAGTGAGACACTGCTCACGACTGAGTTGAGGGAATACATGGAGAAAACTTATCTTAATCGGCCAGAATTTAACTTTGAGACGGTGGATCGTGCAAGCAAAGCATGCGGTCCCTTATTGCAATGGGTTGTTGCTCAGCTCAAGTATCACTCCATCTTAGAAAGTGTCTTGCCACTAAAAGATGAAGTCCAACGTTTAGAAGTTGCGGCCAAACATTCCAAGGCACAGTTGATCGCTATTGCTGAAATGATTCAAGAGCTCGAGGACAGCATCAAGAGCTATAAGGCTAGTTACAGTGATCTTATCCGTGAAGCTGAGCGAATCAGAGTTGAGATGGAGCAAATTGAACAAAAGGTCAGTCGAAGCTCTAATCTCATCGAGAACTTAACGAGTGAAAGAACACGATGGGAGTCAAATATTGCACAATGTGCCGGGAAGAGGAATTGCATTGTCGGTAATGCCATTCTCTCAGCTGCCTTTGCAGTATATTGTGGTCCGTTGGACCAGACGGCTCGTGATGAGAGATTCAAAGAATGGAAAGCACGCCTAAATGAGCTTCTGATCCCATACGATAAGGGATTTACTCCCCTCACTTACTTGGCTATTGACAAGCGCATTTCTAATCTGGAAAACAATAGCTCGCCATTGGACCTACTTTGGGAGCAAAACCTTGCAATCAAAGAGTGGTCGGATTACAGTTACATAATAGATCCAACAGGAGATGTGCTCGAATATCTATTAGCAGGCGAGGAACAGTTGGCCATACGACAAACAAGCTTTCTTGACAAGTCATTCATGAGACATGTTGAGGATGCCATGAGATTTGGTGGCATAGTCTTGATTACGCATGCGGAATACTATGACCCAAGATTAGACCCTATCTTGAGAAAGGATATCAAGGACGCGGGTGGAAGGAAAGTAATTCTACTAGAATCAAAGGCTGTTGACATACTGGATAATTTCAGAATGATATTGTTCACAAAAAACCATCTTGCTAATCCACCCCCATCCCTAGCAGCCCGAATAAGCGTGCTCAACTTCACAATTACGCGGGGTAACTTTCAAAGACAAGCTCTGGATATGTGCCTTCAGCAAGCTCTGCCAGATCTTTACAAGAAAGAAAAGGAACTCGTACTACTTCAGAGAGCCTATCAGACGAGAAGCCATACACTTAGGCAAGAACTTCTTGACACTCTCAGCAACATGGCGGGCACAATATTGGAGAATAATAATGCAGTGAATACTCTTGAGTCAATCAAGTCGGAATCGTTATCATTGGAGGAAAAATATCAGAAATCATCCACAATTATCCAGGAAGCAGAGAGTGTAAAAGCTCACTTTAAAACTTGCTCAGACCATTTGAGCAGAGCCTATGAAATCTTGATGAAGCTCTCACTGAGACATGTTCTTTACAACTTTTCTTTCAAGAGTGTTCTTGGCGCCCTCCAGAATATACTCTCGCTGAAAGATGGAAAGCTTGATGACGAAAGCTTTATTCAGAAGCTTTACAATGCAGTGTTTGTAAACGTTGGATCAGCCATGAAGTTATCCGATCGTCTAAGTCTCGCTTTGGCGTTATTCATCTCATACTATCGTGTCACGGCTAACGATGTAAGCGCCAGCGCTATGAAATCACTAGTCGAGATTATTGGATCTGAAGAAGCTAATGAGAAGCTTTTCTCAATTTTGAAATCGTTTTTTGATATTGATTTGACCACTGTTGAAGAGAGCCAACAGGTTGCTTACGTTTCTTCCAATTTGGAAGAAGCTTTTGGTTTTCTCATGCCCTTGATCAAAAAGGTACTTCAATCAGAATCGTCGTGGGATGAAACTCTTGACAAGTTTACCTCCGTCATATTCGGCATGCCAATGAAAGATGTCAACCTCTTTGAGATCAGTGATCTAGTCCTGACTGGCAAATTCCCCATAATGATAGCAGAATCTGACCACATCGATTTAACGCAACAAATTGAGGCGCTTGCAAATGCTTCAAGCCGGGAATTGAAGGTGATAGCGATGGGATCCGAGGACAACTTACAAAACGCTTTTCATTCGTTACGTATGGCAATGAAGCTGGGAGGTTGGCTACTTTTGCAAAACGTTCAACTAGCCAGTGCGGAGCTTAATGAGATCGAACAGATCATGGACTCCGGCAAAATGCACGATAACTTTGCATTATTCCTTACATGTCTGTTGACTGCTTCCAATATCCCGCCTTCCTTGGTTCTCAAGTCATCTGTCTTCGTATACGAGGAGACTCCAAAGTACAAAAGGATGCTTGTGGAGAGTTTTAGAATGCTCTTGTACCGCATGAACATCAAGCTGGATCTCGCCAGAAGATTATGTTTACTTGTGAGTTGGTACCATTGCGTCATCCAAGAGCAGCTCAAGTATGTACCAATGGCGTTCAGTGAAAAGTACGATGTGAACGAGGTTGATCTAATTGCAACGGCAAGTTACCTTAACTCAATCTTCGAAGGGCTTTCCAAGAAGCTCATTGTTCGAACTCTGGACATTCCTTGGAGTGAAATTGCGTTCATCATGGGGTCTATAATCTACGGAGGCAAGATTTCTTCAAAGAAAGATGCTAAATTCTGCAAAGATCTTGCTGCTCAGCTATTTGTGGAGGGTAGTTGCGAGAAGAGATTCACTCTCCCCCTTACTGATCTGTTGACTTTACCCGTCGAACATGACGAAGAAATTGAAGTGTACGAGAATTGGATAACATCGTTGCCAGATCCAGTTCCCCTCGATTGGATGGGTTTGAACGATGACGCCGTGATTGGATCACGAGAATATGAACTTCAATCAGTTGTTCAAAGAGCTGCAGAGTTGACAACATAAATAGTCAGTTGATATTACATGAAAAGTTACGATGCGATTTCTTTATTAGAGTACAAAGGAGGAAACATTATGTTGCTGACCCAACGAATAAGCCCTCGGCTTACTCGTCATCTTCTTCCAAAGTCTGAGCAGCAATACGGTCCAAGTCTCTCTGACCGTTCTCAGAGATCTTTCTGCCACCCTTAGGGGAGATCTCAACAACACCAATCTTCTCCAAAGCCTGGAGGACTCTTCTGTTGATAGAGCCGGAGGCATCGGCGTGCTTGTGTGGTCTGAAACCTCTGTTGATGGAACCACCGTACAACTTGTTCAACTTGCCAACACCGACGTGCTTTCTCAAGTAGATGTGTCTGGCAGCGGAGGCAGCTCTCTTGTAGAACCAGGTCTCGGATTCCTGTGGTGGCAACTCGTTACCAGCGGAGGTCTTGACGATTTCCACGTAACCTGGAACCTCCAATTTACCCTGACGCTGCAAGAACTGAGCGTAGGCGTTGATGAAGTCTTGAGCTGGAACGTCTCTGAATTGTTAGTAGATGAGCGAGAATGAAAGCAGTGAAAGCTATGTTAAAGCTCGAATGGAAATCTTTGATTATAGACCTTGGTGATATTTGTGCAATGGTGGAAATTGGAATTGGATGGTAGCATAGCATGGGGTCCATATGGGATCTGGAATTTGCTTGTCGGAATTTGTAAACTTTGGGATGGTCTAACATAGTCTTTTGAAGTGCTGTGGATTGATTAGACATACCTAACGGAAACACCTGGCATGTTGATAGTATTCAAGAACTGTGATGTACGAAACTAGAGAATTTTTCTTTTTTTTTTGGTGGGTGAGAAAGTTTTCAGCACTGCAGGTAAACACCAATTCTCGCCAATTGTGAGGGCACAAACATCCGTACATACCAGTCGTGATGGAGAAGCTTAACTATATAACGATGGAGGGAGGGGCGATATGCACTACTTTTTGATGATTTTCGCGCAGTCACAAATGTCACGTTTCTCTGGAAGTGTGCTTAACAGGCAATCCGAAAGAACGCTTCGGGATATTCAATGAATCAATGATATCACGAATCTCGAGAAAAGCTAATTGAAGCCGATTATGCCGATCAATGATATCAGATATGACATTCTTGAGCACAGAACATTGGCCCAAGTCTTGCTTTGTCGGCTGCGAATATTGGCTGCAAACTACAACTCTACATAATCACAGATATGCGGAATGAAGGTCATGTCCTAGATTGCCATGCTCTCAAATTGCAAACTTGTCAGTTTGGTAGTCAGTTCACATCAGCACAGACTAGGTTTATTTTTCATTGATCTCTAACCAAAATCGTAAGCAGACAACATCCTATTCCACACAAGGTTCAACCATACGGCTAATGAACTGTATCTCTTCTCCCCAAGCTGACTTTAACTTTCTCCCCTAGCATAAAGAATTGATTGTGCAAGGAGTTGTGACAAGTTCTGTGAGAGTCTAATGATGCGAAATTGTAATGCCAAGAGAAGAAGAATTCGATTTGTTACAATCGATGTATCACTTAGGACATAGGAGCTCCCAATTTGACTTATGAACTGGATAGACATTAGAAAAATAGCAATGTGGTTTGTGAGTTATCTGAATCGCAGGATCGCTTATAAGATTACTGTCTCATCTGAGTTCTTATTTGAAGGCAATCTGTAGTCTCTAAAGCGACTCCATCTATCGAGCATACACTGTGTTCGTTAATTCACCAGTTGCAAAAAAATGAAGAAGCAGACCTTCACGAAAAAGATTCCTCGAATAAAATCTACATGGTTCTACAGCAGTTTTGAGACCCTTCTCTTCCTTTGATTTCGTTATAATTACATTGAATACAGAGAGAAGAATACCATGATGAAGAAACCCATAAATTTCAGGACTAAGAATTAACTTAGACCTTGAAACCTCTAGATCTTCTTCTACCTCTGGCTCTCTCGAACTTTCTACCCTTAGACATGATTCTTGGGGCCTTGTTCTTGTGAGGACCGAAACCGAAGTGTCTGACGGCCTCTCTGGCGTTTCTTGGACCTCTGAGGAGAACAGTGTTCTGACCCTTTGGAGCTCTGACAGCCAACTGGTCCAAGGTGATAGCCTCACCACCAGCCTTGATGATTCTAGCCTTAGCAGAGGCGGTGAATCTCAAAGCGGCAACAGTGGCCTTTGGCACCTCCAACAATCTGACGTCATCGGTGACGGTACCAACAACGACAACAGTCTTGTCAGCGGCGCCCTTCTGCTTCAAAGTGTTGTTGATTCTGGAAAGGGACACTGGAGGTCTGTTGATCTTAGACAAGAACAAAGATCTCAACACAACCTTGTTGAAAGCAGCGTCAGTACGACCTAATCTGTTAGTATAAAAGCCATGATTTCTGCTCATTGGACGCACAATAAACTTCCACTCATGCTAATGCGATTGCCAAGGTGGAAAAACTTTGCTTTCCCATCGTGACCTTCACATTAACAGATGAGTGGAATGCACTCGCAGAATGTTTCCCGTTTCAAGCAATAGAAAAGCGATGAAGCTTTATTGCAACTCTGATACTCAGAGGGGGAACAACTTGTTGGTTGCAGCGATGTGTATTTTTCATATCTTCATGAAACACAAGGTAGCAAGACGGATAGCTGGAGTTCAGCATTTCTGCTTCAACTCATTGAGGCTTCTCATCAGCGAATCCCCCAACAAATAGCTTGGTGTTATTGGCCCCAATGGGCAGTGATGTTCAACTCGGCAAAAGGTTACATACGAGCAAGGTAAGTGTACAATCTGACCAAAACCTTCAAGTAGGCGTTGTCAGACTTTGGAGCAGTTCTCTGGGATCTCTTGACGTGCTGCTTGGTGACGTGATCTTTACCCATTTTTGTGTTGTAGTAAGAAACCGATGGGTAGGAAAGAGCTGGAAATTTTTTTCTAGAGGAGGTGCGAGTAGCAGATGTTCTGCAGGTAAGAGACCCGGCACTTGAGTGAGCGGTTAGGGCTCAGCCCTAGTCACATGATCCGCCATCTGATCCTGGTCTATCAGCTTTTATATCTTCCCCAACAATAATTGTTTGACGGCCGCTTCCTTATCAAGTCGATGCGATTTGGTGTATCGTCCTGTCGCATAGGCAATATGATATGGTAACGTACGACATAGTAAAAGGCATCGTAGGTAATTAAGTGAGGCATTAACAAGGAATGAAAAAGATGCAGCAATGAACTCTCTGGGAGAGACAGGCTTTAACTTCGGCCTTTGTGTTTGACGTGGGCGGTGAATCTCCAATGGTAGTTTCATGTCTTTCAAATTATCTACATATGGTTATACTCGGCTTAGAATGCTTCTTAGGTGTAGCGACCGGAAGTAAATCGTGTTTTTTTGAAACAAATCAACATATTTTTCTAAAAATGTGACGTGTTGCCGTACCCCACTTGGTTGCACAGAATTCGTTTTGTCTTGTACTTATGAGAGACCAGACCACTCTGAAGACAAGACCCTGGTCAAATTCTGACACACGAACTTGGTGAAGGTAAATATCTATCCCCGACGTGAAATTCAGAGCTAAATTCGCTGTAAAACATAGCTCTCCATTTTTATCATGAAAAATCGGTAAATCGTGCTCCCTCAATCTCCGTGTTTTGCAGCCATTACGATCTTTCCTGCACACCACGCCACACCATGCCTCTTTATCGCTACATAGCTATCATGTAGTACTATAAAGTCCGATTCATATGGCACAACTAACGCCGATTCGAGGGTTTACAAACACTCCGGTTACCAAATCGGTCGTAATTATTGGCACTATTCTAGCCCTTGCATTGCTGACTCTACAATTAAAGCATTATGTCAGGCTTGCGGTGGATCCGTTTATAGTGCAATACTCACAATACTGGCGTGTTGCCACATTCCAGCTATCTGTGATCAATGAAAGTGACTATTTGCTAAGCACAGTGCTCTGGTTCCATTTCAAAACACTCGAGCGATTTTTCGGACCCCGCAAATATCTATCCTTGCTAGCCATATTTGCCCTCTATAATGCGGTGGTGACGTTTCTCGTTCTATCGGTGGGTCAGTTAACCTTGAATGCCATTATGAGTCTCATATCAATGCTCATGTCTCACACCTCATACAAGTTCGTCTACAGAGACACCTTCTTCAATTCAGTCGCCTCGGGCCCTTTGGGAATACTAGCATCTTTGTACATGTGCTACGGTGCATACATCCCGGTGTCCTACCACTTCAAGATTCTTTTCAGAAAAGCTGAACTTCCGGCAGACTCGTCTGAAACTGACTCTGAAGGCCGGTCTAGCGTTGAGGACGAAGAAGAAGATTCTGGCAAACAGCTCACTCTCAACGATCATTTCCAGGTTCATGTCTTGTTCACCCTTCTAATGTTGAACAATGGCATGAGCTCCATCATTCCGTGCCTTGTTGGCGCTATTATTGGACGCCTATACACGAAAGAGCTCTTGGCTGGCTCCAAGAATTGCCACCTTCCAAAAATTGTATTCAGTTTATTCGTGAACCCACGAAAAATCAACTCCTCCGCGTTCCACAACCTCAGACATAGATTCCGTGGATTCCAGCCTGTTCCACAAGCATCTCGTGCTGAAGTCGAACCTACACCTGAAAGAGAAGATGAACCAGAGGAAACGATAGATGATATCAGGAACTCCGAGGAACCGGTCAACAGATCCGAAACACCCGTCAGGCCACTTGGAAGGCAATTCCTCGATACGTTCCGTACATAGTTGCATGCCCATATTGTTAATGACTACTGCGGCGGTCTGTCACCATTAATCTTATCTATTAACTGCTCTTGCCTTTCTCCAGCCTTCTTCTCTGAACATCCCAGTTGTACAATCTCGAGGTGTTGACTTCCATGGTCGTTATGCTTTCTCTCAAGAACTCAAGATCTTCTTCCACCATTTTCAATTGATTTTTATGGCTCTCTAGTCTCGAGTTCAAAAGCTCAACAGCCTCGTCCAATGGATATTCTAACATAACCTCAGCACCGAGCCATAGGTATACAGAATTTAGGTTCTTCGTGTCAATTGTTGCTTTTGTGTATAACGTGCTGTCCAACTCATAGTTGGTCTCAATGGTGTTGTCGTCCTCATCGTCCTCATTCTCTTTCTTCAGCTTAAGAAGCTCAATGACTTCTAGGTTTTTGTTGGCATCAGGAATTTTGATGTTCAAATCCGCAAGCTGCTGCTTCTTGGAGAGCTCCATATATTTGTATTGTTGTAATCTATCAGAGAAGGCGCTGAATATCTTGTCGTAGTCTGCTGGGTCTTTCACTACTTCCTCCACTTTTTCAATGAAGGGAGCCTTGGGGATTCCGCGTGGATTCGTCTCCTTGGGTCTTGATGTTAGCAAGCGCTAATTCTTGATTTTGCAAAACACATACTTCAAAAAGTCAGTCATATGGGTAGATTGGATGTAGAGTCGAAGTGCGTTACTATAGAAATCATATTCGCATCTACAATACCAGTGCACTACCAGAAGCGGCGTGAATGTTCACCTCAGAATAAAATCTTTCTATGAAAATTATATGTTGATTTTTATTGTTCATATGAGATGAAGAATGAAACTGAGAAGCTTCACTCTTTTTTCACGCTTACGAAAATTCAACTTTATCCAAATCTATTTAAAATACACATTATCAAACCCTAGACACCCACACGCAAGATATTTTGTCTTTGATGACGGAATCTTATCACCTCGTGACGCTCCATTATATGTAGCGCTTTGTCCAAAGCCTCTGGAGTTGCCTTGCCCGCGTCCACAATCTCTCTTCGGAGTGTTCTGTAGGCTGTTGACCATCCAATGGGTAACCTTCTTCTCAACTCGTGCTCAACAATCTTAATTTCCTCAGCAAGCTTTCCGGTAGACATCAAGTTACCGCTTTGGATTCCCTGGTCAACTGCATTCATGGTGGATGCCGTAAATAATCTGATGGCCTCGTCAACGTGATCTGAGGAAGCGACGGGCAGCAAGGTCAACTTGGCCAACGACTCAGTGATACGAATGATAGCCTCAAGCTGACGCACAGTGATAGGAATGGAAGATCTCTCATTCATATCGGCTTCATTGATCTGTAAACGACGTCTGATAGCCACGAAGTGAGACGACAATTTCTCTGAAGCTTCTGGGCTGAGTCTTGGAGCACACTTGGTCTTCACATATTGAATGTAACGCTTCATCGTGTCGATTGGGATCTCACCTTCTTGATTCTCGTTATTGTTGCTTGCATTACCAGTGTGTACATTCATAACGTGCTGTGCGATCAGCTTGTCTCTTGCTTCGTTGTGGTCATCCTTAACGATGAAAATCATATCGAAACGAGAAAGAATGGTGGTTTGGAAGTCGATATTCTCACCAGGACTCTTGAGGTCGTCATAACGACCAAAGATAGGGTTTGCAGCTGCCAACACAGAGGTTCTGGAGTTGAGGACGGTTGTGATACCAGCCTTAGCGATAGAAATTGTCTGTTGCTCCATAGCTTCGTGAATGGCAACTCTGTCTTCATCTCTCATTTTGTCGAACTCATCGATACAGACAACACCACCGTCAGCCAAAACCATGGCACCTCCTTCCAAATAGAAATCTCTAGTTTGACTGTCTCTTTGCACCGAAGCTGTCAAACCGGCGGCGGAGGAACCCTTACCCGAAGTGTATACCGCAATAGGAGAGATTTTCTCGACAAACTTCAACAACTGGGACTTGGCTGTACCTGGGTCACCCAAGAGCAAGACATTGATATCACCACGCAATCTCATTCCATCTGGAAGAATTTTCTTTGATCCACCCATCAACAAACATGTGATAGCCTTTTTGATATCATCATTACCGTAAATGGAAGGCGCAATAGAGCGGGAGAAGACCTCGTACAAGTTTGGTAAACGAGAAATACGAAGGAATTCTTCCTCTTCCTCTTCAGTGAATGAGAGACCCTGCGCAGCGGTGTCCACATCAGTCTGGATGCCCAAGACCTTCAAATAAGGGTTTCTGATTGCGACTGTGTTGGAGGAGCCAGACGATCTCTGCTTCGATTGGTAGATCGAGTAAGTGCCGATCAAGGTGACACGCGTTCCAGGCACAACCTGGTTAGTCAAATAACGATCGACCTGAACCAAGATGTGGCGAGGCATTTCACCAACAGGGACGGCATCTGGAGTTTCCTGCAACTTCAAGACCTGCTGATCAATAAAGGTCGACTTGTCGTGCACAACGACATATGGATCAGGAGGACACTTTTGCTGTGGCAAGGACCCATCGTGGTTTTGCGTAGCCAAACACTTTGAAGGCAAATTCAAAGGGCCAAAACCTGAGGCAACTTTCAACTGCATTGTGTGCTTGCAGCTTCGACAGATCAACAGAACCTTCGTGGCTCTTGACGAAAGCACAGAGGCCGAAATGATGATACCACTCACCCTGACAATCTTCGAGATGTGGTCAGAATCCAAATGTCTGATAGACACAGTGGACGAGTTGGAATACAAGATCAACTGACAGTTGGGGAAGTCACTGGGAGCGTCTGAGATGGAAAGGAAGGCGATTCTTTTGGCGATATCAGTGATGGCCATCTCGAAAAGAGGGACCATGTCGCTGGGTTCATCTGAAAGTTTTTTGTTTAGCTCCTCATTGAATCCAATCAAGTGCTCTGAATTGACCTTGAGGAAGTAGTTCTTGACGAGAAGGTTTTCTCTTAACTGGTCTCTGTAAATGAAGGAGTTGTTGAGCCGAAACTCCAAAATGAACGACTTGAACGCTTTGACAATTTCATTGTAAGAACTATCCTCGGGCTGTTCTCCAGGTAATACCTGAGCGGAGTAGATTTCTGCCTTCAGGTAAGACATTGGTGTAAAATGTGTAGTTGTTTAAGATAAAATGTAAATTGATTTTGAAAATGGAACGCGCCCAAAACGGATATTTAATTAGACGCGTGCAGAAAAAAAGCGACCGAACAGGAACAAACTACAGTAGCGAGGAACGGTATTGAAGGACTCGAAAGGGAATTTTTTCTAAATATATTGGAAATTGAATTGGGAATCGACTTCGAAAGTCTTCAACACTCATTAGCTGACGATTCCATCTAAACTGAGTAGAACGAGATTGAAGTTGCAGTCTAGCTTAACCAGCTTAGCACAGAACTTCAAGTGAACCATATTGCAATGTAGAGTTTGGAGAAATTTACGCTCATAATCTCTTGTGCTCTGCACTTTTAATGTCTTTGAAAAGGTTACTTCAAGTATTTCTATGATCGCTGCGGAGACAAAGCGTGTTGTGATTGTAGTTTTGCGGCCAACAGCAGAGCGCTAAAAGTAGTGGTATTTCAGATTCGTGAAGATAGTCTGTTCGAGTTCAACAATTCTCTCTATATTGGTAGAAGAAGATGAGCTTGAAAGAGCACCTATCGACTAGTTTCAAAGACTACATCCTCAAATCTCAAGGTCGAACAAAAATATGGTCAAACCGTTAGGCCTTCTTTCGGCTTTTTGCAGCATCAGGCTTTCTTGCCGTTTCGAGGAGCATATTGTTGCCATCTCTCTAATGCCAGCACTGCTTCATCTAAATTTTGATACAATTGTGCGTTTTCTTTCTTCAACTTCTCAAGCTCGTCGTCCTCGCCCTGTCTTCCACGACGACCACTAGAAAGGGCCAAGTCCACCAAAGCAGAGACGTAATGGTTGTTTTTGTAAATGTTGGATAAGAGGGGACTCGAGACATGGTCGAAAGGATCGATCTCGTTGTTTGTGGCTTCCAAAATACGGGCTAGATCGATTTCGTCTGAGGGGTTGATGAGATGCTCATTCGTAAGATTTTTGAAGTTCAGTGCAGAAAGCTGGGTATTGAATTTATTGAAGTAGGCATTGAGCTCCTCCACAAAGTGTGCGTACTTTGAGTTCTCTTTTATGAGGTTCTCACTGAGCTCGGATAGCTGATTAGCAATACCGTCATACTCTTGCTTGAGTGCACCATCACTTTCATTATTGGGACGACCATCCGTCTGGTTTGGTATAAGGTCATTGTCAATTGTGTGAATATTGTTGTGTATCATGCTAGGATTTATCTCGTGGGAGTGTGATCGAGTGGCCGAAGAAGGTCTTCCGAAGGACAAGCGGTAGTGCAAATTCTTCGAATCGAGCACCTTATCCTTGAGCTGAGATATCTCGATGTCCTTCTTCCGGACTTCAATCTCGTACTTTGTTTGAATCTCTCCAGTCCAGCTTTTGAGACGCGTCAATTCCTGACTTTGTTTCTTGTTTGTCCTGAGCAACTCGGCATTGCGCTTCTCCAATAACGTTTGATCAACTTGAACAAGACGGTCTAACTTCTTTTCCTGTTTCTCATTCAAGCTTTGTAGTTGCTCGACTTTTCTTTGTAGTTCCTCCACAGTTCTACTCTTCAGACTGAGGCTTTCATGTAACGCCTTTTGCTGTTCGTTGTGTCTGTCAACCGCTCGTAGAAGTGAGTAGATGATGTTGATTATGTTCTTGTCATTGTCAAAGATCGTGCTTGTGACTTCGAATTTGCGTAATGATTCACGGTCCAGTTGATCTCTGATAAGCTCCTCCCAATCAATACTGGCAAATTTGATAGCTTCTTTAATATAGCCTTTGGATCTGAGTGTAGAGTTCAAGAGCTCAGAAGCACTTTCAATTGGCTCGACATTGCGTTGTGCTGCCATTTGAGTTTGTCTTTGATGAATCTCGTTTATGTTATTGTTATTGACCTCAGACCCCCATAGATTTTTCGATGCGATTTGCAACCACCATAGAAACATTCATTAAAACATGCTTGAATCTTGCAATCTTCGGATATTAAATCTAATACTTCCTACAGTTTTCTCTTTGTTTCGTTTATTGGTCCCAGGACATAAATCGCTATGCCCGGTTCCGTCCTAGCAAGCTAGTAGATGAATTCTATTCATGAAAAGTTTTGTGAGGACATTGCCGCCCAGAAGTATCAAAGGCTCATACTTAAAATGCTTAGTGGTGCTCTTCAGCCTCAGGGAAAACAAACCAGTCCTCCTCAACAGCTGGGGTAGAGCCAGCAGAAGGAGCAGACTCAGTCTCAACCTCAGCAGACTCGTACGCGCTGACAGCGTCAGCAGAGACCTCGTCAGATGGAATAGATGGCTTGCTTGGCAACTTGAAGTGCTTGATACCCTCAGAGTCAGCATTGACTGGGGTTGGCTTGAACTGCTTGATCTGCTGGATGTACAAGTCGCTCACAGCATTGTGGGTTCTTGGGGTCACAGACAACAATCTTCTGGAGGACAACACACGCTAGAAGTTAGTATTTGGTTGGAAGACGTTGTACGGAGGATCCCGTACGGGGTTCAGTGGTGGTCGATTGAGATAACGTGGAGTCTAAGAATACAATGTTCTCAGTGGAAATGGATTTGAAATACCCATTGTAATGGAGTAGTCCTTTGGTCGGTCAAGCAATTAATTGTTTTCGATATGGCTGAAGTTGATATTGAAGATTTTTGAACGGGATTGAAAAAAAGCATTGAGGATAGGGCCGAGCCGGATTGGACAAATGAATCCCATCATTTCGTTGACTTACGAATAACATACAATGGACTGCTTGAACATGGCGAAAATGCTGACTTGGTACGTTTTGATGTGCGTTGGTTTCGAAAGCTCTATTCAATCTTCACCGAGAATCGGGTACGTGTCTGCACCAAAAGGCTTCATGATGGTGCCGCTATTTTCATTGGTCGGCCTCAGTGATTTCGGGCACGTGACAATGAATCGAGTTTCGGCTATTATGTCAGTGACTTCACTTATTAGCATTCATCACTGCCTGAAGTTAGATGCTCCAGCCGCTCTATGAGGCTCTCGAACTACTATATTTTCGAATTGGTCTTTCTGTAGCTAGCTTAAACGACTGTGGTATCTCTTGAGTTTTGCAGTGCGAGCTATATCTTAGTAGGCTAGTCAATTGAAGACTTTCATTATAAAGCTATTTAAATCAGCTCGTAGGGCTTGTGGAAGACATATTCGTGAGCTAGAGGCAAACTATGGTGTTTTCCTAGTTTTCATTTTGCACCCAGTCGAGTGCGCCTGCATTCACACTTGGATGCCTCAGACATCGCTGCAGATGTTATCACAATCTACCAGAATTATATTCGAAAATGCCAAAATACTATTGTGATTACTGCAAATCATATCTCACTCACGACACCATGAGTGTGAGAAAATCACACCTTCAAGGAAGAAACCACATCAGGAAGTACTGTGAGTACTACGAGCAAAAGGCCAAACAGCTAGGTATTTGGGACATGAGTGAAAATCAGTACAACATTGACATAGACTACCTATATAGCAAGGAGCACTCGCTTGAAAACTTCAACAGAGAGAAGCTTCGGAAGCAGGAGAGCCAGAACGGTCGCATAAATGACGAGGACGAAAGCCTATACCTTCCACCTCCATCAGTGGCACCAGGATATCCAGGTCTTCCGCCCTCTGTGCTTCGATATGCCGAAGAAGATCAGAAAGCAATTGCAGTACACATGGCACGGGATGCACCTAGTATTTAGAGCACAAAAATAGCATAAGTTGAGATAAAGATAACGAAAACTAGTGCAACTTAGATAACTACAAAGACGGTAGACTAAAGTGACATTTATTAAACAGCGGCTATACTTACAAGTCAGCGTCATCCTCATCAGGCAATGGCAAGGCGGTGGCCTGCTCCATCTCCTGCTGGTATTTTTGCATCAAGTCGGCGTCGACCTGGACCTCTGGTGGAGCCAAAGCAGGAGAGGCAACAAAGTCCAATTGAGGGTTACCAACCAACTTTCTGGCCAACCAAAGGAAAGGCTTCTCGAAGTTGTAGTTGGACTTGGCAGAGATGTCGTAGTACTGCAAGTTCTTCTTTCTGTGGAAAGTGATGGTTCTGGCCTTCACCTTACGCTCCTTGACGTCGACCTTGTTACCGCACAACACGATAGGAATGTTCTCACACACTCTGACCAAGTCTCTGTGCCAGTTTGGAACGTTCTTGTAGGTGATTCTAGAAGTAACATCGAACATGATGATACCACACTGACCGTTGATGTAGTAGCCATCTCTCAAGCCTCCAAACTTTTCCTGGCCAGCAGTGTCCCAAACATCGAACTTCAACTCACCAAAGTTGGTGTGGAAGCCCAATGGGTGGACCTCGACACCCATGGTGGCGTAGTATTTCTTCTCGAACTCACCGGTCAAGTGTCTCTTGACGAAGGTGGTCTTACCGGTACCACCGTCACCGACAAGCACCAACTTGAAAGTAGGGACCTCTTGAGTTGCCATTTTTATGGATATGAAGGAGATTCAGACAGGTGTGCGATGGATTGATCCGTTCTGACAAGAGAATCAAGTTGGAGGAAAAGAGGAAAAGCAAAAGAAAACAAGGGAATAGGGTCGAAAAAACCTGCGTGCGATGACCTGCAGGCAGGAGATTGCCTGGTAGTCTACGTCTAACATTTGAAAGCCTGCCGGTATGTGGAGATGGGAAAGAATGGGTTTTGCTGCTCAACGATCAACGTGTTTCTATGTTACTTTTTTGAAGTAATGATATCGAGACTATTCGGAGCACAAAGCAGACGGAGAGAAATGTCACGCGCTCCGTATCACGTGATTGCTTTTCGGATCGAAGCCAACCCCGATGTTCTCTTGAAGTCATGATCCAACTCGTCCTAATGCTTACGATTCGCATAAGTCTTTTGGTGAAATCGACAAATTATGGTCCTCGCCTACCGGTCCGATCCCATCTGATCTGATTCCCGATCTGGCAATTTCATGCAAAGTGCGGCGCCAGAAACCTTTTTTCCACGCACCCACTGTCATACTAAGTTGATGCAGATTGGCCAAGAGAGGGGGAGTAGACGTGAGGATTTCAAACCTTGCTCAAATATTGCTTGTAGAGTCCGCCACTTATATTGATCATGATAATTGATGTCGACTGTTTTTGACGTTAGACGTTCATAGCTGGAAACTCACACACGTGCCCGACTAGTCGAAATTAGAATTGGAGGAAGTAGCCTGATCTAAAGCCTCAACTTTACAAATTTGCTCGTGAAGCTCTCTTGGTGCAAAATTGTTTTCCTCACTAAACCTAGTATCCGTCATCCAAGGACTGATGACAAGGTGAATTCGATTCGAGCTTGCTCACTACAACAGGAGTAGCCTGTCTTCTCTGTGCAACAAAAAAAGGAGCTGATACAGACTCAGAACCTTGAGGAACGTGGCTTCCTTCTTTCTGCTCTCACTTCGTTACAACCTCGAACTGTAATTGGAAAGTTTGCGTTCATAGCGCTGATCAGAATAGCTCTCATTTCTCATAATGATTTCTGACCATTCATCCTCAGAGAAGACTAGAAAAACGAGTTTATGGAACAAAATGCTCATGGTGAGATCAGGGACATCAAAAGATTAAGGAGCCAGCGTCCAAGGATCAGACTGTGAACTTTGGTCATAATGGACAAGGTGAGCTCGCATATAGCAAAGGAGAAGCTGTTGAGGTCTGCCATTTCTGGTGATAAAAAATTCGAACCTTTCTAGATCCACCATCAAGTCAAATCAAGATATTGAGCCTTTCATCACATTCACTGTAAGTCGCTAGGAAGCTTCCAGCCCTGTCAAGTCCTCGAGACACTAATATTATCACCGATGGCTCGTATTTGTGCTTTCCTTCATTAAGATCCACTAATCCCACTTCTCTCCTTGCAACCCTGCAACCACCCGTAAAGCTATACTACGTGCCACAACGCAACGACCTGAACAGCCATATCGCCGACCGGACAAACACCCCCATCTGTCGAGTTCTCCAACACACCTCTCCCTTCGCTTGCCTATCTCCGTCGGTCCACGACCCGTCCCGTCCGTCAGCCCACCTTCTAGAAGTCGTCCCACATCCTCCCTCCATCACCTGTGTGCACTAAAATCCTAACTCCCACAAGACCTTTCACAGCGACGAGTTCCATGCCTCGGGTCCCTGAGGCGCCCCAATCTATCTCCGCTTCGATCGCCAGATCGACATTGTGCCCCGGTGCTTCTGTGTTCTTATTCGCAGGTGCCTGGTGCTTCCTCGCACAATTTGCAGCCACTGCTCGCGGCAGCAGGAAACTCCAAGAAGTAGGCCAGAACCTGCGGAGCAAAAGGGTCCATTGTCTTTTCCTGCAAAGACAAAATAAAACCCGGCCACAAAACAGAAAGCGTTTTGCTTGGGCTGGTCGGTTGACGAGGCACAAATCCGGTTTTGTTCGAGGCTCCTATACGTGATGCGGACCACTATGCTCACCACGCCAGGAACGAAAATGCATACAATTGGCGATCCGGGCCTGCGGACACTTGCACGCTGATTGTCTTTGTTCTTTGGAAAAACACAAAAAAAATGTCCAATTCAAAAAAAACTGTAGAGTCAGTTTTTCTTTTAATTTTCTTTTCTTTGCTTCTTCCACATCTTCTTCTTCCTCCTCGGACCCTGTCTCACCGGCTTTCGCAGCAACCTTCGCTAACCGGCCCGGTCCACACCACGCCCGTGGCACCTGGGTCTCGTGTTTCCGATACTTGCGTTTGTCGATTTTCGAACTTTGTCATTTCCCCTTTTCAATTCGCCAAAGTCCACCTCCAAAAAATCGTGTTTAACATCCGCCTGCCAAATCTGCGTTTTCTCTACAATGTTCCGTGCCCGCTGTTTGCTTCCTTCCTCTCCTGCAAATCGCACCCCGAAAGTGCCTTGTTCTGTCTTTTTCCCTGTCATTTTCCTGTTTTTTCTCACCAAAGGCGCTTTTCCCCTGGCTCCCTGGAGACCGTGCCGCGTTCATGGTAACCGCTCTGGCTGTCTAGCGCCAAAATGCCAATCTTTCCACGAACCACCGCAAATCCAAGAGTTTTGAATAAACCACGTTTCAGAAATCTTCGAGAATTCTCAAATTTTGTTATAACGTGTAAACTTCTCTTCTCCGTATAATTATCTCTTTTTCTCTGTTTTCGATCCCCGGTGCCTCCTGTCCTTCTCAGTGTCGCCAAATTGGCCCGCTCTCACCATTTTTTCTGTGTGAGAATCGCCAACCTTGAAAAAACATACCTCCTCAAACACTACTAAAAAAAGCAATTTTGAAGTTCCCTCCCACACCCGCTCCCGCCAGCACCTATTTCGCTTAGATCCACCCGTTTTTCGGCCTGAGCTTCAGCACATCTTTTTCCGCTGTCGAGGTCCTTCCAGCTTTGGCTTCCCAGCTTCGTATAGTCCACCTCCACCTACCCAGTCGCTAACTCAAACCGTTCGTTACCCACAAATTTAAACCAACGCCGGTCAAAGAGCCAAAAATGTACTCAGGCTACTATTACTCAGATCCAAACATTCAGCCCTCGTTTCAAGGCGGCTATATGCCCCTGCCCTCGGCCAATTTACAGCAAGCTTTCCCGCTACCTTCACAATATCCCCCAGACAGCCCATTCTACCAGCCCATGCTTCCGGCCAATCTCCTTTTGACTCCTCCCACGTATGTGTCTAGACTGTCATTTTTCCCGTCTCAGCCTCCTCTGCCACTGGCCCACCACATGTACCATCACCGAGGCATGGCCCTGCTGCTGCCCATTGTACCTTATATGACCCGCCCAAGCGCCAAGTCGGGCTTGGACCACCTCAATCTTTCGAGAACAGTGATCTTCAAAAACTTGAGTGCTGATCTTTCGCTAAATGACCTTTTGTCGGAAATCGACCATGGGCCTATTGAGTACTGCAAAATGTTCACCTCGGCACCTCCGTCCCACATCAAGGACGTGTCGGAGGTGAAAACTTGCTACATTTCCTTCGTCAACACCGAAATCTCCGTGGCTTTTTTCCACAAGTACACAAAAAGCTCCAACAATTTGCGCCTGCTTAAGGACAGGCTCAAGGGCTCTAAATACTTAAAGCTTTCTCTTAATGAGCCCTGTTCCTCGTTGGCTCAGCCCCCGGCGGGTTCCAATAACCTTTCAAAGCAGGACTTCATCAAGCTAAAGACGTTGAACTACATCTTGGAGCAGAACGCTACGCGTTGCATTGCAATAAAGTTCGAGGCTGCCTCTGCTGACCAATTTGTCCATATTAAGGAGAAGTTTCGCTCGCAGTGCACCGCATTTGGCGTCATCGAAGATTTCAAATCGTCAGCAAACGACCTGAGCTCGATTCTCAAGCTTCTCGTTCACTTCACCTCCATCGATGCCGCCATAAAGGTGTTCGAGTACTACACTAAGCAAATCCGCCGAGATCATTCCCGCCTGCTCGAGATGGGTCTGGACAAAATGTCTTTTGAGTGCTTGCTGGTCAATTTCCATCGTGATAGATGTGATCGCACCGAATTACAGACCCCTCGTCGTCCTCTGTTGTCCCACTTCCAAAGGCCAGGTACGAACAGCTCTCAAGCGTCGATATCATCTTCTCCAAAAGGCTTCAAACACATGCTCAATGACTCCATAACGAATATACCTGAGCGTGACGAATCCTTAGCGGATGGCTTTGATGAAGCCGAAGCTCCAGCTGTGAGTCCTTTATCGAGCCCGCAAGGCCTTTCAAACGACTTAGCCACGCCTCTAGAAGAAGTCACTTTGGAGAAGAAGTCTACCGAAGATCGAAATAATCAAGAAGAGACTGTCAACGGAACCGTGCCATTATCGAGCGAAGGGCTCGCTGTTTCGTTGGAGAGTGTGAGTGTGACAGACAGTCACACTTCTTCCCCATCAGGAGCACACATGCTGCCTAACGGTGCTAGTGACGCGTATTTCTATCCTAACAACCGTCCCTATGTCGACTCATCGATGCAACACAACCACCACATGTTTGCTCCAAATCTCAACAATCCACTCCCGATGAACCAGATGCCTTCTTACCAGTACAATCCCGATCCTTATAATGTGGGAAACAGAACTATCTTTTTGGGCAACTTGCATCCATACACTCAGGCTGAGGAAATTGCTAATAATGTGAGAGCAGGCGGTCTTGTTGAAAGCATCAATTTCATTCGCGCCAAGCGCATGTGTTTCATTACCTTTATCGATCCTGCAGTGGCTTTAAAGTTCTACCTCAACCATCAAGTTTTACATCAATTAATTATTCATGGTAATGATGTCAAGGTGAGTTGGGGAAGGAATCATTCTGGCCCGTTGAATCGTGACATTGCATTGGCCGTCACAGCCGGTGCATCGCGTAACGTCTACATCGGTGTGAAGGGAGGAAAGACAAACTCGGACGAAATTCTTGAATTGCCAGATGAACAGACATTGCGTGAAGACTTTTCGAAGTTCGGCGATTTGGAACAGATCAACTTCTACCGCAACAAGGATTGTGGTTTTATCAACTTTATGAACATTGCGAATGCTATCAGACTCGTTGAATTGATGGAGTCTGGAAACTCTAAAAACATCAACTCCATCGTTGGTGACAACGGTGAGTTCTACGAGAAGTACAGACATTTCAAAATAAGCTTTGGCAAAGACAGATGTGGTAATCCTCCAAAGTTCAGCTTCAAGAAGAAAAACTCCACTTTTGATTATCTCGAAAACAGTGAAACCGATATCCTCGCTGTTGACAACAAGCGAAACGGGAACTACTCTCGAGATTATTCTCCCAAGCAAAACGGTGGAAATCGCAGCTCGGAAAATGCAATCATTGATGAGGACACGGCTATGGTGTTCGGTATTACCACCTCTCCAGCCAGAAATGCAGATGCTCCAAAATCTTTGGAATCTGACTTTGAGTCGCTGACAGATGAGCCTCAAAGCAAACAAACTCCGTCAATACAATCAGATATTGATGCTGGGCTAAGTGTCCAGGTGACAGGCGCCGCAACAGATGGCGCTGGTCGCGATAGTGAAAGATCAACATCCGGATCCAAGGAGGAGAATGCTTCGATCAACGGCGAGAAACTAAATGTGGAAAATGTTGAGGGAGATGTTCACGATGACAGAAATGAAGATGACGATGATGATGACGAGGATGAGGATGAGGACGATATCTCCATCATCATTGGCTCCGATGTGACGACATCATCAAACAAAAATGTGACTCCGCAGAGACCAGGACGCAATGGTAAAGCGAGACACTACCTGCGAGATGCTGTGGATACATCTTCGCAGCACTGGTATGCTTCGAAGAACTCCTCTACGTTGTCTCTCAATTCCAATCACAGAAAGTACCTGAATTTCCAACCTCCTTCGTTCAGCCCCATGCCACAACCGATGTATATGGGGCCATATTATCCACCGCTGATTCCAGCAACTTCTCGGTCAAACAGCTTCTATGGTAATTCTATGAATGGGTCAATGCCTCAACTCGTTCACCACAACTCATTTTCGGGGCCTCATATGCAACATGCAACCAGGAGCTACTCGTCGTTCTCTGGATCGCAGGTAATGGCTCAATACTTGGCAAAGCTGCAGCACGATAATTTTATTTATGCGACGAGCATTTTGGCTAATGACATTACACCAGAGGAAATGAGGGAGTATTCATCAAGGCGAATGCAAAAAAAAAGTATGTCCAGAAGTGAGACTTGAGCAATTTGTGGCCATCAACTGACGTCGTGGACAAGGACTATATACACAAAAAAAACGTTAATTGTGAACTAGAACTGTTCCATTGTAGCTATAAAACTTAACTGAAATGTTTTTGAGGAAGTTGATAACGAAGCTATATAGATTTCGTATCGCCTTCCGTAAATCAGTCTATTTCATAAAGAAATGAGGCAATAGTGCCGAGGAATGCTCCTGCAAATCCTATAAATATACCTAAGCGTGCTAGGGTTTTTTGGAAAGCTGTTGTTTCATCCTTGAAAAACTTAAGGTAGAACATCAAGGGCAAGCTGATACAGATGGTGCAGCAAATTGCACTTCCCAAGAATGCCACCACTTTACCGAAGGACGTAAAGATCAATGACAACGTAAAAAGGAAGGTCATGAAAATCACGCGAGCTGACAACTTTTTGAATGAAAGAGGTTGAAATTTTTGACCATTCTTGTATGATATAACATTGGGGTCATTTAAACGAAAATGTTTTTCATAAACCGAGATAATAGGACGAACCACCAACGACAATTTGGAAATTGGCAACAACCCCAAGAAAAGACAGAGAAGAGGATTGATGAAAGAAGGTAGGTCTTTGTTTCCCATCAAACTCTTTGTGAGAGAGTCCTCGACATGATTGCCAAACATGAGGTACCCCATAACAGCAACTAATAAGTTCAAATGAAGGCATGATAGAAAGGTCACATTGCAGCAATTATTAAACTTTTTGGGGTGCCTCATATCCTTGTACAATTCTGGAAATACGGGATGTCCACCCCAGGGTGCCATGAAAATTCCAATACTTAGAAGTACCTCAAGTAAAGAACTGGGCCAAAGGCTGGTAGCGGAAGGCCCTAAAAGAGAGCCCTCATCGCCCTTCTTTACCAAAAGTCCACTTATGACAATTAAAACAAGTATGCTGATCGTGCTCATTATGCCTGTGAGGCTGACCATAGACAAGACGTTTAGAGGCATAAAGCTCATGAAAAGTGTGATCACCACTAAGATCAATTTGAAGATGTCTTGACTCACACTTGGGAAAAGCAAGGTGAAGGAGTCTGCGAAAAGCAAGATAAGTGAAAGGGAGGCACCCAATAGGTCCAAAGTGAATGTAAAAGTTGCAAAAATCTGTGTCCGTTTTCCACCATACAAGTAGGCGATATCGCCGTAGGTCTGGAGCTCAGGATTCTTCCTTAGTATGGCTCCTAACACCTTGGCCGTGAAGTTGTTGATCGCAGAGCATAAGACTAGAAGCGATACACCGAGCACCCAGCCTGAAAGCCTGAAGCCAAAGGATAAGGAGAAGACTGCAATGCCCATGAGTGTATTGATGGAGTTAAAAATTGTCTGTGGTGCAGTTGAGCTTCCGCCGCCAATGGCTGAGAAGACACTACCTGACCTTCGGCGCTGACTTGGTGAGCTTAATCTATGATGGTTCAATGGTGTGTTTTCATCAGCCTCCTCGGACCGGGGGAAATGGAAAGTGGCCAAGTGATTGAAGCCTTGAGACGCTGGCACTGAAATGATATCTTCATTCAGAGACTCGAAGGGATTGGGTTGTGGTTGTGGTGACAGCAAGGGTGAGACATCGTCCAATCTATCTGCATCTTCAAGTATGGACAGACCGGCGTAAGATTGAGCTCTTGTGTATGAAGAGGCGAAATTATTGATCGAATTTGCCCCACCTTGATCTAAGAACGAGCGTCTTCGTTCTCTCTGTATGGGGGCAGGAGACGTCATTTCTGTATTTCGACTCACAGATATAGATGGTACTCGCTGCGACTAATAGTTCAGACTTTGAATAGGCAATTCACACACTAGCATTGATCGCGCAGAGGGCTTTTGAGTTTAAAGTTTCTTTTTGCTCGAATGTCTCTCTTTCTCCACTAAGTAAAGCTAGCGATGGCTCAACCCCAATTAGTTCTCCCTCTTTAGATAAAGAATATTGTATGCATCACTACTACCGCACTGAGGTCCACATTGTTGCATGCATGTGGAGCCAATAGCCAGATGTTATGTGAAAATACACTTTTGACACAGCCTAAGAACTGAAACGGCCGACTTTCATTCATGTTGCCCAGCCGTTAAAAAAAGTTGTGCAGTATACTGATGGTTCAACGGTCTCGAATCTTTCCAGCGGCTCAGACACGGATTATCTCTACTCGCAATTTTTCCAGCCGTGAGGCTGGACGCATGGAACACATCCATATTTGTCAACTTGTAGGACTAGCGTTTTGGAAGCTCAGATCATTCATTACTTTTGTGCCTCGGACATAATCTCTCACTGATTGTGAAGAAGCCGCCTCGCCTGATCGTGGCTTAAGTCTGGACTCGTAAACGTCGGAAATGATTAACGGGTATCGATCTCTTCGGATTCGGGATTCTTGACGGCCTTACCTGTGCAACAATTAACAACGATGGTTGCTGATTTCCCAAACTCCGGAGGCGAGGCAGCGAAGATCGCTGGAATCTTCGCAGTGTAATCAACCGGGTTTTTGGAGCGGAGAAGTACATCAACACATGTGGTGATAGCCTTCCAAATTCATGTGCAAAAAGAATATGTGCCTGAACTTGGATGGGCTTACAGAGGAGAAAATCACGAAAAAAGAAAAGCTAGAGAGGAGCTGCTTGACGCAAGCGAACATGAAAATAATCTCCGTAATGTTTGTCGAGTTAGTAATTCATTTACGATATCCTTTTAGCCTACTTCTATACCCGCCTCCACTAGGCTCAGCTCTCTAGGATTTCGTTTGACCTCTGGCGTTTTGTGTTTCCTCCGTTCCTCACCATAATAGGCTCGAAATCTTGCCGATTTTCTCGTCTTCTTCTTCGCATACAATGGGCCTTCGGGAAGTAGGTCCTTCGATCCAAGAAGAAGCTAGGTTATTATTGATTCTAGCCCTTTCATACTCTTATTCGGTCAAAAGGATTCTGGTTTTACGATACACATCTTCGGTATCGAGCGGCAGCCCTCCTGACTCGATAAAGCGACTCAACACAAATCTGGGCGCCTTCTTCCCGATTATTCTAATTTGTCGTCAGGTGTGGATTAGTTTCACCCGAAATCCCTCGTGTGCATTGTGCGGCCAGCTCTCCGCCACATATTACAATATCAGGAGAATAGGTTCAATTTCTTCAATACCGAATCACGGTCGTATCTTTCTAAGCCAATGCATCTTAGGTAGATCTTCCTTTCTGCATCTAGAATATTATTTGGAGGGTTTAAGGGCAAGTGGTATCAACATAGCCACGAAGGAAACTCCAACTGAAAGACTGATCACAACCTTAATCGATTCAGAAAGCTTATTGATTGGTAGATTTAGCTTTCGCTAGTCCTTTTTGGGTGTAGATTAAAATATTGCACAAAATCTGTCGACGAATTCGTCTACTTTCTTGTAAGGGCATAAAAAAGGCTGGCATTCTCGTCTTTTTCATAAGGGAAAAGAAGTTTCCTAAAACTCGAATCTTTTTATTTATTAGCGACAAGAGTCATTATAAATCAAAATGGCTTACAATACTATCTTCCAGAGACTGATGAATCACTTCCCGGAACTCAAGCACCTTCAGTTGGGGAACAGTTTCACCCAGTCGTCGCCAAATGATGAGCTTGGGTCTCCCTTTCAACCGAACACTTTTGAAATGAATGGTGTCATGGGTGAAAATTACGAAGATGCCTACTTTCAACACCATCATAGCTCTGTTATAAAGCAGGAAAGTCCCTGGGGTTCTGAAGACAAGGCATCTAGCATCAGCACACCCTTCACAATCAGAAAAGGCGGTGAGACTTTACCGGACACCCCTTGCTCGAACTTCGACCATCAATCCCAGGGGTATGGTGATAGTGCCCCGTCCTTGAGGTCAGTGAGCTCTTTGACCAATCTCAGCTCGAATGGGTCTCGCGGTGGTCGCAAAATTGTCAAACCTCTTGTGGCCACGGTTTACTGGGAGGAGGAGAAATCAGTTTGCTATCAGGTCAAAGCAAATGGTATTGTTGTTTCAAGAAAAGAAAGCGATAATTATGTGAACGGGACCAAGCTTCTCAATGTTGCAGGAATGTCAAGAGGACGGCGAGATGGTATCTTGAAGATAGAGAAAGGAAGAAGGGTGATCAGGAACGGGTCAATGAACCTCAAAGGAGTCTGGATTCCGTTTGACCGAGCCTCTGAAATTGCAAGAAATGAGGGAATTAAAGATCTTTTGTTCCCGTTGTTCGTGGACGACATCGGGAAATTCTACAAAGAGAAGGGTCAGGGTCTCTGTGAAGAGCTGGATGGGGACGACGACAGTCATGAAAATTCGGTGGCATAAGTCTGATAGACGGCAGCAAAGTTGTTGAATTTATTTTTTATTTCGATTTTTTCCACACTTTTTCTCCACTTTATACATATTCATCGATCGCAATATTTTTGAATACTGAAGGACCGGGTCCAAAAATTCTGCGAAGTAGACAATACACTTGACTTCGACAAAAAATAAGAAAAAGCGTGTCGGCCATCAGAATATAATTTTTCGTTGATTGAAGTGGCCAAACATCCATTCAAATGAAAGACACAAAATCTAAATAGCCACTCATCTCCTTCGATGATAAACCCGCTGCCCACGAGGGTGTCATCACAAAACCGTTAGGACGCTTCACTCCAATTGGGAATTAATACCTAAATTATGAGGTACAATAGGGCCACAGCATTGAAGGCTGAAGCAGTCTACTGACGCTTTGTAACCATCGCGTGAAATTGAAACCTAATTACGATTTAGGCTGATTGGGTAACGAAATCAGCTTCTCTTCCGAGTCTAGGCTCTCGGCATTACTCTCAGGCACCTTCTCACTGTCATATGTCTCGTCGTGTTTCTTCTTGATGGTGGCTAACTTGAGAACGTTCTTTTTGCCGAAAACGGGCACCGGGTGAAAGGGAATAAATATGAGTCCTGCTATGGCGATCATCGAGGCGTCGAGTGTCATCAAGAAGACTTCGTGCGTAATTAAATAACCACTGAAGCCCTGCTTCAATTCCACCACTCTATAGATACACCTGATGTAAATCACCACCACCGCGACAGTGACAGCAAGCGGAAGGTAGGGGATCAAGGGACGAGCACGGACGTCCTTGAACCGTGGATTGTAGAACGGCTCCAAATACTTGCGTTTATATTCCCGCGTTGACTTCACATGAAGCAAAAGCTTAATGTTCTTGATGAGGGACCACTTCTTCAATGGATGATCCTCTTCGATGCGAGGTGCGTCCTTGTAGTATAAACGGTGAAGAAACTCAAACCAGAATATCAAAAACACGCTCATGGCGGCCACCTGGAACAAAATGCCTCCGAACATGGTCCAGGTGCCCGGGGCAGGGTCTCTCTGTTCCGAGGTTGCAACCGAGGCGGCACCACCGCCACCTCCTTGAACGACAAGGGACAAAACATCGCAGGTGATGAAGAAATAGGAGTACCACATTGGCTTCAACACTGAATACGATCTGCCATACATCACAACGGCTTGTGCAAACAAAAAGTAAATTCCGGCCATGATGAAGGCAGGCGAAAGCGTAAGCGTGACAAATTGCAACAAGTAGTAATGTAGATTGGCGGTGTCATTGAAGGCTAAGATACGGCCCAAGAAGCCGAGAACCTGGAGCACAAAGCCGCAAAAGAAGGTTATGTTGAACCAGTGGTACCTGGACCACCACATCATCACCACGAGATACACGCAAATAATGCAGAACACAATAAAAAAGAAGATGTTCCCGCCCCGGTTGAGATCATAGCTGTAGTAGTTCTGGTCTATCTCCAACTGCTTCAAGTTGTATGAGGCCTGGATCAAAGCCTCGGTGGCCTGCGCCAACACCAGCAGGTCGGTGGCCGTTGCTAGGACCCTTTGCGCACTGATAGCGGTCAAGGAAGCTTCGGCTCCTCTTACCACTTCCGACAAGGAGATCAAGTCCAAACGGTAGGTTTGGGTCATGATACTCGAGAGAGCATTTGCAAGCGAGTGGGTCAAGCCTGAAATATGCTGTGTGGGTATGGATTTGACAGTGGAGGTGACTGTCGGGTACCCTGAGGAGGGTGACCACTCTAGCTGCGAAAGAACGCTTTCATAACTCATCAAAACAGGGAAAGCTTAAGAAAGAGTTGTTGTTTTGTTCGCAACTAAAATCTGTGGGATGTGCTACTTTTGTGTGTATGGATAGATGGGAATGCGGGTGCCAAGAAACGGAATTCGGAGAGAACCAGGGACCGAACGGAGGAAGATGCGGTCTTTAAACGTCCCCAAATTTAGATTATCTTACATCACCTCCCGCCCTTGCCCCCCTCGAGCAACTGCCCGATTAGTAGCACAAAAGTAACTAGTGGACCCTGCAAAGAAGCTTATGTCTGATGCGCACCCTGTGGGCGCTTGTCTATTGTACAATAAAGGTATGCTATGGATTTTAGTGATATGCTGGCGCTTAAACGGCGATGTTGGTCTGGATATCGTCCTCCTGCTCGTACTCGATTTCCATTCTGGGCTTTCTTCTCTTGGACGCCTTTTCCTGCGGAATGGCACGCTTGCCATTGGCGTCTCCGTTAGTGGCCTCTCCCTCGTTGTCTGTGTCCTCTTCATCTTCTTCCTCGTCAGATTCGCTGGCAGAGCCGTCGCCAAGCCATCTCTCCAAGTCCTCCAAATCAACAAGCTCGTCCTCTCCATCGTCCTCGACGTACTCGACCTCTCCTCCTTCGTCCTCATCACCGCTCTCCAAGACCACATCATCGTCCTCGTCAAATTCCTCCTCTTCCTCTGCCTCGTCCACCTTTCCGAGGACTTTCTTCCAGATCTTCTCGTCGACGTTCAAAGGCTTGTCGCCGTAAGCACCACTCTTCAATCTCTCCAACAACTCTTTCTCGATATTCTTCTCAATCTTGGCTGCCACCAACGCCTTACGCTCTCTGTTCTCCTCTCTTCTCTTGATCTTGGGTTTTATGCCCACGTAGTGTCTCTCCTCTTCACGTAATGCAAGTCTTCTCTCGGTCATCGCAACCTGTGTTAGCCTCGTCAATCTCTGCTTGCACTTGTTGATCAAGAACTTGTTCCAGTAGATGAGGTTTTCGTCAATCTGTTCCATGGCCTTGGCAAAATTCTTCAGCAACCTGACCCTTTCCCAGAGATTCTTGGGCATGTGTGCTCTTTCTGCCGTTTTCATGTAGAGATACAACTTGCCCTCCACGTTCTTGACGGTGGCATATCTCGAGTTGGCCAAAGGGCACGAGTTTCTGTTACACAAACCGGTAACATTGTATTCGTTTCGGCAAAAGTCCTGACCTTTGCCTGTCTTGATTTTGAAGGAACAGAATTGGTTATTGATCACGTCCCAGATGAGCTCGTCTGAAGCCATGATGATATGCAAAAATAATTATTGAATGCTGGGGTTGTGTAATGCGATTTGGATTATGTCAAAAAGATTCGAACTATGCTTCAAAGTTGTTAAATCCTCGAGTTATGAAAGAGATGAGCTGGGGAACCAATAGATGATACTGTTAAAATAATGCGAAGAGGAGCCCTAGAAAAAAAAAAAGATAGATCTTGAGATGAGCCTGCATGCATACCCATCCCACTACCATACAGCCTTCGCATGCCTCACAATGAAATCATACCACGTAATCTCCGGGTAAATAAGGGGTATCGTAAGAAATTCGTCGAATTATCAGAAAAGTAACAGATACGTTTGTTGGGTGTATATCTCATGCTCTCGTATTCAAAAGTTCTAGCTAGGTAATGGATGATCGCGGTGTAGACCAATTCTCAGTGGCTGCAAAATGATGCAAATGTGTCACCTAGGTTCGAGCACGAATAGATAAAGCATGCTGTCGATCGTCGGCTGCTCAAGAAAGTATAAGCTCCGGCACCCGGATCCTGCCGATCAATAGGAATATCCTAATCTCTCTTAGAGTTTGATGGGACAACGAGCGCTGTTGACAAGTGCAGCCCAGAACCCTTCGTATCGGTATAACCCATAGAGAGATATGTATTTGATCCGAGGTGCAACGGTGAATACACATGAATTGGGCTGGACGTGGTGCTGGCTTTCAACCGGAAATGAAACCCAAAGAGGCATCTTGCCCAAAAACGTGGCATGTCAGGAGTAAGCAATGCAATTGGCGAGATTATCAGGCATTCCTCAATGAAAGAGGCTTCATGGGCACCTGAGGTTTCACTCTCACTACCTTGGGCCCAATGACGGAGATCACTGAGTTCCTCTCGTTCGCCTTTCTAGAGAAAGCTATCAAGGTGACAATGACCTGGTATGGGTCACTTCTCTCGAACAAGTCAATTGTTTGGAAAATCTCGTCGTGGGGAACTCCTAGATGTTCACACGTCTTGAGAAAGAACAGGATGTTCTCCATCTGAACAAACGGCATTCTCAGGTTCTTGAACTTTTTAGTGGGGCCCTCTGGATAAGCCAACGATCCAAGCTTGCACAACAACTCTCCATCTTTGAGAATGTCTATAAGATCTTGCTTGTGCGTGTCAAACTCTTGTCTTCTCTCTTGAGGCACATTGAGCGTAGTGAAAATCCACTCCTTCACCTCAGCTTCAGACCGCTTATATTTGGCATCTCTGGAAAGATGCAAATCCTGGTCTAAATTAGTTGAGGCAATCTGTCCAATTGCACTAGGTTCGGTTCTGGTGTAGTAGCTCATGGTGGGTATATCTCAGCTTGATATTTCCGCACTATTCTACCAGCCGTACGTCACTCTATGCTTTTATTCTAATCTCTAAAAATACAGTTGTCCTTAAGACTTTTCCTATAAAGACATACCTTAGTTGTGCAACTTCTTCTCGTAGGAGTGCAAACCGTGGACGCCACCCTCCAACTGGGCAGAAGCAGTTCTGAACTCGAATCTAACCTCGCCCTTGTACACGTTCTCTCTCAACTCGGTGACAGACTTAACACCGATGTCCTGCAAAGAGTGCTGCAAACCATTGAACAAGTATGGAATGAACTTGGTAATGGAACCCTTGTCAACAACAGAACCGGAAACACCCTGGGCAACCAAGACCTTGTCGGACTCAGAGAAGTAACGGGAGGTGGAGGCATTTGCGTTGGTAGCAGTCAGCTGCATGGCGTCAATGGAACCCATACCTCTGTAAGTCTTCAATCTCTTACCGTCACGGTAGAAATAGTCACCTGGGGTCTCGGATGTACCGGCCAACAAACCTCCCATCATGACACAGTCAGCGCCCAAGGCAAGAGCCTTAGTGATGTGACCAATGTTTCCGATACCACCGTCAGCAATACATGGGACACCGAATTGGTGAGCGAACTCGCAAACGTTGTAAACGGCAGTACCCTGAGGTCTACCACAGGCCATGACCTCCTGAGTAATACAGATGGAGCCGGAACCCATACCGATTCTCAAGGCGTCAGCGCCAGCCTCAATCAACAAAGCAGCCTGGTCTCTGGTGACCACGTTACCAGCAATGACCTGCAATTGAGGGTACTTCTCCTTGATCCACTTGAGCATGTCCAACTGGAAGACAGAAGAACCGTTGGAGGAGTCCAAAACGACAACATCCAAACCGGCCTCAACCAACTTGTCCAATCTCTCTCTGTCAGCTGGAATGGTACCAATGGCGGCACCACACAACAACTGCTTGGAGTCGAAGGACTTGGAGGCATCTGGGTAGTCCTGGTTCTTCTGCAAGTCAGTCAAGGAGATCAAGGAAACGAGGTTACCGTCGTTGTCGACAATTGGCAACTTACCCTTCTTGGAGGTTCTCAACAAGTTGTTACCCTCAGTCAAGGTGATGCCTTTCTTGCCCACAACAAGATCCTTGGTCATGACCTCACCGGCCTTGATGGAGTCATCGTCCAAAAACTGAACATCACGGGAGGTGATGATACCCAAGAGCTTAGCGCCAGGCTTACCGTTTTCTAGATGTTAGTAATCAATAGCTGAAAGAAATGTGTTTCTCAGGGGAAAGATAAAGGTGTCCCCAACATCGTTTGATGTAAATCGGTAGAACGAAAGTTATACAGTATTTTTTGTTCATCATGAAACACTCGAAAAAAGGGAATAAAACATACCAGTTACTGGGAAAGAGGAGAAACCAATGGTCTCCTTCAATCTTCTGATTTCACGGATGGTAATTTCGGGAGAGATGACAACAGGGTCGTTGATGAAACCGTTTTCGAACTTCTTGACCTTTCTGACCATCTCGGCCTGCTCATCAGCAGTACAGTTGTGGTGGATAATACCAATACCACCCAAAAGAGCCATGTGAATAGCCATGTTCTCCTCAGTGACAGTGTCCATAGGAGAGGACAAGAAAGGGCTCTTCATGGTGATTTTCTTGGTCAACTTGGACTCCAACTTCACCTCAGAGGCAGGGAAGTTGATCAAGCCAGGCAAAACCAAGAAATCGTTGTAGGTCAAACCACCAAAGTTGGCGGAATCGATCAAGGTTTTAACGTCCAAGCCATCTTTCTTGGGGTAAGAGGCCAAATGAGCGGTAGCTTTTGTGTAATCCAAAACCATTATGTTGATTGACGGGCAGAGTATTGCCAAAAAAAAAAAGAAAAAGAGCTAACCTGAAGGAAATGAGAAATATTTATAGGAAGGCCAGTCCATCGCGGAACAAGTGAAAAAAACGATGAGCATCCGCGCACCCACCGCGGATCAGAAATAGATATGGATATTAGTAAGGGCAAAGTTGGCGGAATTTGTAGATTGTGTAATCAGGAATCTTTGTAATTTTATCAGAATCACAAAATTGACTTTATAAATTTAACGCTCTACGTTACCGCGTCTAGGCGCAAGTGGTGCATCGCCTGGTATTGTTCTGTACGCCATAGTCTTTCATAATAGCGAGAACCCTGGGACATGGAGGTTATGTTTTTAGGAAGCTCCCTGAATTTAAATATCGCAACAATTCAGTTCTTTCTCGAGGGAAAGCTGTCAATCGTTCGACATCCAAAATAGTTTGTTCATCTTTACTCTAAATACCTAGGATAACGTACTCTTCCAGGAATGTTGTTGACCCAAGAAGTAAACAGCAGGGCTACTCGGCGACCCCTTCTCCCATTCCTCGCATAGTGCTTTTGTTGCGCGTTGAACGAATATGCTGTATTGTCACCGACTCAATGAGCATTCACTTGCGAGTCTGCCGAACGCATTGTTCCCTGACCACTCAGTTGGCAAGTCTTTACGAAGTCTTCGATTTTCTGCCACCCCAACTTTCTGGCCTCCTCACGAGCTTTCAGCTCTTCGACAGATTGGTGGTACAATCTTGTGCAATGATCGTACAAGATCGGGTTGTGATCTATAAATACCTTCAAGGCACCAAATGCGAGCAGATGGATGCTCTTGTTCCAATTGGAGGTAGCCAGGTTGTGTGGTGGGATCGTGCCGTACTCGTCCATGTCCATATTTTGCTGTGGAGTGGAGAACGAGTCGTAGTATTCTTCGTCTGTCATGTCATTCATCATGTGTGACTCTTCCATGTTCCCTCCCTCATGGCCCTGTTCATGAACGAGTCCGTTGCTTTCGTAGTTTTCATTAAGCATCAACTTAGGGTCAACCGGGTTGCCATTGGCATCAGTGACGGTGTTTGGATTTTCATTTAGCTTCTGTTGGAGCTGACCATTGGCGCTGCCTGGTTGGGTTGCGTTGGTAAGCTCGTACAACGAGGAGAAGATAATAGGGAGCACAACCTCGGCGTTTTCGAGAACAAGGGTCAAGAAATAGTCGTTCTGCCAGAAGCACAACACTTTTTCGCTGACCTGGAAGTGGGTTGAGGAGATACACTTCAGTAATTGGGCGAAGAGGGGTATCTGGATCTTGGTGAACTCGGTGGACTCCATCACCTCGAAAATGTCCTCGATTTCATTAAGGAACATGACTTCCTTAGGCGAGTTGATCTTTGGCCAGTATTTCAACAAACCCATGATCACGTCTTCTGTGAGTAGAGGATCCTTCTCCAAGAATTGGACAATGCAGTATGCTAATTGTGGGTGATACAAGGACAACGACTTCACCTTGTGCAAGGGCATCAAAACTTTGATCAAAAAGATTTTGTGCTCCTCCTTCAAGGGTAGAGCGAAGCCGTTGATGATCGACCCTAAAATTTCTAGGAGCTCACCGATACCGTTGAATCTCTCTGTCTCGTAGACAAATTGCAAGAATACGTTGTTAATGGACTTCCTGATGAACGAACGTAAGCTCAAGAACTTACCGTAAATTCTGTGCAAGGTGGTCTTCAAGCAGTCACGCTCTCTTGGGTCTTCACTGTCAAAGAGCTCCAAGATTTTCAAGATGAAGTCATGGTCAATGTACTGTTTTGCAACCTGATGGTGGAAATCCTGGCTCTCGACAAAGCGCAAGAAGAATTCATACACCAGTTGCATGTGGGGCCACGCCAACTCACTAACGGGCTCATCCTCGTCAGGATCGTAGATCTCGCCGACTGGGTTCACTGGAGGAGGAATGGGCCTGAACAAATTCTTTCTGAACATGTCAATGACATGCTTGTACATCTCGTTGGTGTAGTTGAAGCGGTTGCCCACGATGAACTGGATCAACTCTTGCAATGTGATACGCTTGATCTCCTTGCCTCTGATGTCGTGGGTTGGATCGCTGAAGTCGAATATAATGTTGCACTGGTCGACTTTCTGGATGAACAAGGAAATCTGCTCCTCTGGCGGAACCTCGTCAAAGTTAGGGAGCTTGACTATGTCTCTGATTTCCCTGGTTGTAGGTTCAAACCGGGAGGAGCTGTGTCTCTTGGGGGTAGCAATAAGGTCAATATCGAACGAATCCCTGTTTGGTGAGGAGATATTCGGGTTCAACCCCGTGGCATGGGGAACTTGAGAGTGGCTGGCGTAGCGGGTCTCTTGAGGAAGACTGCCCGAGCCGTAGGACGAGAGACCGGCGATGGGCGAGCTGGGGGTCGGCGTGATCGGCGTGGTGCTGGCTAGAGCGGTCTGGACCGGCTCGTTGATGACGATTTTTGGCGAGTCGGACCCTTGCAGGGTTGCTCCAAGCGGTGGAGTCAGCGGCAGAGCAATCCCAGCAGCAGCAGAGTCAGCCATGACGGCTCCAGCACCATTTCCAGCACCGTTTCCTACAGCTGCAGAGAACTGTTCCACGGCGGCCTGGTTGACCTTGTTTACTGAGGCTGGATCGTGGGACCCTGAATCAGGCGCAGGCAGAGAGCCCTTTTTGGGGCTCGACGAGCCCGTCGAGTTGAGAGACGAAGTGGAACCAGAGGACTTGTGGTTGGAAACCACGCCAGCGTTGAGCAGCGACAGCAGCGATTTCCGGGAGAGATCCTTTGACGAGAGGGAGGACGTTTCGGATTTGTCCTTCTCCTTCTTGTCCTTTCTCGACGAGGACTGGTTTTTGCTCCTCGTGAGACGGTTCTTGAAGCCCTTCATCATGATGGGCTAAGTTTGAATAGTGCTTTTGGTCGGAAGCGGCGAGTTGGCGACCAGGGTCTGTTGCCTAAGTGGGGCGTGTTTCGTTGACGGGAGGTCGGGTCACGCCGGTGATTGCAATCTGGGAAACGGAGAAAGAGTGATTTGTGAGGTAAAGGCAGAATTTGGCAGCTTCCCGGGGATATTGGGCCAGGTTGGCGGGTAGGGAAGTTGGATACAGTGGGAACGCTGGAGGTTAGGAGTTGGTGAGATTATTTGCGGGAGTGAGTATTGACAGTGAGACAGGTGAACACCAGACAGGATTTGGAGTGAGAGAGGTACAAGAGACGCAAAAAAATGAGTATATTTCTGATAATTTACGACGAGTTTGATATTTGATGAAAATGAAATAACCCCAAAAACTCTTTCACCTGGCCTTCTGCTGGAGTTCTCCGGAGGTGTGGGTTCGTGGTGTGTGGGTGTTTGGCTGGTGTTGTGGGTGATTAGGCGTCCAGCAACAAGCGCGAAAACAGTACTTTACAATAGTGAACAGGCGGAGTGGACAAGAACAAGAGGTGACTGGGTGTGCACCGAGCCAGTGGCCTTGTTGAGGATCTGTAGTTTCTGGATCGAGCTAGATATGAAATCAGTAACATTTGGTAAAACTGAAGCTTATTGTGCCGAGGACAAACACGATCAGGTGGAGGCTGCTGCAATGGTTAAGGTCACTCTGCAAGGCCAGCCTTTTCAGGTTTGTTACATCTCAGAATAGCTTTTGTAGATGTTGAATAAGTGTCCAGTTTCTTGATATTATCACATTGAGCAGAAGGGCAGACTAGCCTCTTATGTATCTCCAAACCATTCGTTCCCAAGAAGCTCTTCTCCATTTTGTCTTTAACTGGATTTGTCCCCGTGAGCTGGACTGCTAAAACTAGGTTCAATATCTCATGGCACATATAAGCTGTAGGCGTGCATCAGCTACAACTTTGAGAAGTCTCTCACTAACTGCTTTTCAAGTCAATACAAAGCCAACATAGCGTATCTCCCATTCCAATCAGATCTTCAGTTTGTCCCAGTACGTTTAATTTCTGAACGTTCAGGGGAGAGAAACATGATGCGGAAACACGAGGTACACCGAACTGCAAATCCGATTTTTCATGCCAGCGACGGAGCCAGCCGCCCTTAGAGCTCATACCTAGACCCTGAGAATTTCTCTATAGTTCAATTCTCTTAGGACCTATTGGTGTAGCTCAACCACGATCAGCATTTTTCACATTATAACAAACTGAACACCTCTCGTACCCAAAACTCCCAAATTCCTTCAATCATTTTTCCATAGTCTCCTTAACCCCCTTCTTCACTTCACTGAGCTCTCCGGCGTTCTTCATCAGCAAGTAGCAGTTCCACCCGATGCTCACCACGTTCACCGCCATCAATCGATATGCAACAGGAACAAAAGTGAAGTTTGCCGCTTGAAAAGCAGGCCACACCGTCCAATTGGTGTACAACGTCAGCCACCAGTTCTTTTGCAATTTCTGTTTCACTTCCTCCACGCCTTTGCCCTCCATCAAGCTGATCGCCAGATAGTAGAGCGGAATTCCTATGAATGGCGCAAACACCGCTTGATCCACGGCCACTCGAGCTGCCGTTTTGGCCAATTTCGATTTTCCCAAATCAAGACGGGCCAAAAATTTGTACCAGCGATCGCCCAAAGGGGCAAATATGACACCGCCAAAGATGATTGCTCTGAGAGATCTGGCATAGTCGTACTGGTTGGAAGATCCAACTTTTTGAGCTAGGAAGTCGCCAGTACCAAATAGGAAAGCCGTGGTGATGGCGTTGGTAGCATAAGGCCGCGAGGTCAATAGACGATTATAAAAACGGAAAGGCATGTCATGGAGCAATGTAGAGAGAGGTAAAGTTTGAGAGATTAGGCCATCTTGACGGTGATGGGCCTGCATGTGCCATAATGGCTGCAAAATCGATCCCCACGAACCCTCCTTTAACACTCAAATTTTGATATCTTGCAAAGAGTCGTTATCTTTCCAAAATCTGTGCTCTTTGGTGGCCTTGAAACAGCTTCAGAGACTATGTTTCTTCGACTTTCAGCTCCAGCTAGAAGCCACCATTGGATCCTACACCATTGGTTACAGACCAATTTACCCAAAAGTCTCCCATATAGTGATCTATTACGTAGTCTATACCATACACTGCTCTATTACTTTCCTCTAGTCGTACTTTGTCTGCCTCACCGGTATCCACCAACTCGGCAGACCTTACGCAGCCAAAAACTTCCCCTTTTAAGCGTAAACCATGGTTTGCTCCTCGTCCGCGCTTTCAATGTCCACAAGCTCCTCCACAAGCGATCCGCTGCCCTTTCCGTGGCCCTTAGTGTTGTGAACGAAACTCAAGAAGCAGTTCCACCCAATCAGCCACACATTTGACAAGATAATCCGTAGGTGCACAGGCACGAAAAACAAATTCACAAGCTGCAACGGCGTCCACACCGTCCAGCTGGCCTTGAGCACGTTCCACCAGTTGTTTCGAAGCTTCTCCAGTGCAACTTGGAGTGGATCATCGTGCAACGCCAAAGTAGACATGGCAGTGTTATACAACGGAATCCACACGATGGCTGGCATGATGATGGCGTCTATGACGAGTCTGAACATGTTGTCGTGGTTGTCGACCTGTTTAGGGGTCAATCTGGCCCTTTTGGCGGTCAGAAGGAAGGGACTCCGGATAAAGGGTAGAGTCAAACGGTGCCATTTCACACTGAGCGGGCCAAAAATAAGCAGGCCGTAAATGCTGGCACGGATGGTTCTTTCGATGTGGAACTCGGTCTTCTTGTTGACATCGTCGTCGATGTGGTGAGGAAACAACTGCTGCGCCAAGTAGTCACCGAATCCAAAGAACAACCCCGTCGAGACCATGTTGGTCTTGTAGGGGTGTGTTTTGAGAAGGCTGTTGTAGGCACGAAAGAAGGACATACACTAGGAAAGAAAGAAATAGGAGCTATAGATATAATACGGATTTGGTGAAAAATTCTGCATTTGGCGTTGCAGCTAGAGGCAGGAGGCTGGGTACATTGTCGGAGGGAAAAAAGCGAATTTCGAGAGTCGGAAAAAAGTCAGAGAGGGAAGGTGGAGGAAACCGAGATGTTTTCCCCACTTTATTTTGTCCTTTCTATTTAAATTCACTGTGAATTGGCTCTCTCTTCCCTCCTCGAGGTGCGCAGATAAGACCGCATTTGCAACCCCGGGAATTGTTGGTATCGGAAATTCCTGTGTGAGGTCGGGAACGTTAGCCCGAATTGCAAAATTCGCTTCGAGATGAGGCGGGGGATATCTGAGTCAGCGGGCTGTCTAATTTTTATTTCTACTTTTGTAGCCCCTATATTGGCTCCTATTGCCCTTTTGGGACTTGGGCGAGCTTTAACAGTCACTTTATCGTCTCTTTAGCACTGGCCGTTTCACTCTTTGCAAACTGGGTATACCTAAGCGAGCAGATAGAATAGATAACCGAAAATTTCTTTTTCAGCTCGGTGACTTCTTTTCGGACCGGCGCTAGGGCTTATACAGCTGCCATTTTTGAAGTTATGTAGAGCTTCATTTCTTTTTCTGTCAGACCAAACGGCCCCAGGCTTATCACGGGAGATTTGCAATGCTGAACCCGCCGCATAGCGATAGCGAATGTGGGTTAATTGGTCCCCACAACGCCGGCCTGGGATGACAGAACGTCATTTTCATTCAATTTCGGCAAGTAAGCCATAGACTTATGTTTTAAAAATGCGTTCGGACTGGATCTCGTAGATTTCTTTTTGTCCCACTTGAATAATTTTTATGACCAGTCCAATTCTCAGACCATGGGTTCATCGAGCATAATTTTTTTAAAAAACCAACGTCAGGTTGAATACGCAAGGGCGTTAAAAGATGTGGATTTCATTCTTTAAAAGCCATCTGGTTGATCTTTATGATGTATTGACTTCGAGAAGAAACCGACTTACGCAGATGAGATGTAAATTTACGCTCAGCTTTGTGATCAAAATCTTTAAGGTTCCTCTGAGCTCATCCACGAGACCGAAAGTTCGGCGCAAGGACCGTACGAAGACTTTGCTGACAAGCGAAAACAAGCGAAAAGTTTAAATGCTGATACGACGTGAAACAAACTCGTTAGAGATGTGGGATGATCTTATCAAATGAGCCAAAATAAAGCGCCAGAAGACTTAAGCCATCTCGATGGAAAACCCTCAACCAGAAAGACAATCATCTCCTTACTCTCAGAAGATGTATAAGCATGCAAGTGAAGAAACTAGGGGGCTATCAAGCCCGAAAGTAGAGAAAACTCTTCTCTGGTTTTGTGATTCTTTTGCTACTTCACGAGGCTGACAATAACACACAAGCTCTCATCTTGCCTTCTTGTACCACGTCAACTGATAAAGCACATCAACTGATAAACCACACAAACGAAGAAACTACTTCCCTCCCACCCACTACACAGCCCTCGCCATGACGTCACAGGCACAATCGCCAACGCAAATAATCAACGGGTGCCTCGCAAAGATACACAGCAAAAGCAACGCAAATATGCAAAATAGGCATTGCGCAGCATCTGAGACACCGGCGGGCCAAACCCCGAATTCGGTTTTGCGGTGCTTATCGAGAAAACGGCAGGATTCGCCGTACTAAGCTTTCATTCGTGCGTAATATGATCGGCTTGATGCCGTGGAGAATTTCGCAGCCACACTCGCCACAAGGCTGAACCACGCCGTTCTTTGTTCAATTTGGGGAAGTGCAAAGTTGAAGCTTTGACCTTTGGGTTTCAGCTTTTTACAGAATCCATTTAAATATTTAAAATTAAGAATTGCTTACTCCTGGACGCGGCTTGTGGTTGCGCATCGAAACTTCGCCATAGATAACAGCAAGAGCTCCCCACCACAATACAGGCTTGGTGTTTTGCTCCTATCGGTTCCAGCCAATCAGATTCGAGCATTGCCCAAAAGAAGCCCTTGTGCCTTCACCGCCACACGTAAGCTTGCCCATGGAAACATTCCATCACAAGCGCTTTCCTCTTTGGGCGAAAACATCGCCAGATCCGTTTTGACGGGTGCGGTCACGCAGGCCCATTTCGCCATAGGCTGGGGGTTCTGGGATTTTTGGGATGCCCAAATAGGAAACGAGGTGATTAGAGACATGAGCCAAATTTAAAAATCTAAGTAACCTCAAAAACCAACTTTTATCCTACCTCCACGAAACGCCTTCTCTGAACACCACAGCAAAGTGGCTGGCTGTCCTGCACAATGGCACCAAGAAAGCCTCTCAGGCGCGGCGCCAGGCAGGAGTCTGTGAGTGCAATCTACAAATGGCGAGCAAAAATGGCAATCAAGGTGTGAGACAGCGCTTAATGAGAGACAAGCGAAGAGGTAAAAATGGCATTAAAGTTGAAGAAGTGAAGTAAAAAAAAAGTAGAATTGACCTCGATAAAACAAGAATAAAAGCCTCTTTAACCAAATTCATTAGGCCTCCCCCACAATTGCCAAAACCTCGCTGGTGCACTGTCCCCCTGCTTTTTTGTGTCCCGCCTGGTCATATCACGAATTCGGACCATTACCTTTTTTCCTCCCTCAACCAATCTTTTTCTCACCACCATCCACCAACTACACCTTTTTCTTCCAAAATGCACAGAACTTACTCCTTGAGATCGACGAGAGCTCCTACTGCTGCTCAATTGCAGGCTCCTCCTCCTCCTCCATCCACCACCAAGTCGAGATTTTTCGGCAAGGGCTCTCTTTCTTCTTCTTTCAGAAGACAGACTGCCGGTGCATGGGGTCCTGAGTTGTCCAGGAAATTGGCCCAGTTGGTCAAGATGGAGAAGAACTTGATGAGATCTATCGAAATCACTTCCAACGAGAGAAAGGAGACCGCCAAGCAGTTGTCCCTCTGGGGTGAGTCGAACGACGACGACATTTCTGACATCACCGACAAGTTGGGTGTCTTGATCTACGAAATCGGTGAGTTGGAGGACCAGTTCATCGACAGATACGACCAGTACAGAATCACCTTGAAGTCGATCAGAGACATTGAGGGCTCTGTCCAGCCTTCCAGAGACAGAAAGCAGAAGATCACCGACAACATTGCCTACTTGAAGTACAAGGACCCTCAATCGCCCAAGATCAACGTCTTGGAGCAGGAATTGGTGAGAGCAGAGGCTGAGTCTCTTGTTGCCGAGGCCCAGTTGTCCAACATCACCAGAGAGAAGTTGAAGACCGCCTTCAACTACCAGTTCGACTCCACCAGAGAGCACGCCGAGAAGATTGCCTTGATTGCCGGCTACGGTAAGGCTCTCTTGGAGTTGTTGGACGAGTCCCCTGTCACTCCAGGTGAGACCAGACCTGCCTACGACGGCTACGAGGCCTCCAAGCAGATCATCATTGACGCTGAGAACGCTTTGGCCAACTGGACTTTCGACACCGCTGTGGTCAAGCCTACTTTGTCTTTCGCTGCCCACGAGGAGGACTACGACGCTGACGAGTTGGCTGAGGAGGCCGAGAACTTGAAGGTCACCGAGAACGAGTGGCAGGAGGAGCAAAAGGAGGTTGCCTAAGCATATTCCAGCGCCTCCAGTCGAACTTCCGACATCAGGATCCAGGATCTGGGGCAATTCTAGCTCCAGTTCCGGCCGCCTGTACTAATACTATGTTGTGTATCATTCAAAGAAAGTAGATTGCCTAAGACGATGTAGGAGCTCGGTTGCAATGGCTGCAAATCGCGCAGATAGAGTCGTGAAACTGGGAACAAAGAAGACAATGGGCTGGTGCATGATAAAATCCTTGGGGCATGATCATTACGGGCATTGATCAGGGCGTTGAAATCTAAAATTTAGGGAGTGTTTTAAGAACAACAGCAATTTCTGTTTAAGGCGGGAACAACACACGCTGCCGATTTAGCCACGGAGCATGGCCCCAGCGATGAGCCGAAAAGCAACTGGGCTCTGACTCAAATTGGTCAAAAAAGTAGGAAAGTTAGAAAATGATTGAGGCGTCGGAGGTCGACCCAGGTACTGCTGATTTGAGTAAGCTGGAGAGTTGAACCCTTCGCCAGATTAGATTCACTCTTGAAGCGATGTAACACAATGCCAATATAGAGGTCTAAATTTAGTGCTGATAGCTAGAATCTCTATATGATATTGTCAAAAGACTTGGAGGGTTTAATCACGCCATCTTCTTCTACAATGTGTGTATCTCTATTCACTCTTATACCTCCAGTTTCCTTAAGCGCCAGAAAGCTAGTCAATTGCAAAAATCCTCAAACGCTGCTGATCTCTTGGATCAAACCATTCTGGGTTTTTGGTTCAGTATTCGGAAGCTTGTCTTCTCGTGAATTCGATTTTCAGCTACTTGCTGATTTTGTAGTAGCCACAAGCAAGTATAATCTACATATGCAATAACCACAATGGATATGATCACAATCATGATGGCTTGATATTCAAAGTTACGGATGAAACTCTCATCATCCGAATGAATCTCTCATTCAGTGAACGGATCTTTGAAACTGTCATTACTACGCTGTGGTCATAGAAGCAATCAAAAATTAATCCAATGTCCGTCCAAACACGCTAGTGCGTATATCACAGAACACTCTGGATCCGGCTTATCTTCTACAACGCGAGGCAGGATCTAAGCATTTCGCTTCGTTCGGTTCAACTTACCGTGTACTAGTGAGCCACATCGTGTATTCATATCAAGACATAGAAAACGCAAAGCACGCTAAACTGGCCCTTTGTCGATCATCATCCTTCAAAATCCAATCAAAAGGTTAAAATTCCGCTTTCAAAAATCGCCAATCCAAAGCTAATTCTGTGGCTGCTCCCCGCCTGTTTTCACCTCTGCCTATCGGTCGCATTTGCACCCACACCGTTCCAGCCCAAGCCGCCCCACCTAAACACGAACTCTATAATACTAAATCAGCTAGATTTAGAATACAATTTCTTTCATACCCTTCAAATATATTTGTTTTTTCATATTGTCTTTTTTCTCTCTCCCTTCATCCCTTCGGCCTCAGCCTTGGACCCTGCCCTGGCGCGGTGAGAAAAACATTGCGCCAAACTCTCTTTTGCACCCACGAATTGGTCCGTCAGCCCCAAGAACACCTCCAAAAACACACACTACGAAAGAAAAAGTATATGCAAAAATCATTCCTAAAATTTGATTAAATCGAAAGTCAAATCACTCTTTTTTTCTTCAATTCTTCCTCGTCCTTTTTTCTTTTCCCATCCTTGCTGGTTCTCTTCACGCTTGCCATTCACGCTCCATTCTGTTCCTGCGGGGCGGCCCGCACACCACTCTCACATCAAAACAATCTTCTTCTTTCACCCAAACACTGCAACACCTCATCAGATTGTTGATTTCCACGTCCTTTCTTCGCCTTTTTCCCGCCAAATCCACCATATCGCCGCCACTCGCTTGCTAACACCGCCGTCTGTGCGTTTATTGCCCTTTTCGCCATGTCTTCTCCTTCTCGGCTGGTGATTGATCCTTTGATATACTCGTACCCGGATAACGGCGTGACTTCGTCCTCGTCGTCGGCTGGGTCTGCTAGTTCAGGAAACGTCGACAAAGTTTCGTCAAACGCCGCTGAATCGTTGCCTCCGGCCCTGAAACTTCTTCTGAATGCAAACCAAACACCAGGTCCGCCTACTACAGGCTGGACGCCTTTGGTGTCCAAAACGCTCTCTGCTGAGATGATCTCGCACAACTCGACGCCAAACACAAAGATTTTCCTGGGCTTTTACCGTCAGGCTACCGCCAGCGGCTCCGGCGGATCTAATGGCAACCAAAACGCCGGATCCGGACCCGACATGGACTACCCGGCGTTCACCTTGACGCCTTTCCTCGCACACAACTTGAACTTGCTTGGGACGCAGAATTCGGCGGGCAACCTCTCGAACAATATCAGTTTCACCCCGTTCTACGACAAATCCATGCACCTCACCGACTTTTTCATCGACTCGCCTTTGCGGCCGTCTCCGCTGAAAGCGGTCGAAACCATCACACCCTCGCGTTTCGCCATGAGTTCTGAAAGAAAGCTGTTGGGTAACAGTTTGGACGCTGCCACATCCACAAAGCGCTCCATCGGCCAGATTGACACTCCTGCCAGACACCCGTTCAAGAAATGCGATTCTCAAATTGAAAACACGTCGGAAACCGACAGCGAGGAGAGCGACAACAACAACGACAAAGACTACGATGACGAGGCGTTTGTGACGCCCTCAAAGAAGAATGTGTTGAAGGAGAAGAGCGCCAACGCGATGAACAAGTCCTCGTTGGGCAAATCCAAGACGAAGAATAACAAAAACAAGCAGAAAGATCAAGGCATCACCAGGAACACCAACATTTATGAGACACCTGCAAAGCCCACACAGATGTCTTCCCCGTCAACGGTAATCATGTCCAGTGTCAACAAGTCGCCTGAGGACCAGTGCGACAAGGCCAACATCATTCCTCCAAGTCCCACGCCGAACAAGGAGAGAGCTGACGTCACATCTGCCATCACTGCCGAGCCGGTGATGGGCATATTCTCGGAACGCAAGACGAAGCCGAAAGCTCAAGCGCCCAAGCCTGCTACGAACAAAAAGACCGGAAGAAAGAACCAGGGCGGTGCAAGCAAGTTCCAGATCGTTTTCACAGATGTGCACACTTTGATGAACAGCAAAAAGAAGAAGGAGCCCGAGGGAGGCTCCAAGAGCAAAAGACAAGACGGAGCGGGATCGCAGCTGAAGTCCAGAAACAGCACACAGAGACAAACTCAAAGAACACAGCGGTCAAACCAGCCGCCGCGTCACCAACCGGACCAAGGACAATTTAATTCTCATCAGCATCACCCACAAATGAAGCACGACCTGCCGCATTTGCAACACCAAAACATTCACCAACCACCTCCCCCGACATTCGCTTTTCAGCCAACCTCGTCGTCGCTCTCCGCTTCGCAAGACTACAACTCGACTATGAATTCCTCAAGGGAATTCAGTATGCTCGGAGTGAACTCGTCGCATAGCACCACCGGGCCGAACCTTAATTTTTCTGCTACAGAGCACTCATCTTTCGAACTCAATAATGCATGCTTGGCCTCCACGCCGAACCGAAAGTATTTGCTCGACAATTCTTTTGACAAGGGATCGCCACAAGCTATCAATCAGATGACTTCTTCATTCAATCAAGTTCAGGTCAGGCAGCTTGACGAACATCGCCAAGATGGAATGCCTCCACCAAAGCACATCACTCTACAGCATGCAGCTCAGCAGGCTTTGCGAAACCCTGATCAATCACACACTTCGCAAATGGGAATGAATATGATGATGAGTACCCCTCAGCATTCTCGTGTCAGAAATGCTTTCATAAACGAAGAATCTCCAAGCACTGGAGAATCAATGACGCTTTTATATCAGCATCTTCACCAGTACGAACAGGCGTTACAACCTGGTGAACCCCCTCATGGACGGAGATGAGACTTTTACAAAGATTCACAATCACAATCATTACAATTCGTTGAACGGACATAACACTAATGAGATTATTACAACTAGTTAGTAAGGCAATGGTATATAATTTACTAATTTATTTATGCAAATTTGCTTTCTTTATATCATATGTTAGGGGGAAGGAGTAAAGCACCGATGACCCCAGGTCTTTCTGTCGCCAATAGGTCAAAGATCTTTGCTGCATTCTTGGAGTCACCAACTTCCAATTGTATCCCTAAGTTGCTCATGAATCTCTTATTGTTCTCAGACAATGTTCTGGATTTCTTACCGAGACCGAAGACGACTATTTCAGGCTTGGGGTGTATCTTCTCAAAGATCAGAAGGAGAGTATGTTCGTTGAAATCCACGATGAAGCCATTTGTGATGGTGTAGCCGTTGTTCGAGAGATTAACCTCGAAGCTCTCGGTATCAAGTAAAAGGGTTCCTATCTCTTCGCCTTGCTTATTGGGAGATGTGATCAAGACGCTATTCGCAAGGTGATACCCGTTCTTCTTCACTGATTCGATGTAGTTGATAGGCTTTTGCGAGAACATGAGAATATCGTTCTTTTTGAATAGATCGGCAGGGTTACTTGTGGTTTCTGACTTTCCTGAAGGCGCTAGCTGGGGCATCTGCTTTTGAGTCATTCCTCGGGGCATTTTGCCACCGCCAAACAAATTCTGGTTAATTCGACTCGTCGTTAATCGACGTAGGAATGTATTGCTTGCTCCGTTCATTGTGATTTGTGAATAGTATATAGGTTGCAAATCAAGATTGGAGATGAACCAAATCAGGTAGGCTATATGCACCACCCTTGAACGGATCGCCAACAAGAAAACGAATTATAGCGAATGTGGTCACTTCTGTAGAGTTCAGTCCATTGAATAAATATGGGTGTTCCTATGGCTCAATTGCTTGGTCTGGTGTGCTCAATTCTTTGACTTTCCCTCTCTAGCTTGACCCTGATCGAAGTCTTGCATTTGTCCCAAAGGTCTTGAACGATCTCTCGACCGTAAATGTCATTCGGATTCAGTGAAGAAGTGGCCTTGACAGACTTTTTTTGAGGCGATGTCAAGGGGCTGTGAGTTTCGGTCGACCTAAAGTTCGATATCGAAGGTTGAGCCTTTAGCGTACGTTCTCCCTTCAAATTGGCAATTGACCTTTTTGACGTTAAAGCTGGTGCAGTTTTTTTCACTGGCGACGTTTGCGGCAGTGATGTTGGCGTCCTGGAGAATTTAATTGAAGGAGAAGAAGTTGAGGAGGCACTAGTCTTCTTCACATACTCATCGTAAATACGAAGAAGCTGTACCAAAAACGCCAATTCCTTCAAATATTCAAATATCACCGATTCTTTGAACTCCTCTGTAAGCCGGCAGACCGAGTCGTCCGAGAGGACCATTGTAGAAATTTTTTGGATCGAGCTCTTGCCTGTCATAAAACGTGCTGAAAAGGGCACATACGAGTGGTGCTCAACATAAATAAGAGAATTGGCCAAAGCGGTAGCCAACTCTCTGATTGTCATTTGTTCTCCAGCTCGAAGAAGGGAGAAAGCGAAGTTCAGGGCTCTTCTTCCTTTTGCATCGACAACGACCGGAAACCCGTTTTCAAAATCAGCAGACGGGCTTTCAGGCCTTTCTCCCTTGATTGGAGACAGCGGCCTGGAGAGATTGGCACTGGGAAGCTCGGATAGGATGCAAAATGCTCGAAATTTGTTCTTGGGGTAGTCAATTAACACGCGCTGAGGGTCGGAAACTAGTAGCAGCTGAAACTTGGGTAAGTTGTAAAGAGTGTCAAGTTTGGTCGAGAAAGCTGAGGTTTCAGCGCTCGAGGCGGTTTCAGTGTACTTCAATGAACCATCAGGGTTGGGAAACGCTGATAACTTGTTGATTCGGAGCCGTTTGAAAAGATATAGTAGGGATCTAATCCTGAGGTCTGTTGAGTCGGGTTGAGGGGACAATTCGAAGGTAGGGACCTTCACGCCCTGTTGGGGGCTGCCAAAGTTAAAGAGACCCATGAGTATTGATCTCTGTTTACCTCTTCCGGCATGAACACGATAAAGTTCTCGAGAAGCTGCAATGGACTAGAAGGAAGATTTCGGGAGAGAGAAAAAAAATTTTTAAACAAGAACCAAAGGAAATATTTCCGATTATGGAGATTATCTATGGAAATGACAGGAAAAGAGACCTGTAAATACTGTTCTATCGAACAATAAAGGTGAGGAGATGGCTGCGAAAAATGTCTGTAAGTCTGCCTATCGAGCACGAACACGAAACAGAAGTGTGAAATATTGGTGAGTCAAGCGATAAAGCATTTTCGTCGGGGTTCTGAAGCTTGACATAAGGACTTTTGAATTTCAAGTCTCGAGAAGCAAGAAGAGTGGAATGTGGTGTCTCAAATGTAGTGTGTCCTGCGCTACACAGGCACTTTTCGAGTCATGACTAGACATTCTAGCTTAATCTTATGAGTCAAGACAAATACGGCAATCCCGGTGTTTCCTATCTTGAAAGTCTTATAAAACCACAAATTCCGTGCTAAAATCATCATACTACAGGTTAGAGTGTCTCAGACCTCACTGCACTATCCGAATGTCGCACACGTTACCTTATCGTCAATCAGTGCATAACTCAATCATCAGAAATGGCCACCCAATCTGGTATCACAGCCTCACAAGAGCTTCTTGATTCTTTCAAATCCTTACAAAATGGCGCTTTGATAGTCACATTGAACTCAGATTCCACCCAATTGGTGCCTGACCCCTCCTACTCGCTGCCTTCTTCAACAGACCTAGAACTGGTGTTCAAGAGCTTGCACGACTACTTTGAAGCCCAGTTTCCCAGTCCAGGCTATGCTGTGATCTCTAAATCCAAAGGAGACTTTATTTTCGTCAGCTTTATTCCTGACTCGGCTCCAATCAGACAAAAGATGCTTTTTGCTTCCACTAAGAACACTCTCCTCCAACAGTTAGGATCCAGCAACTTTGGTACCAAAAACATATTGGCACTCACGGAAGTTGATGAGCTTTCTCTTCCCCACTATGAACACTTAATCCAAAGCCTGACGGACAGTCTTCTTACCGCTGATGAAAGAGTGGTGGCTCAGATCAACGCAGTTCAGAACCTCAATTTGGGTACTTCGGGTTCCTTTAAACAGGAGTTGCCCTCAATGCACACAAGCCCACTGCCATCTCCCTCGGGTTCAGCTTTACTTTTCAAAATTGACAGCAAGCTCGAAAGTGAGCTTCTGAGCGATTGGTCCTCCAAGTTGGTAGTCATCAGAATTGACAAGGAAAGTGAAACACTTGAGCTAGTCAGCTCCTCGTCTGGTGTTGCAGTTTCTGGATTGATCAGCTCTCTAGAGTCTGCAGTTTCCGACTCCGAAGCTTCCCCAATCTATGCCTTGTTTGGCTACGATGACGGTAAAGTAGCTTTCATCTACCTGTGTCCCTCTGGATCTAAAGTGAAGGACCGTATGTTGTACGCTGCAAATAAGCAGGGGTTCATCAGTCACCTCAAAGCAGATCACTTCAAGGAGATCCAGCTTGATGCTGTTCTCGAGGTTGGAGATTTGGACGAAATCGATATTTCTAGATTGGAGAAGCAGGACTCTGCTAGCCAGAAGACCAGCACCGCCACGAGATTTTCGAAGCCTAAGGGTCCCAGAAGAAGATAAAATTACAGCGGCGAAAAAATGTACATTTATTATCGTTATCATTACCTGTGCCTTAGACCTGCTAATTCTCTTTGTACACAGCAGTCCACAAGGTCCCGTAGCTTGGAGGAGGGGTTCTCGAAGTAGTCATCGTACAGATCGGAGTCTTCGTCCAGCGAAAGAATGGCAAGGTAGATCTTGCGGGAGATGCTTTTGTTAATGCGGATGTACTCGTCCTCTGAGGTGATGGTTCCAGCGCTTGAAGTTTCGTTTGGTGTGTAGAGCGGGCGGAGGTTGTCACGAACGAATTTCTGGATTATACGTTTTTGATCGAGTGTGAGTTCCTTCCGAGTTAGCTCCATCGGCCTTCGTGATTCGGACTCGCTGTCGCTGGTAACAGGACTGATCAACGGTGATAAGCGAGTTACTGGACCAGTTTGTGTTAATGGGCCGGGTGTAGCCAAAACGGGTCGCTCTTGTAGAGGACTATTATTTCTCTGGGGCCTTGTCTTGATCTGGTTCATGAGGGCCCCGATCCGTGAAGAGCCAGCTTCCGGATTCTGCTGATGTGACACTTGGGGAGGAGCCTCAGCCGGTGCTTCCTGGGTTCGTCTTCTTCTTTTTCTTCGAGGCCTTTCGACTGACTCCAAGGCAGGCAGGTCTGCCTGGCCCCCAGCACGGGCTTGCTCTAGCATGTTCCACAGAGTAGCCTCCTCTGGAGTGAGATTACGCAAAGCTCTCTCTTCTCTTCGTAGTAGCACGCCTCCGTTCAAAACGTTTGTTCTCGGGCGGCGTTCTAGTATTCCAGGAGCCCGATCTAGCAAGTCTAGGCTTTCCTCGAAAGTGTGTTGCGCCAAATCAGAGTCAGTGGTGATGAGAGTGTGGTTTCTGCGAGACGGTAGCGATCTGGCAGGCGCTCTTCTCGCAGCTCGACTAGAAGGAGCAGAGTACAACTCCTGGTAGCAGTCACACACGGGACAGAACCATTCTGTGGATCCTGGCTCGTGGGAAGCTGCTCCAAGACACGAAACGTGAAAAGCAGCATTACACGCCACACAACTGGCCATGGCTCTTCGCATTAGTGTGTAGCTTGCGCTGGAGCATATTTGGCAAACTCCGCCAGGATGAACGTCTCTTTCATTTTCCCCTTCGTCTCTTTGTGGCACCACATGGGGCGGTATTACGTACTCTGCGGGAATCGAGTTGATGGCAGGGTTGGGCAAAAGCTTGTCCTGGACATTGAAAGAGCGCAAAACCACATTTGGCGTGTTCTTGATTGCCACATTGATCTTGTGGAACGGCTTGCGGCACGTGGGGCACGAGTTGGAGTGGCTGCTCCACTGTAGGAGACACTGCTCATGGTATTGGTGGGAACATCTGTGTACTATGCCCACGATGTCTGGATCGTTGATGGATTCGAGGCAGATTGGGCACTCTGGATCGGAGGCCATTTTGGGCTTTTGATTTTTTGTATTTAGCGGAAAATGTGTGGTAGTGGCAAAGACGTGGTGATGATGAGTGCAATAGTATGGGGTTCGCAGCAGGTATAGAGGTGTATGGTGAGGGTGGTAAGCGGTGGCTGATGGAACACAAAATGATGATTCGAGGTTCGGGAAAAGGAAAAGGGATTTATGACTTTTGAAGACCTGATAGTGCTTTCAATGTATTTGATGTCGTTTGCGATTGAAGATGAACGCATTGTGTGGCCATGTGGGCTCCTCAGTCGATACCTTTCCGGGGACCATAAAACCATCCTCCAGGTTCAAGTGACAAGTCGAATCTTTCCTATACTTCTAAGATTTGAAGTAAATCTTTTTTTTAAAAAAACCAATTCGAGGTTGAGGCTTAAAAGGTATTTTCAGTGTGTTTTGCAGCCATGCTCCGCACGGGACTTTTGTTGAAGTTGATCAATTATCTCACCTGGCAATGAAAGTATAATGATAGTTTGACCTATGAGTATCTCTCCACTAAAGCAAGTAATTTACCTCTTTGATCAATTCAACCGAGGTGGACTCCAGGTGGCTATGCTTCCAAGGGTTCTCACCATGCTCACCATGTCAAGCTTGTCATCACAGCTTTCCCCAGCACTTTAAAGCCTTATGGGCAAAAGCATCACAATCCTCAACTATCACCTTTTTCCTCCCCTTCTCCCTTCGATTTGTCCCACCCACATCGTTATCAGGGCCATCGCGCACGTGAGACCATTTCAATCTCCAACTACAACGTCTTCCTTCCAAACCCATGTCCCGGCATCAGTTTGATCTTGTTCAATGCATGAAGCAACCGGGGACTCACATAGGCCTTCTATGTCCCCTGTGTGATGGAAAGTGCCCTATTTGTGATTCCATGGTGAAGCCTCAGGCCAAGGTTCGGATTTGTGATGCATGCTACTCAGGCAAACTCAGCAAGAGATGTATACTTTGCAGCCACCATTTGGGCGACGACGCAAACGCTGGATCGCCAGCGTACTACTGCTACGAGTGTGTTGTCCAGGATAAGCACAGGGAAGGATGCCCCAGAATCATCAATGTAGGCGCCTCCAAGGCAGACATGGTATTTAACAAACGGAAATCTCGAGGTTTGATCACCTGATGCGGATGATGTGAATACATAATGTCCAGCGTCTTTGCTGGCAGAGCCTGATGGGTACTGGGCGTTGTTGACATGTTAGCTTTCTCCACGTCTCTGGATACCCATGTCGATCATGGAATTGATGCCATCGTGCCATTTCTCGTCAAGGTATTCATTGACGGGCTGGAACTCGATTTGCCGCTTTTTGCGACCCTCGTTGATCTCCTCGATCCGCTGCCGTTTTTTCTCCAACTCAGCGCTATACAGCAGCTCGAGTTTCAGAAGTGAATCGAGGTGGGCTTCTCTTATGTGGTCCACACTTTCGTCATTTTGCACTGCGAGCGAGGCGTTTCTCTCCCGAAGAACTGAATAGGCTAACGAAGTGTACATGCGTTCGTGATTAATGTTGTCAAGGTTGTCGCTGTCTCCTTCATTCTCGTTCTCTTCCGTTTCGTGAAACTCGGAGTATCTTGACATATCGATACCCTGAAGCATGGGTGGCGTTTCCAAATGCAGAAATCCATCTTCATTTACACTCTCTTCAGGTAAAGGTCTCCGTCGAAATCTGTCCATATTAGACGATAGCGGGAGCACCGCCGGGTGCAACTCGTCTGTATTCACCTGAGAAACCTCATTTTGGACTAGTTCTTCGACTCTTCGCCTCTCCAGCGGAGTTATACCGTAGTCAATATCTGATGTTAGCAATTAAACGTGAAATAGGATTTCTCAAAGTACGTACATGGTAAGTTGTCTAGAGGGTCGAAATGTGCAAAGCTGGTTGGGAGCATGTGATGGAAGGATTGGAGCAGCTTAGGTGGAAGGCTCTTTCTGTGGTATTATGGTAAATAAATAATTGGGGATGTGGGGTCGTAAGTGAAATGATCAATTAAAGGTTTTGAGAATCTTATGAGATCTATGTAGGCGCGGCCTCAATCTAGAAGAGGGGTTGACACACAATTACGAGCTTTTGGTCTGGCACCCACATCTGCTAAGTGGAATGGTGCTTGTTGCTTTTTTGCCTCTGCAGAAATTTTTTAATGGCGGCTTTATTAGAAAAATCGAGTTGCTAGATGGGTCAAATCAGTAGTGTGATGTTCAAGTACCTAATATATCCTACTGTGAGCAGTCAGGATTCTGACTCGATGAGGTAAAAGGGGCATGAACGTCAGGTTTTGATTTAATATTGGTATTTTGGTCCTGATGAGCATCCCAGATTGATTTTAAATGAGTAAGATTGCCTCTTTTAGCGTTGGAGGACAAAAGCCGGGATTGCTTACAAGAGCCACAGTTATGAATCAATAGGCTCTACAGTCTGATGCAACACGATACTTAACCTGACTTGAACCAGAAGCTGATTGGGCAGAAATCGCATCCATTAATATTGTTAGTTGCATATGTAAAAAGGCTTTTTCATTGAAGCTTTAAACGATACCTTTTACGAGTCCATCACCTATGGTGACGGTTAGCTAAAGCATAGTATTGTTACCAACCATTTGGACCAGTATCAGGAGCCCCTTCATGGTTTGAATTCAATTGACATTATGCCAATTTCAAAATTCATGCGTCAACTGTAAGTGGACGCTATGGCTTTCTCTTCCTCACCTCCTCCTACAAATCTCACTCCAAGACAATACGCCGTTATTATATTTTATACATGAAGCTTGAAGCTTATTTCTCCAAAACCTCAGCATCGTACTTCTGCTTGAACCAAGCGATGGACTCCTCCTGGTTGGTTCTGTGGGAGTTACCAATAGCGGCTCTGCATCTCTTTCTTCTGGCAACTCTGGCACCGTGTCTACCCATGACAACGTAGAAGTCCATACCGTAAATACCGATACCTGGGTCGTACTTGATACCCAAGTCAATGTGCTCATCAATACCGAAACCGAAGTTACCAGTGGCAGAGAAGTTTCTTCTCTTCAACTGGAACTCCTTGACTCTCAAACCTCTCTCCAAGATCTCCTCGGCCTTTGGACCTCTGATGGTGACGTGGACGGAAATCTTTTCGTTTCTTCTGATACCGAAGGTTCTGACAGTGTATCTGGCCTTAGACTGGACTGGGGTCTGACCGGACAACTGCTCCAAGACCTTGGAAGCTCTGGTCAATCTGTCACCGGACTCACCGACACAGATGTTCAAGACCAACTTCTCGATACGCAACTCACGCATAACATTTTGAGCAGACTAGAAGTTAGTATTGGATTTGGATTCGAGGTAGGGAATCTGGGGATGGCAATTTCGATAAGCAATCTGATTCAGTTTTGATAACGTAATCGTTGTGGTTCAACGACATCTAATTTGGATTCCCCTTCATTTCGATTTTCGACATACCATTTTGGCTGTTGTTGTAGTTCTGAAGAGACCTTTTTTTTTCCCCTACTAAAATTTTCAGAGTATGCACCAGACTGGAGGTGCGAATTGATATGTGCACGTCGGTCGATGATGTGGTCACGTGTTGTGAGTGATATCGAGGGCGCGAGCCCTATCGCTAACTATGGGATCACTATAAAACATATGATAGTCGTTAACAAAGTCGATATTTGAGCGAATTGTCACGTAGGATGTCTCATAGCGCCCTTGAGTGAGCAATCTACCCCCTTGAATGAGCAATTTACCGCATTCTGGAGATCAATCTGAACTACTCTTCAATGTATGTCAATGCCTACAAGACCCATGGTTTCAGCGTATGCGTTCGTATATTCTAATGAGGCGGTACGTTTCCCAACCTCAGTGTTGCCTGTCACATCTACAACAATTCAAGTCATTGCTCTGGCGTCAAAGGCTCTCGCTTTTCCTCTAGCACTCTCGAATCATCCTCATCACATATTATCTCCATCTAACCATCGACGTTGTTGAAGGACTTCTCCTTCTCCTTAATGTCGTAGAAAATGTCTCCGACGTTGTGGTTGCCGTGATAGATCCATCCGTTTTCGGTGACGTGGTACAAGTTGATCGAACCACCAGAGTAGGCGTCTCTGTGTGTAGCAGCCAAAATACTTCTCTTGCCCAAGTACAATGCATCTTCCACACTCAAGTCCCATTTGTACTCGGAGTCCAACACACCGTATGCGAAAGTTTGACCAGAACCCACACAGAACATGTCACCCTTTAATCTCGTTCCATCGGAGTCAACATAGAAAATAGTGGGGCCCTCCTTCTTGGTGTAGCCACAAACCATGGTACCCATTGACAATCCCATGCCCTTGTATTGGTAAACCAAATTTCCCAAGATCTTGGAAGCGGCTGCCACCGATATACGCTCTTTCTCTCTTAATTCATGTAGTCTACACTGGGTACCCAACCAGGTCTCCCAATACTGGCAGTCAGCGGCACCACCGGCCATAGTTCCCAAAAGAAATGGGTTGATTCTGATAACCTTGTTCACGGTTTGCGAGGCCACCCAGTTACCAGCTGTGGCTCTCGAATCGACTGCAACAACGATACCTCCTTGGAATCTGAATGCTAATGTCGTCGTACCGTGGGCTATTTTGATTTTGCAGTCTGGGTTAGAAGCATCGTCTGTGTGGGCTCTCAAAAATTCTGTTGGTTTGGAAATAGGAGGCAATTGGATCTCTGGAGCCAAATTGACTTGGTATTGTTGGGCCAGTCCACCCGTGGCCTCGCTAAACTCATTGCGGAGCGCGTTGGCATTAGAATTTGTGAACTGCTTAGCAATTGAGTTCATGGTATATGTGAAAACTTATTTGATGAATGTTTTGTGGGGTGAAGCAGATAAAGTTGTACAGGTGAGTTAGAGGTTGTTGCCACTTTGGTGAGGTGAGTAGGGAGAACACATGCAGGTTTTTCACAGAAACCCTCTGATAAGCTAGTACCCATTAAATGTATGCCTTTGTGAAAACCACTTTTTCGATATTCAAAGATGTAGGTCGACACCTCTAGAAGTCGTACAAGATGACCCCGCTTCATAAATTTTTTGATGACACTGTCTATTAAATATCGAGGGGTGATTCGCAATGGCTGCAAATCGCCTACTCTAGTTTTATGTACTTCGACGAGTCCGCGTTTGACTCCTCCATCGGCCTTTTTTCCTGTCTCGGCTTATTCGAGAGGAACAGCGGGCCATTCAGCAATGCACCAGGCTTGCTGTTATTCTGCTGTCTCGCCATTCCGCTGAAGTGTGGTCGACTCAATCCTCCAGAGTAGCTTGGCTTAGGGGTTCCTCCTGACGAGCTAGGTGTTGCTGGTCGAGAGATAGATTCCTCCTCGCTTTTCAAGTTCTTCTCACCTTTTGCAATTGGCGAAGCTACGGAAGCCACCGGAGTGGGTTCTCTGCTGGAGGGGTTGGACAGCTTCCCTTCGATCTCCTTGATTGACTTGGTCAAAGCAATATCGAGAATTTTGCTGACTTGCTGGGGCGCTTTCTCCACCAAGAAGCTCAAAGCATTATCACCACAACCTGCTTTTGCACCAATCGTGTTGACCTGAGCAATGGTAGTGGCCAAGGCTTTCGTGATGATATTCGTTGTGGTAGCCGTGTTGTACGACAACTTTCTTGCCTTATACAATGTGAAAAGCTCCTTTTGCAAGTACGTAAGCGACTTCTTTGTCTCTGCGTTCATTGGCAATTGCTTCGAAACTGTGCTTGACGATGTTGCAGCAGAAACAGCAGAAGCAGTCGCAACAGGTTGTGGGGTAGAAGCTCTTTCTGTGCCCATTGCTTGAGGAGGGCTGCTCGACCGATTGGCGGCAAGCTGGTCCTTTATGCTGTTGCTGGACTCCAATGAGCCCGCTGTTTGAGGAGAAGCACTTGGTGGAGGTGAATACGAAGGGAGTGTTGAGACACCAGGAGAATCCCTTTTTATCTGGCTGGCTAGCTCAGCGATGGACTTTGGCTTTTGGCCTGGCGGTGGACTCTGCATTGTTGGCAGACCCAGAGATACAGGGTATCTTGGCTGGGCAAATGTGGAGGTGTAAGGAGTCATGAAGGGTCTTCCAACTGTGCCGTATTGGGTTGTCAGTTGCTTCAGTCGAAGCTCGACCGCTTTCAATGCAGCTTCTTTGGCCTTAGCCATTGCAACCTCCTGTTGCTTTTTCCTCACCTTCTCCTTCTCAGTCAAGAATTCTTCATCGACAACCCACAAATGTTCAGAGTCGAGACCAGCTTTAAACTCTCGTTTGAACATCTTATGCGTCTTCAAGACATGCGTGATGGCAGCCTGCCAGCCGTCTGGACAATACTGGTAATAAGGATAGAGCTCTTTGATACCCTCAAGGATCTCAGCGATCGTGAACCCGGATTTACGTGAGTTTGGACCTCGCAAAACACTGGCTAACATTGCAGAAATATTCACTGCTGGCTTGGACTTGTACTGTTCCGGAATATCCTTATTTGTATTCGACTTGGGCTTCTTGATCGTTGGAGCATCTCTTCTCCTGAGCGGTATTTTTGGCTTTCCCAGTGGTGGGTCCAAAGTCTTGAACACACAGATTGGGGGACGCTTTATGATGCCCACACCAGTTGTAATCGCTTTGAACACATCCAGCGGGTTCTTCACTGGAACAGCATCTATAACTTCAACCTCCACCTCTAGTTTAGGAGGAGGTGGACGAGCTGGCATCATCATGGGATGGTACATGCCTGCTCTACCTGCTGGAGCATATGAAGGCAATGTGCCGTAGGGAGCATTGTAAGTGGTCGTATATGGTCCAGTAGTGGGCACACCATATATTTGGCCCACTGGCTGTCTACCGTATGCTCTGTTAGCAGGAGGTTGAATCTGGGCAGGTTTCCCCATACGTGGACCAACAGGACGGCCCATAAGGGGAGCTCTATGTTCTGAAGAGTCATGCGGTAGTGTACCTTGCTTGGCCTGCAATCCTTGATTGTTTCCATAGGTGTGGTCCTTCTCGTTTTGCTGATCTATAAGTGGAGCCAATGAGGCAATTTCTTGGTCGAGCACACTCATGTCCACATCGTCCAGCTTGTGTTTGTCCTCAAGAATCACGCCCTGCAGTAGGTTGTGTTGCTTCACGAGCTCGTCTATCTCGTCTTCCTCTTTCTCTAAATTGCCCTGCCGGAGAAGGTTATTGACTTCCTCGTCGATTGAGTCGATCTCCTCCTCGTCACCAATGTCTTCTAGTTCCTTCAAAAGAGCGGTGATCTCATCATTTGTTGAAGAAGCCAACGACTTGCGTCTGGCGTTAGATAGACGTCTGACCAAGTTAGCTTTCAGGTCTCTTCTGGCCTTTTTCTGCTCCTCACTGAGAGGTTTCTTCTTGTTCGGAGAGTTGGGGTTCAGATACAAATTGGATCGTAGGTTAATCGCATCGCTTGGGTTGAAGGGTGTCGCATTTCCAGACTTTTTATTGCTCGTTTCGAGCGGTTCGAGCGATGGGAGGACGAATGTGAATGGGATATCGCCTATTTGAATCTTCGTGTTGTCTACTAACGGAACTGTGATTCCGGTCTCAACAAACAGATTGTCAACGAAAGCTCCGTTACGGCCCAATATCGAGATCTCGAACCGCTGGGTGCCGAAGTTATAAAATATCTTAGCATGCCGCCTGGAAATCGCCTTCTTTGAAGAAAGATGCACGTCAACGGAGTGGTGCGAGAGAGAGGCATCCTCAAGGGCCTTCCTTCCCAACACAACTTGCAAAGTCTGAACAAAAAAAGTATAGTTCTCGAAGTCGAGTCTGGCATAAGCTGAGATCTTCAGTGCCTCTGTATCTGGCTGGTCAGCTGACGGACTAGATTTGGCCTCTGCGGTTGGTATGCTGGAAGACTTTCGTAGGATGTCATGGGAATTATGCAGTTTGGGATCATAGGAAGAGGGCAGTTGGGGCATTCGTGGGGTTGCATCGCTCTCTATCATTTGTGATGGAGGTTTCGATCGCGGGCTTGTAGCCGTGTGATCGCTATGAGCTTGCCACGTGCTCATCTTGAATATATTTGTGTTTTGTGGCAGTCGAACAACAGCTGAATATTGATTTTATTATTCCGGATATCGTGGAATTGTAGGTAGTGATGGAACGTGGTGCAAGATGTCTGTATGTTTTCTCGCTCATCTCAAGCATCGTACAGGAGATAGCTTTGGACTTGGTGTAATGGGAAAGCAAAGGTCGCCAAAAAGAGGGGATAAGGGAAGCAAAAAAACAATATTTGAAGATCTTTATCCTTCCGGTTTCGGCTCTGTAAAATTTTATATGGATAGTTTTCGAATTTAAAATGGCGCTTTTGCCAATTCGTGGGTTACTTGAGCTATTACTGCAAAATGCGAAAGATAAGAGCGGTGAGACACCTGATGTGGGAAGTCAAAAATGAGGAAGAAATGATAAGATCAAAAATTAAGGAAAGATTCGATACGAATCCTCTTATATGGCTCAGATTTACGATGGAAAAAGATTTGGTTCCCGTCAAAAGAGGTTATTATATGGGCAGAGTCACATTTTGTTGAAGAGATCAAAGACACAATGCTCAAACAGGACGAATATTCTGGTTTTCGATTCACAATTCTTATTCCCAAGGCCAAGTTGCTAGAAAAAGCAGGTCTTCTTGACCAAATATCGATATTTCAGAGTAAAGCTTTCTTAATGGCTGCAAAAAGCTGGACGGAAAGCTGTTAAATGATACAAAGAATGTATTTGGAATAGAGGTAGAGGGAAATTCAAAATATGCACAGTCCTACAAAATGAGGATCTTTTATCATCTTTTTAGCTCTTTCATTCTTTCATGTGTCAGTTGGCCCACTTGGGTTGTCCATCGCGCCTGTACAAAGTAGTGATGAGTAGAGATCGCTTTGAGGAAGAGACATTCAGGAACAGATCAAATGGTATGTCAGACTCTCAACAAAATTGCTGGAAAGGTCATTACTAACCATACAGTCGATAAAGAAGAAAAGCGGGCTTAGAGCCAAATCGGCCAAGCGGTCTACGATTGCTAGTAAGATCGCCGAGTTCAAGCAGGAGCTGGCACCTAGGGAGGAATATCACGAGAATCCGCTTCTCAAATTGCTGCAAACTTCAAAGAAAGAAAAACAGAAGATCAAGTCCAATGATTTCACCGAGAGGATATTGGCAAAGTCGTCCTTCAATCTCTCGGGAGGAATCTCCAAGTCCTCGTTGAGAAGAAGAAAGAGAAAGGCTAAGGAGAATCTCAAACCCAAGATGGATGACTTGCTTCTGAGTCTTCCCCAGGAGACGCTCAATCTTGTGGACACAAAGGAAACTCAGAGTTTCATCGCAGCCAAGAAGAAGGAGGCGAACAAGCCAAACCCTACGAAACAAGGCGGCCACGCCAAATTGTTGCAAATGGAGAACAAGCATTTCAACAGAGTTCTTACCGACAAGCAATTCAAGGCGTCGCCTTTTGATGCATTGAAGCTGGCCATTCAGCAAAACCTCCAAAGGTAAGGGAAAGTAAGAGAAGGAGCGATATTCAACACCATGGAAGGGAAACTTCGAACTTGACAACTCCGACATTCTGTACTATAATAGCGTCGGGGAAGGCACTTTGAAGAAAGTACATCGCATCATCATCATCGGTGGAATGATCGAAACAATGTGGCATTTATGTGCTTCAGGGCTCCGAAGGCTTGATTTCTTGGTGAAAATTTGCCTAGATTGCACCATCTAGAGAATCACAACTATCTGAAGGGCTAGACGAGGCTCACAATCAGTTCAACTCGTTGCCTCCCCTTGAATTGGTGGGGAAAGGTAAGCCGAAGAGAAACAGGTCGATGAGCACTAAGAGCCACAATCGAGGTCAATTGTTCATGGCCATAGCTCATATGGAGACTATCATCCAGCATTGTCACTCATGAGACAAAGGGCCTCGAGCTCTTCATTCGAAGAGCTAGTCTGTCGAAGTTCAGGCTTGCGCAGTAGTGTGGAGCTGGCGTATGTATCTTTGAGAGTTCTTAGCTTACCTATGAATCTTCTGGCCACGTCTCGAATTGACTTCTGGTAAAACAGACTTGAAATATCATATAACACGACTAAGCTATATCATGTATGGCTGAAGCCAAGAACCACACGCTTCTGTAATTACCCACCTCGCCTAGGACCGGCTGCGAAGGGCTGCAAAAAGTCAAAACAAGCGCATGATAAAACATGGGCAACACTAAACTGAATTTTGAACAAGCACGGAGAATAGAGTTGGCCGTCTCAAAAAGGTATTCTGTATTCTACTATTACCAATTCCAAGATTTAGTTTATTGGGAATCAGCCACTGGGTGGGCTGCACATTCCGGGCGGGCGAGGAATCAGACAATACCGAAGCGAGCACAGCAAATGGAAACCACCGAAAGCCAAAAGCGCCCGCAACAACGGCCAACTAAAAAGCCAAAAGAAAGAAAGGAAAGTGGCTTGAAAGTGACACCCAGTTTGTTTGTATGTTCGTTCTATTATTTAATGTAAAAAGTTCTATTGTGCGTAGGGAGGTGCTCTGGGGTCTTCAGGGTCGTTTTGCAACTGCGACTGGGCGGTAAGGACAAACGTGTTTTGCCCAGTTTGCTGCTGATTTTTAGACAAATGCCAGCGCGAGCCCCCCAAAGTCCCATTTTCTCAGGCCAAAAGGCAGAAAAAAGGCCCCAGACAGCGCGCCCCACGAAGTGAGATTGAGTCTTTCTGCAGTGAAGCATAAACACCAGAGCCAGAAACAAAACAAAGCGCTGCAGAGAGAAAAAACAGCACCCGGTGCGCAAAACATAAACATCTGCTACTGTTGCTTGAACAACAGAAGGAGCACAGCACTACCACCAAACACGGCAGACAAAGCCAATTCTTTCACTTTTTTGGAGGCCAGTTACCAGCTAAAATTCGCAACACCATGGGCGAATCGCTTTCCAACTGGGACTTGAGCGAGCTAGGTTTCACCTTGAACCTCGAGGACCACGACGATCCACACTCGCTGCTGAAGCCTGACATCTTTGCCTACAACAACCACAATGAGAGCATTTTCGACGATTATCGCTACTTCCCCGGGCTCAAGAAGGACAACGAGTCCGTGGTCAAGTTCGACGCCAACAACGAGGATTGCATCAACCACGCCACGTTGAAAGCCTTGGTCGTTCAGCTCACGTCGCCAGAAGTCATTGACTACAACCTCATTTGCGACTTCTTCTTGACCTACCGCATGTTCACAAACAGCCACACCGTGCTAGACCTCTTGTTGACCAGGCTCATATGGGCGCTTCAATATATCAACTCGAGCTCACGGGACCTGCAGCACATTGGCCAGCTCGTGTTGCTACGGACGTTTGTCGTTTTGAGGCACTGGATGCTCAATTACTTCGTAGACGACTTTGACTCCGACCCGAAGTTGGGTGACACTTTCGTCTCGTTCATGAACCAAATCACCAACGAGTCCTCTTTTGTAAGGGACAACATGGTTTTCGAGCGGAAAATCATTACAGACTTGAAGACACACTGGATCTCGCAAGTTTCGGAATTTTACAACGTGCCCATTCCCATCGACCAGAACGTCTTCTCCTTGTCGCTACCGTTGCTCTCAGAGCTGGTCAACTTCAGGAAGTTGCCCAAGCTGAGCACTCAGACATCAATTCACACGAGCGCCTCCTTCAGGCGCTCCGCCATGCTTTCCCTTTACGACCAGCGGGCACACTACAAGTGCCTTATTCACGACCAGTCCACTGCCAACGACGAGAACCCACAGCTCTCGATTAATAACCTTTTGGCTCAGCATAAATCCTCGAGAACGTCCTTGAACGATAAGCTCACAGAGTTCCGGGGCAGAAACGACCGCAAGATCCTCCGCAGGCCCTTGGCCCCTCTCCCGAATCTGAACATCAACAAGCACAACTACAAGAGTCTCACAGATTCCTCGTTGGCCTTGAAGAAGACATCCAATCCTCAGCCAGGTTCAAATAAAGACCAAACTCCGTTTTCAGCATCTGGTTTCTCCACCAATGGCCACATAAAGCTTCCTTCATCTAAGGTTTCTACAATCCTTCCCCCTACGCCTGTCAAAAAAATGGACGTCACTCTCAAAGACACTGCCGTGCGTTCAGATTCCAGAAGGTATCATGATAGCCCCGGGTATGAGGATATGGACAGAAAGAAGTCCATCAAAAAATTTGTCGATGGGTGGAAAAAATCATTCAACGATGGAAGAAACGACAGCCCTTTCCTGAGCCCCAAGGCATCCAGTGCATCTACGTTCAAGACGATTATTCCAACACAGCAGGAGCTGCCCAAAGTCGGGAGTCGTGTTGACATTTTGAGTGCCAGAATTGTTGACGAGCTTGAGTACCTCATTCATTACTACATCGCCGAGCAGAGGAACGCAATCACAGAGTACGATGACAAAGACAGCATCAGCAGATCTGAGATAAAATTTGACAACCCAAAAAGGGAGTCTTTTGTGGAAGTAAACGTCGATTCAGAGGATGAAGACAGATCGCCTGGGTCGAATAAACCCGAGCTTCAAACTAATAGGTCCAATGATGACGTGCTGATGCAAGACTTGCCTGATTTGAGTATTGACCGGATCGATAACTTCTTCAAGAGCAGCGTGAGTGCGGGCGACAAATTGGCAGAACAGAAAAATGCTTCTTCGAACTCTTTTTACGAAAATGGCCACAACGTTTCAGGCAGTTCGTCATTCGGAAGGGTCGCAAGCCTCAACTGGAACGACGAGGGGAATTTGAACTTAGAGCACTCCGAGCTGCTTGATGAATCTCTCACGAACGACGAGGTCTTTAAGGAGGATGCTCTTCACGCTGAAAAGATGGTGAAATCTGGGACGCAATACTTCGATGTCGAGAGCGATCTTGACGATGAAGATGACAAGTCACACACCTCTATCTCCACACCAAGTGACATTGGGAACTACAAAGAAGAGGTTCTTGATCTCAGCGTCGCAATGAGTCCTCAGTCCATGAAGAGGACCGTCACAATGCAACGAATCAGCAGAAGGAATTCACTGGCCAAGTCGATCAACAAGCGCTTCTCAATGATGCTGAGAAACTCAAGCGGCTCGATGAGGAAACGAGACTCGATCAAATCGTATCTTACTTACGACTCTGCGTTCTCGATAACAGGAGCCGAGAGTAAACCTTTGGAGAATGGTAACTTGAGAAAGAAACACGCCATCCACGACCTTAGGAAGGCAGCTCAACAGGGAGAGGGAGACGATTATATGATGAACTTTGATGATATAATGAGTGCAACACTGCAATGGAGGCCAGAGTCCAGATCCACCAGAATGTCACATGGATCATCTCTCAGAAAGAGCGTCAGGTTTAGTACGCTTTGTGCATTAACAGAATTGCCATTCAATCACTACCGTGACAGTTACAATTCGATGTTTCCTTCGGACAGAAACAGCCAATCTGTGAAGCTGTCCAACGTTGATGACAGCTCGGTGTTCTCTATAGCTATGAAAGACAAAGCTGATCGTCCTTCAAAGATAGCTCACAAGAGTGGAAGCGAACAGTCCTCTTCAAACTCGGTTGCCATTCCGGGAATCAGCAGCTACGTCTTGAAGGAACTCGCTGCCATTCCTGATGAGTCTTTCAGCTCAACAGGAAATCCCGTTCAGTCAGCCCTCTCAAGATTAGAAGGTAAAGGGCGACTGACGATCAAAAAATCGCACCAGGAGGAGAACTTTGATGCTAATACGGACGACGAATTGGAACAACTTGATCCAGTGGATGAGTGTACCCGTGTGAAGACATTTGTGGACGACGAGCGTGGGTTGGATCGAGGATCTGATGAGGTTTCGATCCCTCACGAGTATCTTAATAACACTGAGGATATCTTGGAAGAAATCAACAATGCTGTCACTCAAGACGCCATTGATTATTCTTCTGATGTGGAACAGGAGCTTCAAGAGAAGCCACTCACGCCTATCAAGACCAGAGCCAGATCCACGCTCAACATGCCCTTGTCTGCCCACAACATGAATGCATTCTGGCTGAATATGTCCAGCAGCGAGAACACAAGCCCGTTTTCCATGCTAACACCGAAGGCAGTTTTGGATCGCTACTGTGTGGGGTCTGAAAATCTTACCATCGAGAAGGTGATGGAACAGGCGTCACACATCTCGTTCGTTTTGAGCTACGACTCGAAGTCGTTGGCGGAACACTTCACCATGATAGAGAAGGACATGCTTCAAGACATAGACTGGAAGGAACTCATAGAGTTGAACTGGAACAAGGAATTGACCCCAGTGAACAGTTGGCTAGAGATCATCGTCAACGAGAACTACTACACGGAAAACAAAGGAGTGAATTTGGTGATTGCCAGATTCAACTTGATGGTGAATTGGATCATTTCGGAGATTCTCATGACCACAGAGGAGAGTGAGCGTATAGCTATTATGTCTCGATTCATCCATGTGGCTCACCACTCGCAAATGCTACAGAACTTCTCCACGTTGATGCAGATAATCTTGGCCTTGACTAGTGAGAAGATCGTGAAGTTGAAGGAGACGTGGAAGAAGCTCCCTCCAGGCGATCTTTTGACATTGAAGAACTTGGAGGAGCTTACCGCCCCAACGAAGAATTTCATCAACATCAGAGTTTGCACCAATCAGATCAGGCCCTCGCTCGGATGCATACCGTTCGTGGGACTCTATCTCTCGGACTTGATTTTTAATGCCGAAAGACCAAAGTTCGTGAAACGCCTGCAGCAGAAAGCGCTAGATCGGCCAACGATGATCAGCGGAGAAGCAGGGGCATCAGAAAAGAGTATCACGATCAACGACTCCACTACAGGACTGGCGCCGGACCCTGACTGCGAGCGGGTTATCAATTTCTCCCGGTTCCGTACGTCAGTGCATATTGTGAAGTCGTTATCACAAGGGATTGAGTGGTCTCGAAACTACGATTTCCCTGTGGACGACGAATTGCTTCGCAAGTGTCTTTACATCAAGTCACTTGACGAGGAGGAAATGAACTACTGCGTGAAGATGCAGAACCAGATGACCGTCTAGAATTGCTGGAGAGTGATGAAGAATGATTGTTATCAGTACATAGGACGAATGCAGGAGTAGATAAGTGGAGGAGGGGACTAAGTTATGTTGGGGATCTGGGCGAGAACCGGGGTGGGCTTTTAGACGCGAGATCCGAGGGTAAAGTCGAGGGCACCGTCGAGGGTGAACCCGGGGTGAACCGAGGTACTGTTTGCCCGAGACGGCGCTTCCGTGCATGCGACAAACGGCGCTACCACTTGTCCGATCACGCTACAAACGAGGGTCGAGACGGCGAGGTAAACCCGTACACCAGCCTCATATTCCGAGGGTACCTTCTGGCGGATTCTTGCAGACCAACAAACCTTCCCCACGCTACATTATATATCTCGAGACTTGTCGAATCGATTTTGATTCTTAGCGAAACTACATTTGCTAATTTCTCAAATTCATAATGGCTCGAAGAAAGTCTCCAGCACTCTGGATTTCAGCCGTGGTGGCTACCTCGGTAGCGGCTGCTGGATACGAATTCTACAAGTATCTCACCAAAGACGATAGTGAATCTGGCATCAGCGCCACCAAATTCACCAACAAGTCCATTGCATTGACGTTGCTGCATTCTGTGCTCAGCTCAGACTTGCCTCTAGAAGAAATCATCCTCAACTCGCAAAACGTCACCTTCATTCTTCCTCCCCACCTTCTGGTGGACGATTTGGCAGACAACATCGACACATCGCAGAATGGCCTTTCACAGACGCTTCTCAACAACTACAAGCTCCTCCGGTGTCTGAACATCGACGGATACTTCCATATGCTCAAAAACCTCAAGCCAGACACCTTGATTGTGTGTGCTGACGACTTAGGCATTCTGGACAAGATGCCCAAAGACTTGCCTCGCTTTGTCAACGAGGTGGTGACCTTGGAGCAGAACAAAGAGCGGGTCTCGTCGATCTTGACCAAGGTTTTCTTGCGGTAGGGCATTACAAAGTGAATACACGTTAGGGTGAATACACAATAGGGCTATACACATGTAGGTCTAGCGGCCGGCCAATCTGTCCTTGGCGGCGATCTGGTCGATGGAGACGCCGAACATCAACTCTCCCAAGTCGGTGGACACCTCCAACAACTTGGCTGGGTCGTTGTAGTGGGTGACAGCGTCGACGATGGCCTTGGCCAATTTTTCAGGGTTCTTCGACTTGAAAATGCCCGAGCCGACGAAAACACCGTCACAGCCCAACTGCATACACAAGGCAGCGTCACTGGGCGTGGCCACACCGCCAGCAGCGAAGTTCACCACTGGCAACTTGCCCTCAGCGTCAATGAGGTCGTCCAAAAGCTTCTTGGGCACTCTGTACTCGTCCGCCAACTTCTGCAAGGCATCGTGGTCTCCACTCAAGGACAAAACGTGCTTGATCTGGCTGGTGACAATGCGCATGTGCTTGACGGCCTCGGAAATGTCACCAGTGCCGGCTTCTCCCTTGGTTCTCAACATGGCAGCGCCCTCATTGACTCTTCTCAAGGCCTCGCCGAGGTCCTTGGCGCCACAGACGAAAGGCACCTTAAAATCCTTCTTTGGAATGTGGTGGGACCAGTCTGCCGGGGTCAACACCTCGGACTCGTCAATGTAGTCCACCTCCAACGCCTGAAGCACCTGTGCCTCGACAAGGTGGCCAATACGGCACTTGGCCATCACGGGGATCGAGACGGACTCGATGATCGATTTGATCATCTGCGGGTCGCTCATACGACACACCTGGCCCGAGTTTCTCATATCGGCTGGAATTCTCTCCAAGGCCATAACGGCACAGGCGCCGGCCTTCTCGGCGATTTTCGCCTGTTCTGGGGTCACCACGTCCATGATGACGCCTCCCTTGAGCATCTGGGCCAAACCGCCTTTCAAAACGTGTTCTGACATTATTCTTTTGGAATGAGGTGAGTGGGTGGTAGTTTGAGTGGTGGTAGATATAGTGAAAAATGTGAGTAACTCTGGAGCCGTCAGAGTCAGCGCGGCGTCAGGCTTAGATCGGAACGTGGGGAAGCCTGGAAAGACGGACACGAGCTGGTGGAACTTTTCTACGGTAAATATGATTTAACTAATTGATGTGGATGTTTCTAGTTGTGGGCTTTTCAAATGTTCGTTTTTTATCACTTCAAGCCCGTTTTTTATCCTCTCGCCGCTCTTTGTCTGGCCAGTTCTTCAGACGCTGTGCCTTGGCAGGTGCGACCACTTGCTGGCGGCGTAAGCGCATACGATAATTGTCGCTAAATGACTCAAATGGCACAAAACCATGAGCGAAAGAGCATCAAGAGAACGATCACGCCAGTGCAGGTCCCAGATCAAGGAATTGAGTTTCTACGAATTCTAATTCTTTCAGATTATGGGACTGGAGGCCGTGGGGCTCGGTGGGGCCCAGGGTCCATTTCGCAGCCAGAGAGAGTAATAACGGGCGGCCAGGGAACACGGAGAGAATATTACGAAGTTTTCAAGAAATATTGGATATCAACCTCGATTCGTCGAACTGTCGAAATACATTAAACAAAACGTTTCAAAATTCGCTGCCTCGCCGAGTCGGCCGTTGCACGTTGTGGGCGCTCATGTAGGTCTGGGCAAGGCGTTTTGCATCGTAAATGTAGATTGGTCTGGGATCATTCTGGGCGAAGTTGCGAAAGTCAATGAGAGGACATGGCGATATCAATTACTTGAAAGAGGAAGAGGTCAAGAAAGCAGTTTCTTTTTTTTTTTTCAAAATTGAACCGATTTGTCCAATGTGACGTCGACTCCACTGCCCAAATTTTTGACACTTTTTCGTCTTGCTTTTGTCCATCTCGCTATTTAGCTCCAAACGGCGAACGAGAGCCTCGGCGGTAACTGCCATTTTCGCTCAGATCAAAAACGAACAAGAGCTGACAGAGCCATCTTTTTGGGACTTCGCATCCGCAAATATCTCTTCCAATCTATTGGCCCGCTTAAACATCCTTCCCAGCTCGATGTCCAAACATCCTCAGTGCGCTAGCCTTAGCGCTATTGCCAAAAGAGTCAGAGTTCGCCACTGAGCTATGCACTAAGACGTCTCCACCATTTTAGGTCGCTAGCGTGACACATATCCGTAAAAAGCCTTCCTGTCACTCTCTTCGGTCTGCCTCTCCCGATAAGCTTTCGTTTCTGACTCTGACCAGGACCCTGCGACTGCCTCTTTTTTCACTTTCGCAGCCATAACTACTGATAAGAACTACTACACTTTTCAACCTACCATGACTGCCTCTTTCACTGTGGGTGTTTTGGCGCTCCAGGGTGCTTTTGCAGAGCATTTGGCACACCTTGCTCGTGCTGCTGCAGACTCCCCCTCTCTCCAGAAGTACTCATTCACGTTTGTCCCAGTTAGAACTCCAGAAGAGCTCTCCAAATGCCACTCCTTGGTCATCCCCGGCGGAGAGTCCACGGCCATGTCTTTAATAGCCGAACGCACACAAATGCTCGAACCGCTTCGACAGTTTGCTGCCGAAAAGCCCGTTTGGGGCACCTGCGCCGGTCTCATCTTCATGGCCTCCTCCATCACCAACGCAAAGCCCCACCAGCAGGCCTTGGGTGCTCTTGCCGTCCAGGTAGCAAGAAACGCGTTTGGCCGCCAGCTTGACTCTTTTTCGTGTGACAGCGACTTCAGCGCTTTTGCTCCCCAGCTCACAAAGTTCAAGACAGTGTTCATCCGTGCCCCAGTGGTTTCTGCTGTGGAAAGCTCAAAGGGACAGTGGAGGGAAGTTGGCCCAGAACTCGACCACAAGGCCAGTTTGGAGAATGCCGTGGTTGTTGAGGCAAAGTGTACTAACACTGCTCCAGTGGAGGTCTTGCACACTCTTGAGAATGGATTGGTGGTTGCAGTGCGCCAGGGCAGGCACTTAGGCACCTCTTTCCATCCAGAATTGGCCAATGATGCCCTGTTCCATGCATGGTTCTTGGAGGAGTTTGTTGTGGGAGAGTATGTCGAGAGCCAGTGAGTGCACCAGCTAAGTGCACCACAACAGCACAGACTGACCAAAAAGGGTCAATGACAGTACAGTAGATATCATAGAAACGAGAAATATACGACTTCAGAGATTTTCGCCAGGAGTGGCCTGAAATTTCACTTTACTGATCAGGACATATTACTACACCCGTGCACCTACGGATATCAAGATCAATCTACTCCAGCTACTTCTGCCTAGCCATGCAGCAAGCTAGAAAGGCCCCTAGCAGGCATACTAATGCGACATTGGCTGACAACGATGACCTTGCTGCATATCTACGAAAGTCTCCAGAGGCTTCGACTCCAATTGGCCGTCTACAGACCAAGTCTTCAGCGCTAACTGTGGGCAATATGTCTCTCCACACGCCAGGAAGTACTCTTACCGTGGGTCGAAATAAAATCACAACATCTACGAATGTTCGAAATGGACAAAACTTCCGAAGTTTTACCGACCCAATTGCATACAACTCGAGACTCGGTCAAAAACAGCATGCCTCAGGACAAAATAGTGTAACGACTCAATCGGACGATGATGCGGTCGATGCACCCATTCAGGTAACGCTATGGTTTCACGAGCTACGATCCTATACTCAGGATGTTGTCATTGACACATTTGCAGTTCCGGGAATCAAAGAGGGTGGAATCTACAGCTTGGAGCCTATATCCAAGGACGAGGGTACAAGAAGGGGAAAGAGATTCGTATTTGTTGCAACGAAACAAAACTTCATCAGAGAATTCAGTCCAAAGGCCAAAACGAACCTACAGGTTTCTCTCCAGCTGAATCCACTCCAGAAGCTACTTGACATACCGCCTAGGTCACCTGTTTTAATACAACGTATTCGTGATGTGCTGGAAGTTGAGCTCGACACTGTTGAAATATACCTAAAAGATGTCAATTTTCCCCGGGACTCTCAGTGGAACCTCGCCTCGGCGCTCGTGGGAACATGCTGCTACATGGACCAGAGAGTGCTATATTTGGGCAACCGTATAGGACAAGTGAGGCTGACCTTCAAGAGCGGCCGAAAGCTTTTCAGTGGCTACATCAGTGAGAAGACTAGTGTCATATTCCGTTCTGAAAGCGCAAAATTGGTCTTTTTGGTTCAGATGTCGCGAGAGATGTGGCATTTTGAGGAGAATGGAGAGATCATGTTCCACAAGCTAGTGAACACTCTCTTTCCTCGAATCTTCAAGAAGTGGCTTAAAACAGGTTCACATCACTCGATTACGATTGTGCTCTTCACCAGCGTTGATCTCACACAGGTACCATGGACTTCTTTAGGTCCTGGAGAAAGGCCTTCGAAAACCCAAGAATACTTTCGTGTGGTAGTTGATCAGGTCAGTGTGTTCAGCTGGGATAAAATTATGGCCAGTCTCAGGTTGGAGTTTGCAAACTTCAAACGTGATGTCCTTATGCATCAAGTGGAAGATCATTTCAAAATATCTGGTGAGCCTTGTCCCGCGGTGAAGGGCAATCTTTTAGAAGCAGTAAATCTCACCATCAGCTTGTTTTGCGACAGATTCAGAAACACAGATCTTCGTCATTCCGTGAACCACATGATTGTCATCACTGCTGGCACTGGGTTGTACGACGTGGACTACTACCTCATGCTCGAAACATCTAAAAAATTGTTTAGTCTAGATTGCGCCCTTGATGTGGTATCTCTAAGCCAACCCCCACTACATACGGTGCCCTTGTTGAGATATCGTGATCCTAAAGGCCATGTCTCTCATTGTGTACCAAAATGGTGTGATATTTCATTCTACACCGATCATGATGACTGGGCTTCTCAATGGATCCCACGATGTAAGATCTACGAACTTCAGATGATGGGTGTGATGGAAAATGAGGTCAACGAAGTGCTCATTGATCGTCTCAAGTTGAAGAACCACATTCCAACCATCGAAGCTATGGACCTTTATGATGACAGCATTTTTAGGCCAATTGAGAAGAAGAAGAACTCAGCTCAGAAAACACTTCAGCTCAAGAATCTTCTCGAGGAGAGAAAGTTGGCTGCAACTCTCACCTTGATTGGAAAAGCACCACCACTTACACCGGATATTCTACCTCTTGCCCCAGACACTAACAAGTCGAATGCATCGCCCATCACATCCACAGTTCACGGCACAGTACAGAGCATTGCCTCTGACGTCTCAGCATTGTCTACTTTGTACACCTTGAACAAGACCTCAGAGGAGCCTAATAAAAACATTGCATTTTCGGCTAAACGGGCACTTTCAATTGCCCCTACTACCAACAGTGAGGCATCAGACTCAAGATCTCAAACCAAACGTCTTGAGACGATCCTTCGCCACCAACCTTCCAAGACATTGAACAAAAAACCGAAAAAGAAGCAAAACAAAAATGATGCGGAAGCGAGACCCAAACCAAACTATCAAAAGAAAGCTTCAACGGAAGAGAAAGAAAGGGAGCTCAGACAAAAGAATAATCCTTACTGGATGAAGATTGATAACCCATCCAGAAAGACGACAACTGACGAGATCAGATGCAGCAGGTGGGCAGATGTGTTTCCTCCAAGGATCAAGAGGAACCTAGTGAAATGGAGATCGTTGAAGGCGCCTGCTGCCTTACCCATTGCAACAACTCTATTTCCCACACTCAAGGAATTAGAAGCAGAATACACCTTTCAGATATACGTGGTTTCACTCAACTTTGAAAACAAGTTGGAACTCCAGACCACTCAACAACTCATGCGTGAAATGATCCGCCTTCGTCTAGCCACTGGTTTCCAGATCTGCCAAGGTGAGAGTGTCAGAAACGCAGAAGCAGAACGTAAACCTGGCGGAAGTCCAGAAAGTCTTATCAAGTATATGCCAGCTGGTGATTGTTTGGGTGCTAGAATATACTTATCACTCAACGATGAGATTCACAGAATTTGTTATGACTTCAGTGGCACCCTTAACGTTCAATTATATCGAAGAACACAGACGAAGGATCAACGTACCACATTTGGGCGTCAAAAGAGGGACGAGTCTTATGTCCCTCTCATACGTACTCGTTATGCTGATGAGTATACTCCATCTCTCATCACGACGGAAGATACGAAACCGTTCACATATAATTGGAATCAGCTAGACCAGCTTTTGGCTGGCTTTGATGATGCCGTTAGCGAAACACGGGAATACCACCAAATGAAGTTTGTCGTGATGCCGGGTGATATGCCCCAGAACGCGTATCACATAAACAACGATAGTCTTTCAGACGAAGAAATTAGGGTCGAGGGATTGAGAAAATTGATCTCAGTCATCGAAAGGGGCAAATACGACAGGGCCGAAGAGAAGAGGAAAGGCAAGAAGGAGGAAATTCTACCGGAGATCAGATTCTATACTGGAAACCTATACGACTTCCTCAACGAGCAAGCCGAAGTGTTCATGATGAGTGGTACGCAACCACTGAACTCATTGATGATGTCAGACTCGAAGTTCAACACCAACATCAGTCTACAGACTCTTGCTGAGCGTCTCCAAGCACCCGGCGGCTTGAGATTAGTTGATCGTACTTGGCATTTCAAAGTTCATCTTCTGTGTTTTGTGGGACAAGAGCTCGTCTCGTGGTTGATAGAATTTTTCGAGGATATTGACAGTCGAGAAGAAGCGACAGCGTATGGTCAGCTGCTCATGGATCAAGGACTCTTTAGTCATGTGGAGAACAGGCATGGATTCTTGGACGGCCATTATTTCTATGAGCTTTCCGAGGGATTTGCCAAACCGTCCGGCAACTCAAAGAACGCAACAAGCTGGTTTCGTAAAAAGACCACGAATGACTCCGAGAGAAATGATGACCTGAATCAGACGAGCCCCAGTCTTGGTACTCTGAATTCCAACACAATGGGCCAAACTGGCAACAATACTGATGCTCTATCATCCTTTTCAGGATCTGATAATATTGCGGCTTTGAGAAGGTTTATGCCCCAGAACTTGTCGAATCAAAATAGCGAAAACTCTTCGTTGTCTGATTCTCAGAAGGCTAAGATTTCGAAGAAGTTCATGCTAAGCAAATCCGTCAAATATGACTGTGACCTCACTCGGAAATCGTTCCGACCCGAATTGATGGAGGTTCATTACGACATTGTTCACAATCCCGAGCATTGTTCTCACATACGTTTGAAATGGGTAAACACAACAAACAAATTTATAGATGAGGCAATCATCAGCTGGTCCCGACTCTGCGAGCGATACGGCTTGAAGTTAGTGGAAACACCATGGAAAGAGTTGTGCACGATACCTAAGCTCAACCCATATCACTCTTTTGTTGACCTTAAACCGGTAGTGAACCCTATCGTGGACTCCGAGTTTAAGGATACACCAGAAATAAGACAGAACCGCTTTTTCTACCATCTATTTCTACTCAAAAGAGCTGGCTTCTTGCTCGATAATAGAGGATCCAGCTTTTTCCAAAAGGAAAATATTGAAATCCAGTACAGTTGGGGACTGCCGGCTTTCAAGTATGCCCAATTCATCCATAGGACCGGTGCCTATATCGTTGAGTTGAGAGATTCTGGCGACTTCTTCATGGCTCCCAATAATGTTCACATACTCCGTGTTAATACGTTGATCACAAGTCTTCCGGAGCAGAATGCCAGCATGAAGAACTTTGTATTCGATTCACAGAAAGTCATGATGGATTTTAGGAAACTTTGCAAGGACGAGGACTACTTGCGTAGTGTATTCAGAGAAGCGAGAAAGGAGGATCTCCGTGAGGATTACGACTACATGATTGCATAATTGACAATAAACGAGGTCACGATTGATTTTGTAAGCTTTATACAGCAACGATCTGAGCGATCTTGATAGCATCGGCCAAAACACCATGGGCAGTGACCTCAGCACCAGCACCAGCGCCCTGGATGATCAATGGGTTAGGGTATCTCTTAGTCTTGATAGACACAACGTTGTCAGAACCCTTCAACGAGGCAAATGGATGGTCAAAGTCGTACTTGGCAATGCCAACAGAGACCTTGTTGGCAGCAAAGTCAACCTGGCCCACGTATCTCAAAACCTTGTTCTCAGCCAAAGCTTCATCCTTACGCTTCTGGAAGTCGTTGTCGAATTCTGGCAACTTCTCCAAGAACTCAGCTCCAGTAGCCAAAGACTCCAATGGAGCAGGCACCAAGGAGTCGACTGCGAAAGAAGTAGGAGACTCAACATCGAATCCGGCAATACGAGCCAAAATGGTGACTTTTCTGGCGAAATCCATACCGTTCAAGTCGTCTCTTGGATCAGGCTCGAGGTAGCCCAAGTCCTTGGCGACTTTGACGACGTCAGAGAACTTCTTGTCAGATGGCTCACTGGTAGAGAGAGTGTTGAACACGTATGAAAGAGATCCAGACAAGATTCCCTCGATCTTCTCCACCTTGTCACCAGTGAGGACCAAGTCTCTCAATGGGCCAATGATAGGCAAGCCAGCACCCACAGTGGCTTCATGGTAGACCAATCCTCCGTTTGGAGCAGCGGACTTGGCAAAAATGTCGTTCCAGGTGGCCAAGTCAGAGGAGAAAGCCTTCTTGTTTGGCGTAGCGATGGAAATGCCTGCCTCCACAAACTTGGGGTAGAAGTCGGCAATTGATGCGTTGGAAGTGTTGTCGATCAAGATGGTAGGCTTCTTGGCAGCCACCAAGAATGAAGTCAACTCATCCAATGGCAAGACTGGCAGGGCAGAGGCGGTCTTGTAGCTCCTCAAGTCAATTGACTTGTAGTCCTTGGAGATTATAGCCTCCTTAGAAGATCTGGCCAAGTAGACGACGTTGAAGGCAACATTGGCTTTCAAGTTTGCCAAAAGGTTGATGAAGGAGGAGCCAACAACTCCAGCGCCAATGATAGCGACGTTAACAGATCTGACCATTGAACAATAGATAACGAAAGTGACTCCGGGAGTGAAATATAGTGAAAAATATTGTGTACACTCACGTGAGAAAGACGGAAGTGACACATTCTGGAGAGATTTGCATTTCAGGCAAATAAATAGATTATGGCAAGTGGAAGAAGGGCCAATAACGGAGTAATTCGGTAAATCGCAGTTCCACCACTTTTGTCTGGTTTGGTGTCGGTGCCATTGATGATATACTTCCGACTCGAAAATGGCTGCGGAAACAAACCATACTCTGCAAGGCGCTTAAAGTCCCACTCGATAGTGGTCTCTGTTTTGTAGCACCAGAAGATCCAGCCCGTCATTTTGCTTTCATACTGGTCTAGCTGAATTTCGATGAACTTTCTAGTATTTTCTTTATGCTTTTTGCTCCAGGTATCCCACACATTGATGTTTGCGCAGTTCTGGATACTCTGGATCTCTATTGGATCGTTATCGTACGGGTATGTGCCCTCCCACCTGGTGCCCCAATTGACGCTATTGAGCCATGGAGCACAATCAGTAAGTGCTGCAGACCACTCACCAACGACTGCAGGGTGGTAGTCTAGTTCTTCTTCAATTCCAGAAGCGTAGTTCTTGATGTTCTTGATATGCTCAGCAATGGAGGAGTTGAGCTGGTTCACGGTGAAAACCTCGTAGTGGTGGTGGTCAATGAGGATGTTGTAGTTGCGAGTGACGTCTGTGGTGTTTGAGTTGTTGTTTCTGTACGAGTTCCAGTAGCCAGATTTCTGGAAAGCATCGTGGAACACGATGGTGTTATTCGTATCTTGTACCTCTCTGGCGTCAATGTAAGCCTGATCGTAGAACTTCTTGAGCTTTGTCATTGACAACTCTCCACCTAGAGGCTCGTTGAGAACCTCAATGCCTAGAATGGTATCGTTGTACTTCTCACTGAACTCGGCACTGCCATATTTGGCAAAGATATCGATCAACACCAGCCTCGTCAAGTTGACATACTCCTCCTTCTTCTGCCACCCAGGCTTGTTAGAGCGAAACAAGCCAGAATTGTCAAATCCATTCTGCGAATTTGGCGCACCGTGGAGGTCGATCCACACCTTGAGCCCCTGGTTGTAGGCCCACTCTATGGCTTTTTCTAGATACTCGTCTGCACCCTGGACATACGGATCGTCGTCTAGCAATTGGTAGGCCCAGTAGCCAATGGGAATTCTGACCATGTTGAAGCCGTAGTTCTTTATATCCTCAAAATCCAGCTCGTTGTAGAAGGTGCTCCAGTGTTTCTGGAGTCGTTCCGAGGCCTCCTCATGGCCTAGTTTCTGGCAAAAGTGATACTCGTCTTTCGGAATATCGGATGAATTTCCCGAGGTCTCGTTGAAAGTGAGAAAGAGAGAAGGTGTTATGTAGGGTTCCAAAACAAGCCACCCGCCCAAGGCCACTCCCTGATACTGGAAATCGTCAGATGAGACGGAGTTGGTGTAGTTGTAGGTTGTCTGGTTGGAGTGGTTCGAGTAGGTTGCAATTGAGCCCGTCTGGACAGTGGTGGAGCTATTACCAGCTAGGAGAACCCTCAAAAAGAAGAAGAGAAGCGAAAGTGCCACAAACATCGGTGTGGTGATAAGTTATGGGATAAGTATGCGATTTGCGAAATCGCGTTAAGGTACACTATGGTCCCACAACGTGCTACACAGCAGCGCCTCGTTAGCATCTTTATCAATATATACAAAAGTCCACATCAGCTGTTTAGTCCAAGTCTGCCTGGGCAGGCTTCTCCTTCACCACGGTGCTGATACTGGCTGGCGGTTGAATAGCAATCATCAAGCTCACAATCTCGTACACATCAGTAGGAACAGAGTTCTTGTACACATTGAGCACATCGGTAGGGTTAGGGTACACTGTCAAGGCCTTGTAGAAGCACAAGGCAGCCTCAAGCTGCTTGCCTGGAATTGGAGCAAGACGCTCACCCAGGGAGATTTGTTCCAAGAAGTAGTTCTCTTTCTGGGCAGCATCGGTTGGTGGTGGGTTTGCAAGCACGTCAGCAAGAAGAGCCTTCTTCACGGCAATCTTTCTGGCCTTGGCAGCCTGGGTTTTGGCTTTGGCGTCGTCCTTCTCCAACCGAATGGCTCTCTTCTTCAAGGATTTTCTGAAGTTGGGGTCGTTTCTACGGGTGTAGTCGAAGTAAGCAGCGTATGCAAGAAAGCCAGCGGCAGCCACGGAGATGAAGGCCAAGGGTTTGTTCATTGTGGTTGGTATTATGGATCACTGGTGCACTCTGAATCGAAAATTTTTTGAGGTGCCCTTTTGTGTGCGCACACCAGGTAGCAAGGTGCTTGGAATGGAGAGTGCAAATTGGCTAAATTTGGGAAATGGAGGGGATGGAGAGAATCAAAGAGATGTGACGTTCGAGTTTGACTCAGATATTTAGTTTTCGTGAGGGTTGGGCCGTTCAAGGCTTGTCCCTAGGTCGCAGTTGTGTAGTCACGTAAAGCTGACATTTGTGGTTTACGAGACAATAATGGGGTAACACAAACTAGACTACTTGTCTTGAACCCTTAACAACAACAAATGCGAGAGTGATTTTTTTTCTGAGGGGTCTTTGAAGGTGTGCGTTCATGTCTCCTGTCCACCACTTTCTCACGTCGTGATACTTGGGCCAGAGTTTATCAAGAATATGAATTTCAGATTTCCGGTAGTTAGTATAGCGTCTTTTGGATCCCCATATGAGCACTAGTATTGTAGTAAGACCTCATTTGATGTTGTGTTTAAGAATTGTGGTAGAATTCAAGCGACTTGCAGCCATTATCATGGGACGAGGCAAGTGTCGGGAAAGGTATGCCTCCGACAAATCCATTTATCACCTCCCACAACTTCTTTGAATAATACATGAGTGACCCTTTGCCCTTTTTTTTCGTCAATATTAGATCAACCCTGTTATGAAGAGAGCAGTCCTGATGGAAGGGTAGCACAATGTGGTAGTCAATCTTTAAAATCCTGCAAAACCCACGAATATTGAATATTATTAATCTGCCGATAACCATAAGAAGACAATATTCTCTGCCTGGTCTAGTCTTCGATTTGGCTACCCTTCGAGATTGCAGAGGACTAAATTATACAGAGAATACCTCCCGAAAGTATCTGTCATCAAATGTCAGAAATGCATGCTTCAACTGCCAGAGAACCAGATAGCAACGCAACAAAATTGTTTCTTGAACACGAACACATCAAAGAAATCTACAATTCTTTCATCTCTTCTCATACCTTTCGGCTGCCTCGACGTGGCCCATTTTACCGTCAAATCGCACCACTTCAAAGCCTCTACTTTCGATCCCGTCGAGCTAAACTTCACTTTCAAGTTTCAAATATTTTTTATTTTTCTTAGCGTTCTGCTCCCTACTCTTTCTCCAGTCGGTCCTGATACCCATTTCTTCACGAGCGTGCACACAGACCTACACCTTACGCTCGCTTTTTTTCCCATTGAACTGATTGGCCTATCAAGAAATACTCCCTTACAAACCAGATGTCTGAAGTAGAGAAGAGGGTGTACCCTGACTCCAGATTCAAGCTTCCCTGGCTTGCAAACTTTTCCAACGCTGCTGCGTACCCAAAGTGGGAGCCCATTGACACTAAGAAAAACACCCTCAGAGTGTTTAGATTGTCCTTCTACAGTACAGTCGGTGCTTATGCCTGGTTGTACTTCTGGAAGAGAACCACCTTCAAGATCGGATTGCCCTTGGCCATTGGTGGCTTCTTCACTGTTAAAACTGCTGCCCAGGGCATTATCACCAACTTGAGACAGAAGAACGATGCCTGGAACACATTCTGGGCCACTGGCACTGGTAACTTGGCGGTTTTGACTGTTGGTTTCAAGAGCATGCCAGCCAAACACAAGGTCATGGCCGGCTTCGCTGGAGCTGCCATCACTGCCGTCGTTGACCATCTTTCTTGGGCGCAGTCTCCAAGTTTCGCTGGAAGAGACACGAAATACATGGAGGCTAACACTGGAGAGGAGGTCCCGCAACAGCAGTTCTGGGATGTGTGGAAGAGAAGACCTTTGTCGCAGACCGTTGAGACATTGGGCGAGGGCAGAGGTATTTTCAAGCAGTAGAGTAGATAGCATAAAGGCATTTTGAGGCTGGTAGTCTCGTGGGGCCGTAAATTGAACTAAGAAACGTCATTATGTACAGAAATTAAGCGATCGTAGAGTCATCAAGAAAGATGAGTGTTCTAGCAGGCTTTGTAGGGGTATTCAAAGCTGTTGGTCTTGAGTTTCCACAACTTCTTCTTCTTCTTCGTGACAACGTGCTCCGCAAACATCTCGTCGCAGTACTTCTTCTTCCACTTGCGGATGAAAGCTGGGTCCCACAACTCACTGGCAATTCCCAAATCTTTGCAGCATCTCATCAAAGCGTTACTCTTGCATCCTTCGAGGGCGGTCGTGAGTTTTTCTTCCCCACCAAAGTAGTCTTGTTCTCCTCTTGCAACAGACACCAATCTTCCTTGGCAAATCAAAGCGTACTCTCTGCTGACCTGCTTCGGGGTTATATAAGTCTCAGTACGAGGGGCAAGGCCCCATCCTCCAGGACCAAATGCTTTGTTCAAAATCCTTCTGTATTTGATTTCGGGCAAATAGAGGAGTCCGTCTGGCTTAATCTCGATATCTTCATCTGCTAGAGGTGCAAGCAAGATGTCATTTACTTCTTTGGGAAACGCAGCTTGGCCCAAGCCATGGAACGAGTCAGACCAGTCAATGTGACCATTCTGAGAGACAGGGGCACCATTCAAGGGAGAGTCGTGGAACGCAAATCCAGAAGGAGCCGGGTTTGCTGTCTTGACGTCATTTGTGGCATCGTTTGTCTCGCCATTTGCCCCATTTGGAGTTTCTGAACTAGAGGCCACGGTCGAGGCAGATTTCTTGATAGGTGAGACTTTTCGAACCATTTGAAACAGCCTCGTCTGGCTCAACATTGGACCTCTGGCCGCCCTTAGAGATCTAGGAATAATTGACAACATGTGTGGTGTATTTGATAATAGAAGGGAGCAAGAAACACCATCAGTATGTGTACGCGATACGTCAATGCGTACAGGCGAGGGCCCTACTACTTGAGAAAGCCAGATGCCAATAGCCATTTTGACGAAGAGATTTTTGGTAAAATAGACTCGAAATCAATTAAGAGGTTTATTCTTATTGAGTAATTTTGTGAATCTCGACTTTTGGATTTTGCCATAATAGTGTATAATCTAGGAAAACCGCTGGATTTAAGCTGAGAATGATCACCATTGAGCGGGTATTATTGTCAGTAAACTTATCGACGGGTAAGAAATGGAGAATATAAGAAAGGAAGACCGAGAAAAGGAAGAAGAAATACTGACTTGTGAAGAGAAAAGCAGACCATCTCTCGTTCGTCCATGCGTCTCGAGATTCTTATATCCGAGTGTAAAAAGCGTCTGCAGCTGGACAAGATCAAATTGACCATCTCAGTTTAAGATACTTTTTTTTTTTTTTTTTTTTTTTTTTTT